>JALIGW010000014.1:11978877-11979918 GCA_023053685.1 Diadophis punctatus similis | reverse complement strand
TTCCTAGCTGTTTGTCCATTAATCCCAAAAGAAAAATCTCTGGTTTCAGTTGTAGATTAGTCTTTAAAGTCTTCTGAAATTGTGTATTTATTTATATCCAGGATTTTGGCTTTTTTTTTACAAGTCTACCACACACGTCCCTTTCATGTCTTCACATTTCCAGCATAAATTAAAAGTACTTTTGTACATTTTAGACAGTTTCTTCAGTGACAAATACCAATAATATGTTATTTTATAAGCATTTTCTTTAGGGCCAGAAGATAATGTAAATTCCAATCCTTTCAACCACATATTTTCCCATTAATCCATTTGTACACTGTAACCAAAGTTTTTAGCATTTTATCATACATTCTTTCACTTATTTTTCTTCTGTCCCATACAGTACGTCAACACAAATTTATACATCTTAGCAATGACATGTTCATCATTTGTATCTAATTTTATTTCAAATTCTATTTCTAGTCTATTTGTTCAAAACCAAAAATTCATTGTTTGCTTTGAATCTTTCCGATAATTGTATATAAGAAAACTATTGAGAAGTACCATATGTCCTTCTGTTGTCCAATCTTCTCTTGATTTTATTTTAGAATTCCCTTGAGAATAATTTAGTACAACACAGCAAGTTAGCCATCTATATTTACTTACAGTATCATTTCTTGTCTATAAAATGCTACTTGTGCTGAAAGCCACAAAGGTTTCATACCAAAAGTGACGAATAGGAAATTATTCCTATCAAAGAGGTGATATAGGATCTTGCTTCCTTGAAGTCATCCTTACTTAGAAAATAAAACAGGTTCAATTCTAATTAACAAAATATTTATTTTAGTACAAAAGTAACAAAAGAATATAAACGTTATTAAGCTACATCTTCTCAGCTAAGAATTCACGTCTGCCTTGGGCGAGGCTCACAGGAGAAGAAGGAAGGAGGAGACTCCTGGAATGCACACACGCGCAGTAATACATGTAACATGTCTGCTTGATTAGAAAATACAATAAACCTAGAAATATGCAGAGGTGCTCAACTGGCAATGTTCACATCAT
>JALIGW010000014.1:11941377-11976377 GCA_023053685.1 Diadophis punctatus similis | reverse complement strand
AATGTATATTTATATTGTCCCCAACAATCTGGGTCCTCATTTTACCTACCTCGGAAGGATGGAAGGCTGAGTCAACCTTGAGCCGGTGAGATTTGAACCGCTGACCTGCGGATCACAGTCAGCTAAAGTGGCCTGCAGTACTGCCCTCTAACTGCTGTGCCACCTCGGCTCTTTCTTTGCTTAAGTGAGTCTGTCACGTCTATAGGTTGAGCTTGGAAAAAAGGAAGGAAGGTAAAACCAGCTTTTTACTCTTAATAGCATATGCGTCTGTGATTCTAGGGCCAACCTCAATGATCTACAAGAAAGTGTACCACCTGGTGTTCTAAGTCTCAGGCCAGGTGCCCTAAGCTCTTCAAGAGATCTTGGCTGAAAAATTAACTAAATATGAAGGGTTTTTGATGCTCTCTGAGCTTTGTTGTTTTGTTTCAAATGTTTCATTATCCAAACTAGGTAACATCATCTGTGCTAGTACTACTACACTAGCACTGATGATGTTACCTAGTTGGGTAATGAAATGTCTGCAAGAAAACAACCAAGCTCAGAGAGCACCAAGGACCCCTCATTTCAACCCTGAGCTACAAATATTCTCCTTTATTCAACTAAATGTAAAAAAAGGGGGGAGGTTTGAAACTCTAGAGCTTCCTGTTTTTTTCATGTCTCAATTTTGTTAAACTTGTTTTGTTCCTCTATTTTTCCCCTTTTGTTAACATGTATAAACAGACACCCCCACACAAGTAACAATACAATGGAGATTTTGATATCAAGTCATTTAGTTTAAGACCAAAACATTTGTAACATAACAAATACCTCAATGTATGCTCTTCCTGCATTGCCACACTTCCAATGTTATATTTACTTTTGAATGAAAAAGCCCAATAATCATAATTCTCGTAACATTAATATCCTAAACTGTAACTAATATTGACAGAATATCTACTTTTTCCTCTCTTCTTCTCTGTATTCAATGCGCTAAGGCACCTAAATAATAGAATGCTAAGAATCTAAGTATTTTATGGGTATTGAAATAGTACAATAGTATAATCAAGATTGATAGTAACACAATAAAAAGGGAATGTAGAAAAATAATTTCCCCTCCATTCCTACCCAAGAAAATATCAAGATTACATGGATGTGAAACCTCTGAGGCTCTTCCACTGAAATCCTTGGAATTCAAAATTGCCTAAAGTTAAACAGATTATATAATTTGTGTTTAGGATTATAGCGTGGCCTCCAAAATTATTTAGCTGACAATTCTTGCTCTTTTGGCTGCTGTGACTTTCCATTCTGTTTTATAATAAGCCTTCCACCATCCCTTAGTGCAGAGGTCTTCAAACTTGGCAACTTTAAGACTTTTTTTTACATTTATTTATTTTATTTATTTATTTTGTCAAGCATGTACAGTATAGTAGTTGTTTGTATAAACATAAAATAAGTAAAAAGTACCGATAAAAGACGACAATAGGACAGTAGGACAGGGGACGGTAGGCACAGTGGTGCGCTTATGCACGCCTCTTAGAAATGGGGAGAGGTGGCTATGCTGGCTGGAGAATTCTGGGAGTTGAAATCCACAAATCTTAAAGTTGCCAAGTTTGGGAATCCCTGCCTTAATGCTATTAAAACAAACCTTCCTTTAAACATGGGGAAAAAGTCCCCACCTAGTGAAAGAAAATATTGCTGGAATAGCATATTCAATGCATTTCTGAATTTCTCCAACTCTTGTTTATTTAATAATTATGGAGCATATGATCATGGTGATAAGTTTAGTTTGGATTTATACACATTTATACACACTTGCATTTTAATGATCTGATTATACAAACTCGAGAGACGATAGATTTAATCTGGAGATGAAGAAGTTCTGCGAGCTGCCGGGATACAAAAGAAAAATGCAAGGAGGAAAACTGTGGGAAATTATCAGGGGATGCTAATGAAACTAATAGAACCAAGTACAATAAAACATGGAACAACACACCTGAATGCACAGAGATTGTTGAACGATATTAAACAATGTGTAAAGGTCCGGCCTCTCCTCCTCATTCAAGAAAGTAAAGACTCTTGAAACTTGGCATTTCAAAAGGAACCTTTTATTGAACTGACATGATAGCAGGACGAAAGAAAAGCAGGCTCTGAGATCCCTCAGGCAATACAGTTAGAATTAAGGAATTAGAAACCCCTCCCAGCAGTCCAATGTGGATTCAGCCAATCCGCAGGTGTGAAGATGTTATTGTACCGGCCGCTCTGAGAACGCAATAAGGGAACTTTCTCAGGGTCATCCTCTGCTGGCTTTCAGCCGATGTAACCCACATGGCCCTCCCTCCCCTTACATTCCCCGAAGGTGCGAATACCCAGGGCACTGAGGCACCAGGCAAAAGGTTATAAATCAATAAGGTACAGGGTATAGGATACATAGGGGATGGAGCAAATATATAATATAATGTGACCCAGGTCCCCACTTCCCCTGGAGAATGGCAGATTCAAGGATCTGACACAATGCAAACTTTTGCTAGAGTTTTTTTTAGACAGTCTTCCTGCTTTCCAGATACTTTGGAGCAGTAGTGGGTTGTTACTGGTTCACCCCGGTTCAGGCGAACTGGTAGCGACGGCGGCGGGAGGCTCCGCCCACCCACCCGGACATCATCACAGACAATCTGCACATGTGCAGAAGCGGCGTGTGCGCACACATCTCCGAACCAGGAGCAAAGGTAAGTGAAACCCGTTACTGCTTTGGAGTACAACTTACCTGATCCCCACTTATCCTAAAATATTAGAAGGGCATCCAATTCATGAAGGTTGCTATAACAACACAACCTATGTAGCAGAAATTGTTGGGAGAATGAATGTTGAATTGGTTAAATCTTCTCTCCCTCCCTCATTTTCTTTCCTTCCTTCCTTCCTTCCTTCCTTCCTTCCTTCCTTCCTTCCTTCCTTCCTTCCTTCCTTCCTTCCTTCCTTCCTCATTTTCCTTCCTTCCTTCTTCCCTCCCTCCCTCATTTGCCTTCCTCCCTCCCTCCATCAGTTGCCTCCCTCCCTCCCTCCATCATTTGCCTTCATTCCTTCCTTCTTCCCTCCCTCCCTCCTTCCATCATTTTCCTTCCTTCCTTCCTTCCTTCCTTCCTTCCTTCCTTCCTTCCTTCCTTCCTTCCTTCCTTCCTTCCTTCCTTCCTTCCTCATTTTACTCCCTCCCTCCCTCCTTCATTTGCCTCCCTTCCTCCCTCCCTCTCTCCCTCCATCATTTGCCTCCCTCCCTCCCTCATTTGCCTTCCTCCCTCCCTCCCTCCCTCCCTCATTTTCCTCCCTCCCTCCATCATTTTCTTTCCTTCCTTCCTTCCTTCCTTCCTTCCTTCCTTCCTTCCTTCCTTCCTTCCTTCCTTCCTTCCTTCCTTCCTTCCTTCCTTCCTTCCTTCCCCCCCTCCCTGGATCAGTAAAAGTCTCTTTGTAATATGTCTTATATTTTACTTCATCTATTTATCCTACTTTTTCTGTTTTATTAGGTATGATTTCTAACCTGCCACTGCACTTCAGTACACTTAATGTTGGCATATATGTTTCAGATAATTAGATTTCTCCTTTCTGTTTTTAAAACTTCTTTTAAAAATATGCATTATAGAATATAGAGACAAAGCCACTATTTCATATTTAGGTTTGTGTGGCGGGAAAACAACAGTCTTCCTAATTATTGCAAGCAACAAGCAATTATTTTGTGCAGAACCCTAGAAAATTGGATGGTATTTAAATTGAGAGCTAGAGAGGAAAAGGAAGCTTAATTGTACTGACCAAAAATATGCAGAACGATTGTGTCTTTGGGAGTAATTTTGAGGTAAGCAAAGAGTGTGGCCGGAGGTGTATTCAGTAGGGAGAAGCTCTGGATATTTATTTAACAAATATTTGGTTAATTTGTTACTTAATTAATGTATTGAAACAATTTATATGGCTGATTATTTTGCAAATATGAGTTCTTTTTCCTCCTAGGAGCTCATGGTCGCACCACATTTCCTTCTTCCAGTTTTCCTCCGCAACAACAATTTTGTAAAATAGGTTAGGCCGATTGAGAGAGAAGAGGCGAGGTGGGGAGTCAGCTGCTGAATCTAGAAATTAGAGAGATGAAGAGATGCCGTCCCCTAATCCTAAGGGATCCTATGGCTCAGGAGTTAAAGATGCTGAGCTTCTCAGCTGGAAAGCTAACAGCCTGGGTTCGAAACCCGAGCGCCGCATGACAGGGTGAGTTCCAGGTACTGCCCTAGGTCCTGCCCACCTAGCAGTTCGAAGGCATGTGAGTAGATAAATACAGCGGTGAAATCTACTTCCCTTCCCTACCGGTTCGGAAGTGCACGTTTCATACGCTTTTTGGCCCGCACTTCACTCTTGTGAACGCATTTTCACCCTCTGCGCATGTGCAGAACGCTTTGCACATGCGCAGAGGGTTAAAAACAAAAAATGTCGATGTCCGGGTGGGTGGGCGGAGCCTCGTGCTGCTGTCACTACAGTTCCAAAGTCTCAGCTTCTTTTTTGTAATGTGATGACCAAAACTGGATGCAGTATTCAAGGTGTGACCTTACTAAGGCTTCATAAAGCAGTACTAATACTTCACATGATCTTGATTCTATAGCTCTGTTTATACAACCCAGGATTGTATTAGCTTTTTTGGCTGCTGCTGAACACTGCTGGCTCATATTCAAGTGATCGGCTACTAAGATTCCAAGACCGCCTCACAGATTAGGTGAAACCTCTTGAGCCAGGTTTCGCCTAATCTGTGCTTGTACCTTTGGTTTTTCCTGCCCAGGTGTAAAACCTCACTTTTCTCTACATTAAATCTCATTTTGTTGGATAGGGCCCATTGTTCAAGTCTGTCAAGATCTTTTTGGATCCTGAGCTTGTCTTCCGGGGTGTTGGCTGTTCCTGTCAATTAGTAATTAGTATAATGATGAAATCACCATCATGTACTCATTCAGCAGAATCATTTAGTGTTGACCATGGTTCAATCAACCTAGACTTCTCTCTTTGGGCACAAAGGATCAGACTCAAACTGTCCTAGTTTAGTTATCCTAGTTTAGTCTTTATGTAAAGACCCAGCTCTCTGGAACGGGCTTTAATGCTAGGAAAGTTGAAAAACAAATGGTGAAAGATGATATTGCTGCATCTGGAAATGATTTCAGGTTACTCAATCCAATACAGTACATAATGTGTCAGTACTATGTTTAAAACTGATTGGGTTACTAATGTATAAATATGCTGTGAACCGCCCAGAGTCCCATTGGGAGTTGGGCGGCATACAAATCTAATAAATAAATAAATACATAAACAAACAAACAAATAAATAAATGAATGAATGAATAAATAAATAAATAAACCACGAATCTATGTTTGTATAAAAAGGTGGTATTGTTTTAAATTGTAAGCATTGTAGGCTTGCTGATAATTATAAAAGAGAACAGGTTAGCTTGAGTAATTTGGGCATCAGTGGGCTGTGCGTCTGTGTGCTGTGTGCTTAGTGATTGCTTCTACTCACTGCTCCTGTTCCTGTTATTGAAGACTTAAGACGCTACCGGAAAGAAGTTCAAGGTTTTTGATGAACTGTTTGCTGAGTGAATAGCTAAGTGCTAAGAGTTTGACTTTGTATCTGTATATTTCAAAAGAAGATAAGTTAAAGAAAGATTCTTCGTGGACTGTTTGTTTTGAAGTTTTACAAGTTTATTTAAGTAAATTATATTTAACACTTTGAAGACTTCTGTTTATTGACTCTATAGTATCGAACAGCAACGCCAAATTCCGTTGCGTATATTCATTTCACAAATTCATAACCTCAACATAATGGTTTAAGGTCAAGGCTTACTTGACCTGGCAAGGCACTCTGGACCAGTTGAACAATAGTCTGGAAAGGAACACATCATAGAAAACAGATGAGATGGTCCTGAATATGATTCCATCAGGAGGTCCTTTTGGGTTCTTCTAGATTCTAGAAGAAGTACATTTTTTTTCCAAATCAATGGAACGATGTTATTTATGACACTAAAAAGCTTTGCACAGTACCTGAAGGAATCAGGTCTCACCTTATGGCCCATTGGCACAGTTCCATTGATAGTGATTTATACAGGAGGCATTCCTGATCAATTTATACTGTTTAGCACTATAACATTGTTTTGCCATCACTTCTTAGGCCCAGCTTGAAATAAATCACCAGGTATTTATCATTATTATTCTTGGAATTCCAGAAAATTTACTATCTGAGTCCAGCCACTCTGCAGCTTAAAAGCCCACATGCATTTTCCCCTGATACACCTTGAAAGGTTCCTGCCTGTTTTTCAAAGTACTGTTAAAAAGGGAGATGATTTTTTTAAAAAAATAGTGGTGCTTTCAATGTCAACTCGGAACAAATTCCTCTCTTCCTTTTATCCCCCACTCTTCTCCCTCTCCCAAGGACGTAGCGAGAGATTAAAAATACCTGGATGTAAGAATCTGGAGTGGCTTTTCAATAATAGTAATGGAGCCTGTCAGAAGGGTGTAGCTTGGGTCAAAAAGTCCGCTTTGGGAACTGATAGGACTATTTCTCCCACCTCTTTGATGAATTGTGGTGTCACCTGAGAGTTAGGTTGGACAGCGGAGAACTTCACCTCCTGCCCTGGGAAGAGCCCCATGATCAGTCTTGTCTTCTCTGATGGAGCAAACAGCCTCTTGAGTGACACAGTGCCCAACTCTACTTTCTCCTTTCCAAAAGTTTTCTTCACCAGACCAAGTTCACCAGTTCTACGTTTATTCATTTATTTGTAAAATTTATTGGCCACCTATCTTAATAGAATAGAATAGAATAGAATAGAATAGAATAGAATAGAATAGAATAGAATAGAATAGAATAGAATAGAATAGAATAGTCACAATCAAAATATTAAATACTTAATATTATATATTACTACTGCAGCCAGGATAGTGTTTGCACAGTCTTGGAAAAACTCAGAAGTTCCTGCAGAAAGCATAATAATTTAAAAAATTTACGAATGTGGCGAAATGGACAGACTTACAATAGAATTACGGGGCCAAAAGGAGTCGGACTGTTATAATATTTGGGAAAAATGGTATCAATGGATTGAACTTAGAAAAAAGAAAAGAGATAGTTAAAGGAATATTGCAATATGTAAATATTAATGTATATGTAAGTATGACAAATGAAATAAGTTCAAAGGCAATGTATTAACACTTTAACAAAAGTTGAATTCTGTAACAATGTAGAATTGCTTAAAGAATTATTGGTAATTGTTATTTTATAGAAAAGATTTGAAAATCAATAAAATTTATTAAAAAAAGAATAGAATAGAATAGAATGGAATGGAATGGAATGGAATAGAATAGAATAGAATAGAATAGAATAAAATAGAATAGAATAGAATAGAATAGAATAGAATAGAATAGAATAGAATAGAATAGAATTTCTTTATTGGCCAAGTGTGATTGGCCAAGGAATTTTCTTCGGTGCATAAGCTCTCAGTGTACATAAAAGCTATAAGTGATAAATCATGATCACAGTCATCATAAAAATACGTTCATCATAAATCATAAGATACAACACTTAGTGATAGTCAGGATACTAAATAAGCAATCAACATAAATCATACTAGGATACTAAATAAAACAATATTACCATTGTGTATACAGTTAACAATATAAAAATACGTTAAAATGAAGGACACATGGGGAGGGGGTGGAGTGGGAGAAGGTGGGAGGTGAGATCTGTTATTACTCAATCAACCACCTCCATTGCGCTGATCCCCCACTGGGGCCCCAAGCCGACTGGCACAGCCATGTCTTTAAGCCCTTATGAAAAGATAGGAGGGTTGGGGCCAACCTCACATTGGGGGTGGGGGTAAGATGTCCCAGAGGGCAGGAGCAACAGCAGAGAAGGCCCTCCTCCTGGACCCCGCCAGCTGGAATAAGAGGGCTGACCCAGGGGTGACATTCAATTTCCCCCCTACTGGTTCTGTGGGGGTGGCTTGTGGAGGGATCATGTGACTGAGTGGCCATGGCCAACTTAACGTCACAACTTTCAACCATGTTTTGGAGCTTACATTGTCCCTATTCATTACATTTCTACACTGCCCATGGGGTGTATGGGGTGTTCAGGGAGGGGTAGCACCTCTGGTGTAGGGGCATGTCGTGTCCTTTTACGGCAGCTCATTTTAGGGCAGCTTTTAGGGCAGCTCATTCACCTTTGGTCCCCACCTGTCACTCAGCTCTCATCTGTGGCACCTAGCAGCTGTAGCATGCGCAGCAGCCACACCCGGGCAACAGCTTCGACAGGCTGGCCAAACCAGGTTGAGAGTAGCCGTTGGGTCATTGACCTTCGGTGAGATAGGGACTTGTCTATCCCGAGCATGTGAAGACAGATTCCGGAGGACTGAGCAGATGAAATCTACTAGAATAGGACAACGGTCATGAAGGCGGTTTCTGCAAGTGATGTGGTACGCTATGTGCACGGCAAGACACGAAAGACGCCCTGGTCAACCACTGCACCCAGCCCATCTCCAACTGTCTCGACTCTTGTCCTGCTATTTGTAGCAAGATGGAATCTGGGAAGAGAGAGTGAGGCTGACTCTGCGCACCTCTCCCTCACTTTAATCCAATTGACGCACAAGTCTTGACATCCCCCCCATTTGATAGATGTCAAGGTCCTCTTCGAACACGATGGACGAACATCATCACGCTGCCCATCTCCCCTAAGTGACTCTGAGCAGTCAACAAAAACAACCTCATAAAGCCATATAAAAAATGAATTAGTTGATGGAGATTAAAAACAGAGTTAAGAACAAGCATCAAAATATGTGTTTGGGAAGCAAAACAAGATTCCTACATCGTGGAAGATGAAATAGCCTAGCAGAGAAGAATCTTGTTCTGTTTTTCAAAATGGCTGGATTGCTGAGGAGAATTTAGAGCTAAACGAAGCCTTGAATTATGTTGGGTGCTGTTTATAGATCCCCCCCCCTTCCAAGATGGTATGATAGGGACAGCAGGATGCCTCGTTTCTGCATCTGCGTTTTTTTTTAGTTTAGTTTTTATCTCATCTTCCTTTTTGACTTTTCCAGTTTTACTACTGCCATAAATCCATTTACTGGATTTTTACTCTGAGTTACAATGTCTACTCAGTTTATCTATTTTTTTTAGTACTAATTAAATAAAATCCTCCCCTCGGTGGAGGTTCTCATCAACTCTCTCAATGGAGGAAAAAAGGTCAAGTGACTTCCAGACATTTAGATTTCCAGCTTAAGGAAATTCCGAAGCCACTAAAAATAACAAACTGGTCCAAAATTCTTGATTTTAACAACCTTGCCTTGCAGTTGCAGGCAGTTTGATTTTACTTATACTCTATTTTATCAGAGGGGGATAACATTTTTTCCTTTATATTGGAAAATCTAGCACAGCTGTGCCCTTATTCTATCACTATTTCAACTCATCAATTGGCCAGGAGGAACATAATTCATAATTTAGAGCAAAACACAACACAGATCCCTGTGAGCGGCAGAGCCCATGCTGATCATCCACCTGCCTGCCTAGCAGATTTTGAACAAGCTCTTCCAACAGTTTTCTCCTGCTAAAGAAAAAAATAACAATCTCTTGTAGATACGCCATGCAAACAGATCAGGAATTCAGCTGTGTTCCTGCCTTGACAAAATGAGATCTGCCTTTTGAGGACAGTTTTCTCCTTACTACTTGTTGCATTACAGCTTTGTCTAGAGCAGGGGTCTGCAACCTGCGGCTCCGGAGCCTCATGCGGCTCTTTGGGCACTCTGCTGTGGCTCCCTGTCAGGTGATCTCATCAATGACTGCCCCTGCCCCTCGCCCTCCCCTCCCAGTCACTCCTTGCCTAGCCTGAGAAGGTAAGGGTAATGGCGGGGGATGAGAGGGACACACACACACACACACACACACACACACACACACACACACACACACACACACACACACACACACACACAGATACAGAGAGGGGAGAGAGAGAGGTGGGGAGAGCGAGAGAGATACACAGAGATACAGAGAGGGAGAGAGAGAGGGGGGAGGGAGGGGGGTGTCAAAGAGTTTTGTGGCTCCCGGTGTTTTTTAACAACCAGTTATCTGCCCTAATGACTGGCTAGGGGGTCATGTGACTGGGTGGGAGTGAGTGACATCGAGTTGGCCACGCCCACCCAGGTTTTGTGGCTCCCCGTGTTTTCTTTTCTGTGGGAAATGGGTCCAAATGGCTCTTTGAGTGTTTAAAGTTGCAGACCCCTGGTCTAAAACCCATGCAGATCGGTGTCTCAAAGGTGCTTTTTCAAAAGGCAACTGGACTGTTTCCCCCTCCCCTTTGAGGACAAAGTAAACGAGGGGTCCTCTGTACTCTCTGAGCTTGCTTGTTTTCTTGCAGATGTTTCATTACGCAAACTAGGTAACATCATTAGGACTGATGATGTTACCTAGTTTGGGTAATGAAATGTCTGTAAGAAAACAAGCAAGCTCAGAGAGCACCAAAGACTCCTCATCTCAACTACAAATATTCTCCTTTCTTGAAGAAGTAAAGATTTCTCTTCTCATCCAAGAAGGTTCATCTGTTGTGAGTGTGTGGCAGTGGTGGGTTCCTACCGGTGCGGTCCACTCTATAGCACCAGTAGTGGCCCGCTGGTGACGTCACAGTACCGGTGCGGTCGGTTGCTGGTGCCTGGGTGCCGCCATTAAAATTTTTTTTTAATTTTTTTTTAAAAAATTTCTTCTGCGCATGCCCAGAAGCCGAGCTTCCGGCACTGTGCATGTGCTGCCTTCCTACCCCACAGTGAGTCCAAGCAGGGGAGGATGGCTGAGGGAGCGTGCGAGACGCTGAAAGAACGGGCGGTAGGAGCTATCTCCATTCCCCTCCCTTCAGCAGTCCTAGAAGCCACGAACGCGCGGTGATGATCCCAGGCATTTTCGCACGTTTGAGGCTTCTCGAGCTGCTGAGGGGAGGGAGAATGGGCAGCAGGAGCCTAGGATCATCAAATGGGGAGAAGCATTCAGGCCGGACGGAGCCTCCTAGAAGAACCGCTGCCGCGGTCTTGCTTCTTCCGCTGCGGGGGGCTGCGTTGCGGGTGGGCAATGCCCCCCGCTTCTCCAGCCGCTGCCAAGCTCCCGAGGCCCACGCCCACCTGGTCACATGGCTGGCAAGCCACACCCATAAAATAAGCCATGCCCACAGAGTGGTAGTAAAAAAAATTAGGAACCCGCCCCTGGTGTGTGGGGAATGGAAGGATAGATATGGACAGGTCCATCCCCACACCATCACAATGGATGAAGCTTCTCGGATGAGAAGCAAAACATTTTCTTCTTCTTCCTCAAGGAAAAAAAACCCAGTCCATTTGCCTTTTGAAAAAGCACCTTTGAGACATCTACAGGTAGTTCTTGACTTACAACAGTTCATTTAGTGACCATTCAAAGTTACTATCAAGGTTCCCACTGACAAACCCAAGCAAGCAAGCACCATTGAGATGTTCTGATCTCTGAAGGCAAAACTTTATTGAGTACATCATATTGGCACAGATTGGAAGCAAAACCAACTCTAACTAATTCCCGTGGTTTTCACATAATTAAAGAATAGAATCTCCCTCCCCCTATTAGTGCAGGTCACATTGTCCAATTAGATGGCCAGGGATTTTCATGGAAATGTTCTGACCTAGGCTTCACAGAATCACGAAGCAGACTCATTGTCCCGACAAAACCCCTTTTTATTAAGCTAATGTGAATTCCTCTCATTCACATCCAGCAAAGTCCTGGCAAACAATCTTTCAAAGGTGAATTTACAACCACAGCAGTGGTGGGTTCTGAATTCGTTTGTCACCGGTTCACGTGCGCACGAGATGCTTCTGAGCATGTGCAAAAGTGTCCTGGGCGGGTGGGCGGAGCCTCCTGCCGCTACCAGTTCTAAGAACCAGTCTGAACCGGGAGCAACCCACTGTTGAACCACAGACCTTATCAGGCTTGGAGAGCTGCGCAGACGATATCTTCCAAACGCAATGATGTACAAGAAAATACTTGGCAAGGAGTTTTTGAGAGTCACGAACAGATCTTCACACTAATTAAATGAACTAATTGTCTCCTGCAAACACCACTCCCCTTTCGTTCCTATTTATTCCCTATGGGAGGGGTCATTCAGCGTCCCCTTGTGCTTTTATTTCTGAATCAACATCTGTTCCTTAATTGTTCCCTTCTCCTGATAGCTCTGCACATGCACACATCAGGAACAGGCTCCAGCTGTTCTTCTGCCCCACTTATCTCCAACTCCGAAGGTAGCTGATAACTGTCGGACGGCCCTGGCTCCATCTCTGCCTCCGACGCAGAGCACTCATCAGAGCCTTCCGCAGACTCCAGGACTGGCCCATGTTCCTCCCCAACCTCCTCACTGTCCGAGTCTGCCACCAGCTCCGCTGGCCACTGGCGGGCCACAACAGGAAACTGTCCAAGTCTTTGTTGAACATCTGGTTAGATGACCTTGGTTCCCATGGGACGATTTCTTGCTGCCGCCTGGAACTGGCATTCCAAAGACAGCTCTCCCTCCCCCTGATAACAGATTAACAGAGTTGAAAGGGACCTTGTAGATCATCTAGTCCACCCCCCTTCCCAAGCAGGAGACCCTACATCATTTCTGACAAATGGCAGTCCAATTTCTTCTTGAAAGCCTCCAGTGATGAAGCTCCCACAACTTCCAAAGGCAAACTATTATTGTGGCAAGCTGAAAAGCGGCAATGGCTGCGACAGCAAAATCATGCTTTGAAGTTGACAGTTACAACAGCAGTGAAAAAAGTGACCTATGACCGTTTTTCACACTTATGACCATTGCAGCATCCACATGGTCACGTGATTAAAATTCAGATGCTTGATAACTGGTTCATATTTATAACGGTTGCAGTGTCTTGGGGCATGTGATCAGCTTTTGCGACCTTCCGACAAGCAAATTCAATGGGGAAGCCAGGTTCCCTTAACAACTATGTTACTAACTTAATGATGGCAATCACTTAACAACTGTGGCAAGAAAAGTCACAAAAATGGGGCAAAACTCACTTAACAAATGTTTCACTTAGCAACATAAATTTTGGGCTCAATTGTGGTCATAAATTGAGTATTACCTGGATGACCTGGATGACTGAGAATCTCCTCAGACCTGCAGATCTGTGTTTAAAAGCTTGGCAGATAATAATAATAATAATAATAATAATAATAATAATAATAATAATAATAATAATAATAATAATAATAATAATAATAATAATAATAACAACAACAACAACAACAACAACAACAACAACAACAACAACAACAACAACAACAACAGCAGAGTTGGAAGGGACGTTGGAGGTCTTCTAGTCCAACCCCCTGCTTAGGCAGGAAACCCTACACTATCAGACAAATGGTTATCCAACATCTTCTTAAAAACTTCCAGTGTTGGAGCATTCACAACTTCTGGAGGCAAGCTGTTCCACGGATTAATTGTTAGAGAGCTGAAGTGGTGCAGTGGTTAAATGCTGCGACTGCAGGCTGACTGCTAGTTCAGCAGTTCAGCTGTTCAAATCTCACTAGGCTCAAGGTTGACTCAGCCTTCCATCCTTCCGAGGTCGGTAAAATGAGGACCCAGATTGTTGGGGGCAATATGCTGAACTTTGTAAACCGCTTAGAGAGGGCTGTAAAGCACTATGAAGCGGTATATAAGTAAAGTGCTATTGCTATAAGTGCTATTGTTCTAACTGTCAGGAAATTTCTCCTTAGTTCTAAGTTGCTTCTCTCCTTGTTTAGTTTCCACCCATTGCTTCTTGTCCTACCTTCAGGTGCTTTGGAGAATAGTTTGACTCCCTCTTCTTTGTGGCAACCCCTGAGATATTGGAAGACTGCTATCATATCTCCCCTAGTCCTTCTTTTCATTAAACTAGACATACTCAGTTCCTGCAACCATTCTTCATATGTTTTAGCCTCCAGTCCCCTAATCATCTTTGTTGCTCTTCTCTGTACTCTTTCTAGAGTCTCGACATCCTTTTTGCATGATGGCGACCAAAACTGGATGCAGTATTCCAAGTGTGGCCTTACCAAGGCATTATAAAGTGGTATTAACACTTCGCGTGATCTTGATTCTATCCCTCTGTTAATGCAGCCTAGAACTGTGTTGGCTTTTTTGGCAGCTGCTGCACACTGCTGGCTCATATTTAAATGGTTGTCCACTAGGACTCCAAGATCCCTCTCACAGTTACTACTGTTGAGCAAGGTGCCACATATACTGTACCTGTGCATTTTGTTTTTCTTGCCTAAATGTAGAGCCTTACTTTTTTCACCATTGAATTTCATTTTGTTTGATAGCGCCCAATGTTCAAGTCTGTCAAGATCCTTTTGTATCTTGAGCCTATCTTCTGGAGAGTTGGCTATTAAAACGTGTGAACTTCAATTCTCAGAATTCCCCAGCCAACATGTATTTGAAAAAAAAAACACTGATGTAGATCCTCAGTCTTGATCATATTTCTACCGTGTTTCCCCGAAAATATGACCTACCCCGAAAGTAAATCCTAGCTTGATTTTTACATGTGCGCCCAATATTAAGCCCTACCCCCAAAATAGGCCCTGGGTAAGACCCCACCCAGTCTGCGATGCATGGGGTGGGGCGAGGCACACAGATAAAAATTAAGCTAGAGTGGGATGGGGGGGATGGAGCTGCCTTACTTACCAGGCCTTGCACACCCTGACACCTGCCTCATCTTGCAGGCCCACTTCTTCTGCAGCTGCTTGCTGCCGCTCGTGCATCCGCGTCACCCCTGGCCTTCATTTCGGCATCAGAGGGCTTCCAGAAAGTAAGGTGACCAACTTTTTTACAATGAAAAGGAGGAAAAATAATTTTTTAAAAAAAATCGTAAATAAAAGAAACATTTTATTCATTGCAACAATAATACACTATAATATGATATATGCATAATAAAAACATTTGTAACATTTTATACTTTAATTATGCTTGCATGCCTGTTAATTATTATTTAAATGAGTACTTTTCCATTGAATTAATATTTTTTGTCAATGTATCATCAATATTGGAAATATCTGAACAAGAAATATCCTTCATATTGAATTTTACGGCAAGTGCTGCAGCTAGAGTATCAACATAACATAAGAAGTAAACAAAGCCACTTGCACGTGGCGCTCTCTCTCTCAAGGTCTCCCGTGCGGAGCGCATGCGTCTCATAATCGCGTCTTATACCGCACTGTACCGAGCCTTGACGAATCATCATGTCAAATACAAATACGTCACATAACGCACAACAGATTAGTCTTCAAATATCGAAAAGGAGGACATGTAGGAGGACACTTTTCGAGGGAGGACAGAACTTACAAAAGAAGGACTGTCCTCCCTAAAGGAGGACGATTGGTCACCTTACAGAAAGGCCTCTGCAGCCGAGAAACGAGGTCCAAATTGACACTTGTGGCACCTCCCTGGACTCGTTTTGCTGTCAGAGGCCTTCTGGAAAGCCTTTCAGCTGATAAAAGAGCTCCGGATCGATCCAGAACTCTGTTATCGGCTGCAGAGGGCTTTCCAGAAGGCCTCTGATGGTGAAACGGAGGCTGGGGGTGACACGTGCGTGCAAGTGGCGACAAGTAACCGCATAAGAAGTGGGCTGGCAGTGGGCTCCTGCTGGGCGGGGCTGTTGGTGCTGGTGCTGCAAGGTGAACCAGTAATTAGACTTCCCCCGAAAATAAGACCTGGTGCCTTTTTTGGTGGGAAAAATATATAAGACCGGGTCTTATTTTCTGGGAAACACTGGTAACTACTAGCATAAGCCACCAATTTTCCATGCTGTATCTTTTTTGAGATTCTTGAAAGCTAATTGGGGAGAGAGAACAACGCTAACACTCATATTAGCTAGAGAGAACCACAGTGTAACATATCTAAATCTGTTTGGCACAGGGCAATTATCAGAGTTTACTTAAATATGGCTGGGAAGTAAAAGCTATTACAAAATTGGGGTGCACGATCAGTATGGTTCTTCAAACGCATGTAACTCAATTTCTGCTTGGTTCGTTGCTTTCAATGGGCTGGTAGCGGTGGAAATTACATGCAGGAACACAATGAATGTGAAGCAATGGGCTGGATGTCAGTTAATGTTTTCAGATGCTCTTGATTAAGACAGCCGCATTGGTAATAACATTCTCGGATGGCCAAGCGTGTCATTATTCCCTATGAACAAATTAAAGAGAGGTTTTTCTACAGGGGCAGCCTGCGTTTTCTGTCCTCCAAGGTTGCAAAGTGAGCAGAACAAAACAACTGCAAACTAAGACCTTAGAATTGGGATGGGTGAATTGGCTGGAAAATATTTCTTTCCTATCTCCCTCTAATACTAAGTGATGGGCATGAACTATAAGCTGACCTTTCTGAAAACCACTGGCAGAATGGAGCCCTTCTGCCTCATTGTTCACCAGTTTTTATTTTATTTTCTTTCTTTTTTGAAAAATGTCTAGGGAGATTCTTAATCATCCAGGTCAAGGTTATCCCAAAGGTGCTTTTTCAAGAGGCAACTGGACTTCCTTGTTTTTCCTTGAAGACATTTCGCTTCTCATCCAAGAAGCTTTCTCAGTTCTGACTGATGGTGGACGAGGGAAGGATTTACATTCCTTGTAGTCATCTGGTCATTAGCACTCTTTCTGAGTCGTTGAGGCTACTTGGAGGTTTATCTGTGCCCTCAGGGTCACCTGAATAGTGCAAATGGGTGTGGGACAGAGGTGGGTTTCAGCAGGTTCTGACCAGTTCTGGAGAACCAGCAGCGGAAATTTTTTCCCCCCAAAAAAGTTATTTATTTTTTCCTCCACCACTTTTACAATTCAATAAACATATACCTTAAATTATTAATTTAATTTAATTTTATAGATTTGTATGCCGCCCAACTCCCGGGGGACTCTGGGCGGCTCACAGCATGTCAAATCCATTACAAATAAAAACATATAACAGTTAAAAAGATATAAAAATTAAAAAATCTCCAACATTCATAACAAGGTGGGGAGACCCAAGTATAATAAAAAATACAATTTTACATTTATACTCCATCATTCAAAAATCAATATCTTATACATACGCTTATATCATCAATCATCAGTCTATTCTGCTGTTTTTCCGTTGCACTCCCCCTCTCTACCTCCATCATCTCCTCCAACTTTTTTTTTCAAGCTTTCTTTATTAAAAAAAGTTTTTAAGTAGTCCCTTCCCCCTTGCCCTCCCACCCCCATCTCCCCCACCCCCTCCCTAGACTTCCCAGAACAAGCACAGGGTATAGTATTCACAAACATAGAACTAAAATATGCTAACAAATTATTGACTTCAAAATCTCTCTAGGTCTTTAACTCCCTACAGCTCAAAACCCTTTAAACAGGGACTAAAAATTAAAAATGTTTCATTCATAAGGTATTTGAATCTTCTTAATCTGGTACTTGTTTTGAATATAGTCAACCCATCTTCTCCATTCCAATATATACCTTTCGTTTGAATGGTCTTTAAGATATGATGACATTTTTGCCATCTCTGCCAAATGCACGACTTTTAGTGTCCATTCCTCAATGGTAGGTGGATCCGGTAGCGGAAATTTCGGTAATTTTGAGTAGTTAGGACAGTGGTTCCCAACCTTTTTGTGATCGAGTACCACTTGGAGGTCCCATACAGTCGCCGCGTACCACCTGGTTCCAGAGAAACTAAATTCGATCAGATATCACTTTATTTCCATAATTGTACAAGTAGAACACGCAAACCAACTACGAAAATAATAAGTATATAAGTATACAAAATAATAATAAAAATAGTAACATACACACTGAGATGCAGTAATGAATATCAAAGGGTAACTTGAGTCAAGAGAACATAGTGCTAACAATAACAGAGTGAGATTAACCTTAGCTCGAGAGCTCGCTACGACGTGCACCTTCTCGCGAGGGTTCTACTGCGCGACTGCTGAGAGTTCAGAACAGTCACCGTTCCTTTTTTGGCCCCGCGCATCCAGCAACTGGATTCTCAGGCTGCTGGGACCAGGTGGGTGGCGTGTGGCAACAGTTGCAAATCGTTGCCAGATTATCTTGTGTTAGGCAGTAAACATTTTTGTGAAGTAAAAAATAACTAACTAAAAATCGTTCATGACCCCGAAAGTGTTCGCATACCACCTGGAAGGCCCTCCCGTACCACTAGTGGTACACATACCACAGGTTGGGAACCACTGAGTTAGGAGAACTGGTAAATACCACTTCTGATTGGCCCCGCCCGCATCTATTCTCTGCCTCCCGAGTCCCAGCTGAATGGAGATTTTGCAGTAACCTTCCCCTGCCACACCCACCAAGCCATGCCATGCCCACCAAGTCATGCCCACAGAACCGGTAGTAAAAAATTTTTTGAATCCCACTACTGGTGTGGAACCTTCTTGGAACTTCCGAAAGGACTGTGTTGTAAACAGGAGATAGGTGGCGTTGTATCCACCCCCTTCTCCTTGAGAGAGAGATCTGTTCAATTTTAATGTCGGTGGCCTCTTTGACCCCTCTTTCTTTTTTAAACAGTTAATGCTGCAGCAAGAAGAGAAACAGATTTGACACTATAAGATGGCTGGAAAAACAGCCAGCATGTCTTCCATTCCTCAGAGGTGGGAGGCATGAATTTTGGATTAAAAAGAAGCCTCATAATCAACTTTTTTTTTTAAAAAAAGGATTTTTCTTTTCCACTCTATTTTCATTTCTTAGAAGCATCAAAGCCTTGCTCTGAAAGGAAAGGAGATGTGTGCAGGTGTGCCAAACACCTGTAAATGTGCTCCCCCTTTTTCTTCCCAAACTGTAGGCAAATAACTTAGTGCATTTAGCATTGAGCTGACAGCCTCTATTGCTTACATTACTTTAATTGGCAGGAAGCTCAGGAAATGAACCCTCATCTTGTGAGCTCAGCATTTATATAAATCATACAAAGAAATCAACAAAATATTGCAAGATAGCCCACATTCCTTGTCTTCTGCCAAAAGGCTGACCTTTGGAAAGGGCCAATTATCATTGGAGTTTATTTCATTTATTTATTTGTGAGATTTATATACCGCCTCAAAGTGCAAGCACTCTCTAAGCGGTTTACACCATTAAGCAATGTATATTTATATTGCCCCCAACAATCTGGGTCCTCATTTTACCTACCTCGGAAGGATGGAAGGCTGAGTCTTTGTTGGATGCAAATTAGTATCCTTTTTTCTTAAATTTCAAATAAGGGTCTGGACTTTCATCAGGATTAGTTGCCTATTGGTCTCCCCCCTTCTATCACAGTTCACACCCCAAAACATGTGTAGGTGAGACAGAACCAGGGGCGGGTTGCTCACTTACCTCGCTACTGGAGCCATGCATGCGCATCTCCACGCGCGCGCCCCCTAGCGTGATTTTGCTTCTGCGCATGCGTGTGCAAGATTTCGGCGCGATTTTGCTTCCACGCATGCACGGAGGCAAAATCTCGCCAAAATCTCGCACGCGCGTGCATCCCCTCACGATATTTTGGCAAGATTTTGCTTCCGCGCATGCGCAGAAGCAAAATCGACCCAAAATCACTGGGAAAAAATGGCGACGCGCGGAGGTGGACCAGCAGAGAGGGCTCTGGAGCGGTTGTGCAATCTGCCGCCCCCTACCGGAGCTGCGCACTGGGCAGCTCCGGCAGGAACCCACCTCTGAACAGAACTATTGTGACTCAGGGCTCCTGTCCTGCCTTGAAAAGGGAGTTGGACTAGAAGACCTCTGAGGTCCCTTCCAGCCCGATCATGCTATGAAATACTGTACAATGGCAGACAGAGAGGTGAAAACTCACACCATGCAGTAACTCCAATCAGAAAAAAGAAGGGAAAGTTAATTAACTTAATTGCATATTGGTTACTTAATCTACTGAATATTGTAGGCTGACAATGATAAATAGGCTTAAGTTAGTTAGATCCAAATTCCTTGCAGGACAACCTATTCCTGTTGAAAAAATCAACATTTTACTGTGACTTTTTCCCTGTCTTTTATTTAATCACACCAAAAAAAAGAAAAGGAAAGGAAAACTCTCTCTGTGTGTCTCTGTCTCTGTCTCTGTCTCTGTCTCTGTCTCTGTCTCTGTCTCTGTCTCTGTCTCTGTCTCTCTCTCTCTCTCTCTCTCTCTTTCCTTCTCTCTCAAAAAATGCCACGAAAGAATGGCCATTTTTCATTGTAGCTGTACATAAATAATTTATGTCTACAGGCAACTTGTTCATGAGTCACTAGTAACATCAGGTCTTGAGTCCATTAGTAACTGGAGCCATAAATTTCTTTTTCTAGTGTTAACGGACTAGCTTAGCAATAAAAAAGGCATGAAGAACTCATTAATTTTCACGGAGTATGTATGTAGTTAAAAAAGAATAAGGGCATCTGAAAACATTACAGCCAGTTTCATACTCAATGTGACTTCTTCCCAGAAGTTATCACTAAAACATAGGCTTGAACGAAGCTTCCCTTTCATTGAATCTTTAATACCAAAATGATTTGCTTATTGATTGCTTTAACCCAGGGGTCCTCAAACTTGGCAACTTTAAGACTTGTGGACTTCAACTCCCAGAATTCTCCAGCCAGCTATGCTGGCTGGAGAATTCTGGGAGTTGAAGTCCACAAGTCTTAAAGTTGCCAAGTTTGGGGACCTCTGCAACTGGATCCAAATGAAAGGAACAGGTTGTGTCTGAGCTTGGCCTTTTCTTTACTGCATTGTAAGAAGGAAGAAAATCTGCCTTTACACCTGAGCCTTTTAGAGTGAAGTAAAATAAATAATGCCGTGTGCCAAGCAAACAAATTAATGTATAGCTTGCTGCAATGAGCTGATCGTTGTAACATTCATGTTTTATTATATTTATTTATGATACCAATTTACATAGCCACCCATCTTGCAATTGTAATGCTGGATGGCAAACAACGGCAACAAACAGTAACAATGATAGCAATTAAAAACAATGCAATATTATCCTCCAACAATTCAGTGAGCTAAAAACTACCACCTACACAGATGATGTGGAAAGTGTGTGCTGCTGACCCATTTCACTTGCAGCCTTACACTGTGTGTTGTTCGCATATCCTACAATGCCATAGCAATAGCAATAGCACTTAGACTTATATACCGCTTCACAATGCTTTACAGCCCTCTCTAAGCGGTTTACAGAGTTCAGCATATTGCCCCCAACAATCTGGGTCCTCATTTTACCCACCTCGGAAGGATGGAAGGCTGAGTCAACCCTGAGCCTAGTGAGATTTGAACAGCTGAACTGCTGAACTGCAGTACTGCACTTTAACCACTGCGCCACCTCGGCTCTTAATAGCACTTAGACTTATATACCGCTTCATAGTGCTTTACAGCCCTCTCTAAGCGGTTTACAGGGTTCAGCATCTTGCCCCCAACAATCTGGGTCCTCATTTTACCGACCTCAGAAGGATGGAAGGCTGAGTCAACCTTGAGCCTAGTGAGATTTGAACAGCTGAACTGCTGAACTGCAGTACTGCACTTTAACCACTGCGCCACCTCGGCTCTTAATAGCACTTAGACTTATATACCGCTTCATAGTGCTTTACAGCCCTCTCTAAGCGGTTTACAGAGTTCAGCATATTGCCCCCAACAATCTGGGTCCTCATTTTACCGACCTCAGAAGGATGGAAGACTGAGTCAACCTTGAGCCGGTCAGAATCGAACTGCTGAACTGCTGGCAGCTGGCAGTCAACAGAAGTAGCCTGCAGTACTGCATTCTAACCACTGCGCCACCGTGGCTCTTACTAATCCACCTCCATCCTATGTTATCATATATATTCAGTAAAATCAGAACTTTCATGTGCCTGTGCTATAAGTATCAACCAATCAGGTTCTTACTCTAGCAAATTAAACTAAAATCTGTGCGTATTTGCAAAGAGGAAAGCAATAGCAATAGCACTTAGACTTATATACCGCTTCATAGTGCTTTACAGCCCTCTCTAAGCGGTTTACAGAGTTCAGCATATTGCCCCCAACAATCTGGGTCCTCATTTTACCGACCTCAGAAGGATGGAAGACTGAGTCAACCTTGAGCCGGTCAGAATCGAACTGCTGAACTGCTGGCAGCTGGCAGTCAACAGAAGTAGCCTGCAGTACTGCATTCTAACCACTGCGCCACCGTGGCTCTTACTAATCCACCTCCATCCTATGTTATCATATATATTCAGTAAAATCAGAACTTTCATGTGCCTGTGCTATAAGTATCAACCAATCAGGTTCTTACTCTAGCAAATTAAACTAAAATCTGTGCGTATTTGCAAAGAGGAAAGCAATAGCAATAGCACTTAGACTTATATACCGCTTCATAGTGCTTTACAGCCCTCTCTAAGCGGTTTACAGGGTTCAGCATATTGCCCCCAACAATCTGGGTCCTCATTTTACCGACCTCAGAAGGATGGAAGGCTGAGTCAACCTTGAGCCGGTAAGATTTGAACAGCTGAACTGCTGCAGTGCTGCACTTTAACCACTGCACCACCTCGGCTCTTATAAACTAGCTTTCTATTTGCCATGCAAGGGGGAGGGATTTCCTGTCTTCGGGTAAGTGGGTTAAAAGATTGGAAGATGATTAGGAGACTGGAGACCAAAGCGTACAATGAATGGTTGCAGGAACTGGGTATGATGAGCCTACAGAAGAGAAGAACTAGGGGTGACATGATCGCTGTCTTCCAGTACTTGAGGGACTATTTCAGAGAGATATCAGAGAAGTGGGGGTAGGGGTGATATGCAGTCTTTCAGTCCTTTGAGGGGCGGTCACAGAGAAGAGGAGGTCAACCTATTCTCCAAAGCACCCGTGGGAAGGACAAGAAGTAAGGGATGGAAGCTTATCAAGAGATCCAACCTAGAACTAAGGAGAAATTGTCTGTCAGTGAGAACAATTCATCCGTGGAACAGCTTGTCTCTAGAGGTTGTGGGTGCTCCATCACTGGACTTTTTCAAAGAAGAGATTGGATAGCTGTTTGTCCAGAATGATAGAGGGTCTCTTGATTGAGCAGGGGTTGGACTAGAAGACCTCCAAGGTCTCTTCCAACCTTTTTATTCTATGCTCTAAGTTCTAGTCTTTTCATGTGCAGCTGCCACTTCATTTGGGTGAGATGACGTGTCTTCTGCCTCTATAGGAGAGGATTGAGTGTGCCCCAATTTGTACTAGATAGATAGATAGCTTTTATTGCGGTCGGAGACCAATTTAAAATACATATAAAAAGAGGGGTAAATTTTACAAATATAGATAGATCATGTGACAGTACACCATCTACTGCAATCTATACCGTCAATACTAGTGATCCTCTGCCGTAGGGGTTATCTGTCTTTTCCTCCGTTTTTCAGCCACGACTGCAGCAAATTTTTTTGCCACCCTTGAGGTTATATTAGGGTCTATATCCTGGAGTAGGAAATAAAGGCTGAACAGATCTGGTGAACCAGGGAATCTCTGGGAAATAGGGGAGATGAATCTTGATCTTATGTCTTGATAGTGGCGGCATACGAATGTAATATGGAGCAGAGATTCTGGGGATCGGCCATCACATGTACAATAGGTGGATTTTCCTCCCCCCGAGGGCCTACTGTCGAGGACATTTGAAGGGATCACATTAAATCGTGCCTTCATAAATGCAAGCCTATGTTTGATAGAGTGTAATGCAGAAAGGTAAGGCGGGGGGTGAAACAAGGGAACAATACCAAGGGAAAACGGTGAGCAAGTTCCTGATCCATTTGCCAGATTGAGTTGTCTATCAATGTCATCCAGCCGTTGAAAAATCAACGAATTGGCAGCATCAGGGCCTAAGATAAAAACTTCACTGGGGGAAATCCCGATCTTCAAAAGTTTAGTATGGATATTATGGGCCCAGGGACTATGAAAAGGGTCCCGCCATAGGCATTGGCCTAGGTAATAGCCTGGGAGTCTAGGCCAGAGGGACAACCAATAGCCAATTGCACGTTTCCACATGATTGTAGCAAGTGAGGATATGCCCAGTTCCAAACGAATTGCGGCATTACTTACACAGGGAAGAATTCCCATCAAATGGCGTAGGAACTTACTATTGACAGACTCAAGAGAGGAGTTGTTGGATTGGACCCAGAGGGGGGCACCATAGATGCAGTTTGTACTTGCTCTTCAAAGGTGTACATTGCTAAAAGCATCATCAAAGGCACTCCCTGGCTCATAGTGCATTTAATCTGCCTCCCTTTCCTTCTTCCATTTACAGCATAATTGTAATGGTTTTTGGGGCTAGAAGCCCTCCCTCTCTGGGCACATGGAAGGAGACAAGCAGATGCGCCGACCTTCCAGTGATGAGCTAAGAAAAACGCGTCTTTAGATTGTTTCAGACACTCTTGTTCACAACTGTGCTGGTGTAAGCAGTGAAGTTATTTGCTCAGCTTCTCCCACAGCTATCTATTCAAGTCTGAGACACCCTTTCCCCTTCAGCAGCGTAATTAGGTACATGACACATACCGTCAGGTGTCTGACTGACAAGAAAATGTATTATACCGTACATGGATTTGATGTCACATTCAGAGATAATAAGGGACTTTGATTGATGGCATCTTTCAGAGAGCATTTTTTTGTCATGCAAACGTTTCTCAATCCCTCTTTAATTGCCCTCTTTTGGTGGGGTGTTTCTTGTTCTACCCTTCAGCTAGATGTCAAGCACATCTGGGCATTGTGTAGGATAAAAAGAAAAGAGCCACATTTCTAAAGGGAAATATGTTTTGGGATGGTGATGGGCTGGATGCATATATATTAAATACACATATTTGAAAAGAATTCGCTGTAAAACAGTGCAAGCCAGGGGCCAGGAGGGCTGTGTGAAGTCTCAATTCCCAGCTTTGTTCCAAATAAGATTTGATGGTTTCCGAATTGAGTTCAGTCTTCCAATCAAATCTCTAAATTAAGTTACAGTGTCAGATTGAATAAGGTGCCTCGAAATTGCTTTGGAAAGATTTGAAGGAGATTCAGAAATCTGATGGAGCATAAATTGACTCTCCCATTGTCAACCTTGTTGAGTTTAGACTGCAAATTTGAGTGGGTTCTTTTTACTGTTAGCTCTCGAATCAGAACTGGTTTGCCATTGATTTCCACATCCCTGACTTTCTAGGTGTTAACTTTAGTCAAATACTTTAGATCCATTTTCCCACTTGGGAACTCTGAGTGTAAAATAAAAAAAAATCCACACTCGTAGCTTTTCTCACATTTGAAAGTGCCAAGCTTAACCCAGTGGCTAAAATGTTGGATACAGACTGCATCAGCTGTTCTATCTCAAGGCAACCCATCTCACCGGTTTTTGTTATGGAAATAAAATTAGAGAATATCCCCACATGCATGGACTCAAGCTGGCAAAGTCTCTTGACTAGTGCCCAACCATGCTGATGTCTAGATCAACCTTCCTGCCTTTTTTTGATCTTGATCTTCATCTAGAATCAAGATCTCATGAAGTATTAGTACCACTTAGTAAGACCATACTTGGAATATTGCATCCAGTTCTGGTCACTACAATATAAAAAAGATGTTGATGCTCTGGAAAAAGATGTTGAGACTCTGCTCTGAAGAGAAGACCAACAAAGATGATTGGGGGGCCTGAAGGCTAAAACATACAAAGAATGGTTACAGGAATTGGGTATGTCTAGTCTAATGAAAAGAAGGGCTAGTGGAGATATGATAGCAGTGTTCCAATATTTGAGGGGCTCCTACAAAAATGAGGCAGTCAAATTATTTTCCAAAGTACCAGAGGGCAAGACAAGAAGCAATGGATGGAAACTAACCAAGAAGAGAAGCAAGCTAAAACTAAAGAGAGACCAATCAATCAGTAGAACAGCTTGTCTTCAGAAGTTGTGGGTGCTCCATCCCTGGAGACTTTTAGGAAGTGCTGTAAGGAATATCCTTCTGGGTTCGGTTCCAAGTGGGGAAAAAGACACTGGATTCATGGAAGTTGCTTGGAAAGATGGTTTTAATGGCGGACAGCAGGACCACATGCTCTGAGGTCCTGGGGAAAGGATGCCTCGAAGATGTTGAAGAAGTTGAAGAATGATGTCGAAGATGTCGAAGAAGAGAAAAAGGCTGAGATACTGAGAGTGCCCTAGTTTATATCATTTGTTGGGCCCCACCTTGAGAGTTTCCTGTTCCTGTGTAAGAAATGTATCCCATTGGCTACCAGACTCCCAAGTCCCGGGGGGGGGGGGGGAGAACTCTGTAGGCTGCCTTGAGTCCAAGTTTGCTTGAGCCTTGCTGGCTGTCACGGTGTGAATATTGTCAGTTGTATGTCTATGCAGGGTGATGTACCCCTATCTAATATTATGGTACATTCCAATACAGGCAGAACACGTGATATGAGTTGTACGCATGTGCGCATTCCTAAGCCACCATTAATTCTCTTCTGCCTTAGCTGTTGACCTGAGGATTTAATTATTCAGGATTTAATTTTTTTGGTACTGAAATAAATATTTTCTATTACACTTTTAATCTCGGCTTTATTTCTAACTGTCTGAATTCCAAGTAAAGACCCAAATCGCCTCTATGAGATTTTATTCTCATCTCAGCACTGGCTGATGCAATCGTCCCAGATGCCATGTGGTGAGATGGGTAGAGGGCTAATCCTATCATGTCCTAAGGGTGAAGGTCTTAATCCCATCACCCTGGAGCTGAAGGGGGGGGGCAAGGAGCTGCAGGAAGCTGCTTTGTATTTAAAACATGTTTCTCCTTTCCTCATCCAGGGAAACATATTCTTCCTTTTCAATATTTCCTAGGATATTTCATTTTTCTAGGAGAGGGGTGGCTGCTAACTTCCTTCAGAAGAGACTGGACAGCCATTTGTCTGAAATGGTATAGGGTCTCCTGCAGGGAGTTGGACTAGAAGACCTCCAGGGTCCCTTCCAACTGTATTATTTTATGTTCTGTGTTCTTTTAGGATTGAGGAGAACATGGAAAGACTGAGAAATGTGCTGCTCTAAGGACCCAGCCTTCAACCATTGGTAAGAGCAAGAGGGGCCCTGCTATTAGCCATGCCGGTGGTTAATACCTCTTTTTCTAGGTCATTTGCTTCCTGCTATGCCTGGAAATAGTAAGACAGGCAGGAGAAAGTAGTCTGACAACATTGAACTTGAAAGGGATATTGTTAGTATTATGAACATCAATAAGCTAACAGCAAGATTTGCAGGAAAAGAGTCATTCAAAAATAAATATCTCTAGGGAAACATCTCTTCCTCTTTTTTTGTAAAAAAGAATTCTTTTTTTTAAAAAAAAAGTCCACTATAGAGTATAGAACTAACATTGTGCATCCTGTAAGTTTCATCCAGACCACCATCTTTGATTGCTATTCCCAGTTCTATGAAAGTTCCATTTTGATATACTCTTTGCTGCTCTCTAGTGGTCATTTGGAATTATCCACCCCAAATCTGGGTGGCCAATGTTTCCCTTGGAAAGGACTGAATTATGGCTCCCAATGTCACTCACTATTGCCTGTGTTAGTTGTGGTTGCTACTGGTGACTTAATATCTGGAGGAGCTACACATTAACTAGTCTGCTCTAGGATTTCCAGGGGAAAGGAAAGGATCACAGATGCAAAAAGAAAACTTGCACTGACCCCTTCAATATTTTATCAGGTTCTTACAGGGATGGTATGCAGTTTCTTGGAAGTTCACAAATGGAATTCAATCCTGGAGGTGAATCTTGTTTTGGAAGGCATATAAGACAAAAACCTGGAGAGAGACAAGCTTCTTTGGTGGCAGGATCTATCTTGGATAAAGCCTCATGACCTTTGGTCAGGTGCCCAGGGTCAGGACCATCCATTAAGTTGCAGCACACATTTATTCAAGCCTATACACAAGAATCTAGTCAACCAAAGTTCAATACTAAATTGGTGCCAGATAAGGGTCAATGGAATTCAAGAGGGGTTAGATTTGGACTGTTTTGTGGGAATGTAAGGACTCTAAGCTGATGACATACTTAACTCTGCCCCTCAGCTCTGGCTGCACTTTTACAGCTTTAAAGATAACAAAGAGTTTTCTGTATCTCCTTTCTGCCATCCCTGGGTGATAATACTAGACTGGCTCTTTAGTTAAAGTGTTGAGGCAATAAAGATCCAGAGTCTACAGCAAACTTCATCAACCTGAAGACATTCCAGGTATTTGGACTTCAACTCCCAGAATCATTAGAAATGGCCATTCTGGCTGAGGAATTTAGATTTATTATTAGAGTTGGAAGGGACCTTGTAGGTCATCTAGTCCAACCCCCTGCTCAAGCAGGAGTTCCTACACCATTTGAGACAGATGGCAGTCCAGTCTCTCCTTGAAGGTCGCAAGTGTTGGGGCTCTCACAACCTCCGCTGGCAAGCTGTTCCACTGGTTGATCGCTCTCACCGTCAGAAAGTTTCTCCTCACTTCCAGGTTGAATCTCTCCTTGGTCAGCTTCCATCCATTATTCCTTGTTTGGCTTTCTGGTGCCAAACAAGGAATAATTCTAGGACTTCAAGTTCATACATCAAGACATGGCTTTTCCTGCAGGCGGGGTACTGAGACAATTTTACATCCTAGGTCTCCCCCATGTATGTACGGTTTTATATGTTTTTTAAAAAATTCTTTTTAATACTGTTTTTAAATTTTATATTGTTTAGTTGTTCTTCAAATGTTGTACGCCACCCTGAGTCCTCAGGGAGTAGGGCGGCATATAAGAGCACTAAATAAATAAATAAAATAAATATATATGGTGTGTGTTGAAGCTGACTTCTTTTCCTATAACTTCATATTGGTCTGCATGGAGGAAAATATTGATCAGTTACTCCACAGTTGCTGATGTGATACTGTTGAAAATTTACTGATACTGACTAATTGCTATACTTGCACGTATTACTGAAATTCAATTTACGTAAGTGGTCTTCTCAGGATCTCAGGAACAAATGCAGCATTTATTTCCAACTCTTAAATCTGATTGATGATGATGCGCATCAAGTTGTTTTCTACTCCTAGGGACCACATAGATTTCCTCCATGATAATTTATCTCTGACCTTGAGCGGCATGGTGGTGTAGTGGTGAAGATGCTCGCTTCCCACTTGGAAGGTTAAGAGTTCAATCCTAGATGGCAGCAGATGTTTCTCTCCTAGGGTACAAAGAAAGAAAGAAAAATCTGCTGTGAACTTTGTGTGTTGTCAGGAAGGGCATCCGGCCAGTAAATGCTCAGCTCCATTCAGTTACCCCGACTCTATCTCAAATTAAGAGATTACAGGGTTGTCAGAAGGGAGTTTTAATCTATCTCTGACCTGGTCTTTTATCAGGTCTTGCTGCTGGTTCACTTCTTCTCTTTCCTTTCACTTTCCCCACCTTTACCGCTTTCTCTGGAGAGATGAGTCTTCACATTACGTTTCTCCAAAGTCGAATAATTTGAGTCTGTCCATTTGTGCCTTGAATGAGAAATCTGGTTTGATTTGTTCAGCGATCGATTGGTTTGTTTTCTTGGTGTTCTCAAGGGTATTCTCCGACACCAAAGGCATCAATACTCCTTCTTTGATGCTTCTTTAAAAAAAAAAACCCTTTTGCTTTCACAGAGTGTTACGGGAATACCGAAATCTACTGCTTGCAAGTAGTCTCTTGCAAGCTTGAATTCTTATATTATGAAAAAAGGAGAAGAAAGGATATTTCTCCAAACTTGATTTTTTAATAGGTCCAGGCACATGTGCCTGCTGAGGTTTGCTTTTTTAAAAATAAATCATTACACTTTAAAAATGTTAATATTTTTAGCAAGAAACTGATGGCACTTTATTTATTAGCAGTAGGGACAGATACTCTCCAAAGAATTAGCTCACCATGTTGCATACAGGAGAAGAAATGGAAGACACAACAAATGCGATGCAATCACACTACAAAAAAGACATTGAAACCCTAGAGAAAGTGCAGAAGAGAGCAACCAGGATGATAAAGGGTCTGGAAAATAAAACATACGAAGAGCGGTTGCAGGAACTGGGCATGGCCAGTCTGGCGAAGAGAAGGACCAGGGGTGACAGGATAGCAGTGTTCCAATACTTGAGGGGATGCCACAGAGAGGAGGGGGGTCAGGCTGTTCTCTATGGCCAAACAAGGAATAATGGATGGAAACTGACCAAGGAGAGATTCAACCTGGAAGTGAGGAGAAACTTTCTGATGGTGAGAGCGATCAACCAGTGGAACAGCTTGCCAGCGGAGGTTGTGAGAGCCCCAACACTTGCGACCTTCAAAGGGGGACTGGACTGCCATCTGCCTCAAATGGTGTAGGAACTCCTGCTTGAGCAGGGGGTTGGACTAGATGACCTACAAGGTCCCTTCCAACTCTAATAATAAATCTAAAATCTAAATCTAAATCAATCTCACGGTTTAACGGAATAAAAGTGACAGCAGGAGGATATATTAATGATGGGAAGTGTTAGGGTTTGTGTTTTAATACAGTACAGAACACAGGCACAAATACTATTTATTTTCCCCACACAAAACTCTTTTATTGTACAGAATAAAACTTCTATCTTACTCTACTATCTTCCTATTATTGTACGTTTATTCCATCTCTATTCTTATTTAATCTATACATTTTTATCTCCATGTTTCTATTTCTGTGCTAATGCTATGTTTTCTTATCTTCTTATCTTAACTATTTCTTCTTTAAATTTTTCCTTTTCTCCCCAAGTCTTCAGCTTTGGCAGCCAAGAATTGTTTTCTCTTGTTATCTGAAAACTGTTGTTGAGGCGCTTGCTTTTGAGTTGGAGTTTCTATTTAGAACATAGAATAATAGGGTTGGAAGAGACTTTGGAGATCTTCAAGTTGCATTAACAGAGGGATACAATCAAGATCAAGGGAGGTACTAATACCACTTTATAAAGCCTTAGTAAGACCACACCTAGAGTACTACATCCAGTTTTGGTTACCACACTATTAAAAAGATGTTAAGACTCTAGAAAAAGTGCAGAGAAGAGCAACCAAGATGATTAGGGGACTGGAAGCTAAAACATACGATGAACGGTTGCAGGAACTGGGCCTGGCTAGTCTAGTGAAGAGAAGAACCAGGGGAGACATAATAGCAGTCTTCCAATATTTGAGGGGGTCAAGCTATTTTCCAAAGCACCCGAAGACCAGACAAGGAATAATGGATGGAAACTGATCAAGGAGAGATTCAACCTGATGAGCCGAGGTGGCACAGCAGTGAGAGGCAGTACTGCAGGTCACTTTAGCTGACTGTGATCCACAGGTCAGCGGTTCAAATCTCACCAGCTCAAGGTTGACTCAGCCTTCCATCCTTCCGAGGTAGATAAAATGAGGACCCAGATTGTTGGGGGCAATATAAAAATACATTGCTTACTGGTGTAAACCACTTAGAGAGTGCTTGCACTGTGAGGCGGTATATAAATCTCACAAAATAAATAAATAAATAAACAAACAAACAAACAAACAAACAAACAAACAAATAAATAAATAAACAAACAAACAAACAAACAAACAAACCTGGAAATAAGGAGAAATTTTCTGACAGTGAGAGCAATCAACCAATGGAACAGAAGTTGCCTTCAGAAGTTGTGGGAGCTTCATCACTGGAGGCTTTCAAGAAGAGATTGGACTGCCATTTGTCAGAAATGGTGCAAGGTCTCCAGCTTGGGTGGGGGGTTGGACTAGATGACCTCCAAGGTCCCTTCCAACTCTGTTAATCGACTAAAACCCTCTGCTCATTCTGAACAGATGGCTGTCTAAATAAGTCTCTTCTTCAAAACCTCAACTGATAGAGCACCCACAACTTCTGAAGGCAAGCCGTTCCACTGATGAATTGTTCTCACTGTCAGGAAATTTCTCCTTAGTTCTAAGTTGGATCTCTCCTTGATAAGCTTCCATCCCTTACTTCTTGTCCTGCCCACAGCTGCTTTGGAGAATAGGTTGACCTCCTCTTCTCTTTGACCGCCCCTCAAAGGACTGAAAGACTGCACACCTCCTTCCACTTCTCTGCTGCCTTTTAGGCTTCATTCTTTTCTTGACACACCCACAACCCATGTTTAACAACAATAACAATAACAGAGTTGGAAGGGACCTTGGAGGTCATCTAGTCCAACCCCCTGCTCACGCAGAAGACCTATACTAGGGATTTGAACCACCAAACTGCCAACCTTTCTGATCGACAAGCTCAGTGTCTTAACCACTGAGCCACCTAGTCAGGCTTTGTTTTCACTTCCCTTTTTTATAATGCAAGCTCTCCAATTAAAGAGAAGGTGGGGCAGTTTTAGCTCGTTTTCTCAGGTAGCACCAACACTCTGGATTACAAAAAATGCCTTGCCCACTTCAGGTGATGAGTTCAGCCTCCCACAGAAAACCAGCTTGCATCATCTTACTCAATCTGCTCTCAATCTCTCAAGAAGGAAGAGATTTTGGTTTTGGGGTGTCACGATGTGAATATTGCCAGTTGTATGTATATGCAGGATGCTGCATCCCTATCTAATATTATGGTACATTCCATTACAAGCAGAACACGTGATATGATGTTCTTGTATGCATGTGTGCATTCCTGGTTCTCCATTCTTCTTCTGGCTCTAGCTCTTGACCGAGAAGGACGCATTTTATTAGCAGAGATGTAAACAACCAGGGTTTATTGTTTTTGTACCGAAATAAATATTTTCTATTAGACTTTTAACTTCGGCTTTATTTCTAAATGTCTGAGTTCCGAGAGAAAGATCAACATTGCCTCTATGGAGATTTATTCTCTCCTTAACATGGGGAAAACAAGAGTCATATCTCCAGGAGAAGAAAGCTGACCAGAAGCTCTGTGAGGGATACTTGGTGCTTGCTGAGCTTGGTTGTTTTCTTGCAGTGCAGGGCTAGAATAGTCCTAGCACTGATGATGTTATCTAGTTGGGTAATGAAACGTCTGCAAGAAAACCACCAAGCTCAGTGAGCACTGAGGACTAACCGTAACCCTCATTTCAACCCTGAGCTACAAATATTCTCTTCGTTGGCAGAAGCTTTGTGCTGAATGGCGAAAAGAAGAAAACCAAGATCATTCTTGAGGAGCCGAGGTGGCGCAGTGGTTAAAAGCAGCACTGCAACCTACTTCAGCTGGCTGCTAGTTCACCAGGTCAGCGGTTCAAATCTCACCGGCTCAAGGTTGACTCAGCCTTCCATCCTTCCGAGGTGGGTAAAATGAGGACCCAGATTGTTGGGGGCAATATGCTGAACTCTGTAAACCCTTAGAGAGGGCTGTAAAGCACTATGAAGCGGTATATAAGTCTAAGTGCTATTGCTATTCTTCAATTCCAGATTAAAAATTGGAACTTTCATAAAAGCAGAACGGAAATTAAGGTTAACCGAATTTAAAAAAATATGACTCAAGGGTAAAAATAGACATTATTTTTTTCTTTGTTCTCTATATATGATAAGCATTTTTAATTTTACTTCACAATTTAAAGCCACTGCCTTTTCCTTAATTTGAACCAAACTTTGAGGGATTCTGGGCTAAAAGAAAATTTATCCTGTTGCATAATCTGCACCTCTATAACTGCAACCCAACAAGACAGACACAGACTTCAGAGAATAATCAGAACTGCAGAAAAAACAATTACTGCCAACCTGCCTTCCATTGAGGACCTGTATACTGCACGAGTCAAAAAGAGGGCCGTGAAAATATTTACTGACCCCTCACATCCTGGACATAAATTGCTTCAACTCCTACCCTCAAAACGTCGCTATAGAGCACTGCACACCAAGACAACTAGACACAAGAACAGTTTTTTCCCGAACGCCATCACTCTGCTAAACAAATAATTCCCTCACCACTGTCAAACTATTCACTAGGCTGCATTACTACTACTATTAGTTTTTCTCATTCGTTCCTATCACCCATCTCCTCCCACTTATGACTGTATGACTGTAACTTGTTGCTTACATCCTTATGATTTATATTCATATTGATTGTTTCCTGATTGCTTACTTGAACCCTATGACAACCATTCTTGACAAATGTATCTTTTCTTTTATGTACACTGAGAGCATACACACCAAAGACAAATTCCTTGTGTGTCCAATCACACTTGGCCAATAAAGAATTCTATTCTATTCTATTCTATTCTATTCTATTCTATTCTATTCTATTCTATTCTATTCTATTCTATTCTATTCTATTCTATAAGTGCCATCTAATGGTCTTCTGGAATCCTTATGATTATTTTTATATATTCTGTTGAGCCCTTGTTTTTGCAATTGCTGGGTCCCTGGATTGGAATAACTCTATAATCTATTTTTTTCAGCACTAATTATCTGCCTTTTGATCATTAGAGATAAAAGGAGGTTCTCTATAATTGCATCTTGGTGGGTTTTTTTTTAAACAAAGGTTAATGTTGTTTATTCCCTGTGAGATCAGTTTATTTCCAAAAGTGAGAAAGGGCTAATATACCTCACAGCAGAAGGAGTGGCAGAGGTCTGTAAGGGGCGTGCATAAGCGCACCACTGTGCCTACCGTCCCTGTCCTACTGTCCTATTGTCCTCTTTTATCGGTACTTTTTAATATACTTATGTTATGTTTATACAAACAGCTACTATCCTGTACATGTTTGACAAAATAAATAAATAAATAACAAACAAACAAACAAACAAACAAACAAACAACAATAAATAAATGAATAAAAAATAAAAAAATAAAAAATAAAAAATAAAAAAAATAAAAAATAAAAAAAAATAAAATAAAAAAATTAAAAAAAAATAAAAAAAATAAAAAAATTATTATTATTAGTGACATTTATATACCGCCTCACAGTGCAAGCACTCTCTAAGCGGTTTACACCAGTAAGCAATGTATATTTACATTGCCCCCAACAATCTGGGTCCTCATTTTACCTACCTCGGAAGGATGGAAGGCTGAGTCAACCTTGAGCCGGTGAGATTTGAACCGCTCACCTGTGGATCACAGTCAGCTAAAGTGGCCTGCAGTACCCCACTCTAACCGCTGCGCCACCTCAGCTCTTAAATAAATAAATACCTGGGGGCAGGGGAAAA
>JALIGW010000014.1:11806377-11931377 GCA_023053685.1 Diadophis punctatus similis | reverse complement strand
AATCCCACCCCTGGATTGATAGATAGATGATAGATAGATGATAGATAGATAGATAGATAGATAGATAGATAGATAGATAGATAGATAGATGATAGATAGATAGATAGATAGATAGATAGATAGATAGATGATAGATAGATAGATAGATGATAGATAGATAGATAGATAGATAGATAGATGATAGATAGATAGATAGATAGATAGATAGATAGATAGATAGATAGATAGATGATAGATAGATAGATAGATGATAGATAGATAGATAGATAGATAGATAGATAGATAGATAGATGATAGATAGATAGATAGATAGATAGATAGATAGATAGATGATAGATAGATAGATAGATGATAGATAGATAGATAGATAGATAGATAGATGATAGATAGATAGATAGATAGATAGATAGATAGATAGATAGATAGATAGATAGATAGAGACAGACAGACAGACAGACAGACAGACAGACAGACAGACGTGATAGACAACTAGAGATAGATAGATAGACAGATAGACAAATAGACACATAGATAGATAGATGATAAATAGATGATAGATGACATACATACATGCATGCATGCATACATACATACATACATTGTATATTTTTATTATTTATTTATTTATTTATTTATTTATTTATTTGTGAGATTTATATACCGCCTCACAGTGCAAGCACTCTCTAAGCGATTTACACCAGTAAGCAATGTATATTTATATTGCCCCCAACAATGTGGGTCCTCATTTTACCTACCTCGGAAGGATGGAAGGCTGAGTCAACCTTGTGCCGGTGAGATTTGAACAGCTGACCTGCGGATCACAGTCAGCTAAAGTGGCCTGCAGTACTGCCTCTAACGGCTGCGCCACCTGGGCTCTTAACTACATATTTAACTACATATGTCAATTTATTTATCCCTGCAAAAGAGGTTGTTGCAAGGACAGCAGATAATGATCAAAGAATGAAAGTCATGTACGTATTTTTTGATAAACCAATTTGCCACCATAAGATGAAGAGAGGTATAAACTTATTTTAATGAGCTAATGTAAAATCCAAAAATCGAAATAGGAGCTGCTGCATTCACGCACAAAAAATGCACGTGGCTTCAGGGACCTCAGAGGCTAGACAGATGGATACCAAAAGGAGACTTGTTGCGCTGTGAACATGCTTTGAGTTCTCATTTTTATGCCCATACATCTGTAGCATAGCAATGCACTGGACACCCTGGAGGTGCCCACTAACTCTAATGATGCTTCAAAGGATGGTGCAAATATAGCTTCTTAATAGTTTAAGCAATCTTTACATACAACATAACCCTTTACATTTTCCCATAATAATTAACATGCTAATTTGACTATACCCAATTGGAAAATTCAGGCAGAAGACATGCAGAATTATAATAATATCCAATTAGGTTTTAAGGTTGGTTATGAGTTGCTCAATTCACATCTAATTAGATGGCACGGTGGGCATTCTTATGAGGGAGTTATTCCTATTTGAGGAATGAACAAAGTTTTCATAAGGTACTGGCATTTATTGGGGTCAAACCAGGAATGCTACTGCAGCTGATACCTGAAGCTCCATTCATCTGATATATTCTTTTATTTCTTTTGCAAAAATAAACTACAGGTTCTCATGGATTCTTGGATACTCATGGTATCATTGGATACTTGTCAAGTGCATAGACAACCAATACATCCTTGCTAAACAGGGTCTTACTAACCCTGTTGTTTGTTCTCACCCTTACCTGTTGACATCAAGCATGCTGTCACGCATACTAACACAGAGAAAAGTAAAATTCTGCACCTAGGTAAGAAGAATCAAAAATACACAAAGAAACTGGGCAAAACCACACTCAATAGCAGCGATTGCGAGAGGGATCTCAGAGTCCTGGTAGACAGCCAACTAAATATGAGCCAGCAGTGTGCAGCAGCAGCCAAAAAGGCCAACGCAGTCCTGAGCTGCATAAATAGAGGGATACAATCAAGGACCAGAGAGGTACTAGTACCACTCTATAAAGCCTTGGTCAGACCACACCTAGAGTACTGCATCCAGTTTTGGTCACCACACTACAAAAAAGACATTGAAACCCTAGAGAAAGTGCAGAAGAGAGCAACCAGGATGATAAAGGGTCTGGAAAATAAAACATACAAAGAGCGGTTGCAGGAACTGAGCTTGGCCAGTCTGGCGAAGAGAAGGACCAGGGGTGTCATGATAGCAGCGTTCCAATACTTGAGGGGCTGCCACAGAGAGGAGGGGGTCAGGCTGTTCTCTATGGCACCAGAAAGCCAAACAAGGAATAACGGATGGAAGCTGACCAAGGAGAGATTCAACCTGGAAGTGAGGAGAAACTTTCTGACGGTGAGAGCGATCAACCAGTGGAATAGCTTGCCAGCAGAAGTTGTGAGAGCCCCAACACTTGCGACCTTCAAGGGGAGACTGGACTGCCATCTGTCTCAAATGGTGTAGGAACTCCTGCTTGAGGAGGGGGTTGGACTAGATGACCTATAAGGTCCCTTCCAACTCTAATAAAAAAAATTAAGCACAGGAATACATATTAATGCGCTCTGAAAGAATCTGAAGTGCTAACGGTCAAAGCAAATTGGTGGTATATAAGAATCAACAGAATTCAAGGTGGGCTGGATTAAGATCTCTGATGACACGCCTGACCTTTCCCACGTGCTCAGCCTGATCATCTCCTACACCAGTGATGGCGAACCTTTTGCCCACGGGTGCCGAAAGCTAGTGCGTGTGCGCTATCACTCACGTGCGAGTACCCACACCCATAATTCAATGCCTGGGGAGGGCGAAAAAGGCCTCTCCCACCCCCGCAGAGGCCCTCTGGAGGCCGGAAACGGCTCATTTCCCGACTTCCGGTGGGCCCAGTAGGCCTGTTTTTCGCCCTCCCCAGGCTCCAGAGGCTTCCCTGGAGCCTGGAGAGGGCGAAATCGCTCCCCCGCCCCCCCAGAGGCCCTCCGGAAAACTAAAATGCCCTCCCAGAGCCTCCGCGCGAGCCAAAAATCAGTTGGCCGGTGCACACATGCATGCTGGAGCTGAGCTAGGTCAACGGCTTGCCTGCCGGCAGATATGGCTCCGCGTGCCACCTGTGGCACGCGTGCCATAGGTTCGCCATCACTGTCCTACATACCAAGAGAGGGCAACTTCCTTTCCCTGCTGAACCATGATTGTGCCCAGAAAGGTTGGTCAAGTAAATGTCAACAGTGTTGACTTTGATCAAAGGTGGAAGTTGCTGGAGCTGCATAGGATATTTTTTTCCCAATGACTTCCAAACATTGGGGATTATATTGTCTGTAAACTCTTTTTAGATAAGTCTGTCCATTTAAACTACAAGCTCTAAACTTGGTGATTTCATGGGAAAAACAAAAGAAGGCAAGAAAAAAAGGAGGATATGTTATAGGGCAGGGAGAGGCAAGATTTTGGTCCCATCATTCTTGAATGTCTATTGGTAAAAGATTGAAGGCGCTTAACACATGTGGAGGAAACCAATCTGCTTTCTCTTGACGTAGAGCAGGGGTCCCCAAACGTGGCAACTTGAAGACTTGTGGACTTCAACTCCCAGAATTCTCCAGCCAGCATAGCTGGCTGGAGAATTCTGGGAATTGAAGTCCACAAGTCTTAAAATTGCCAAGTTTGAAGACCTCTGTATGTAAAGCAAAAGGACTCAATAACATTTCACTTTTCTTTCAAAGGCTCCAGTGATGGAGCACCCACAACTTTTGAAGGCAAGTCGTTCCAGTGATTGATTATTCTAACTTTCAGGAAATTTCTCTTTAGTTCTAGGTTGCTACTCTCCTTGATTAGTTTCCATCCATTGCTTCTTGTCCTGCCTTCAGGTTCTTGGGAGAATAAGTAAAGCTCAGGATACTTTACACTAACATAGGAAATCATGATAGTGACCATTTTTTAGATTTGCTTTTTTTATAAAGTTTTGTATTGCTCTGCTTTCAACCAGAGCCATCCCAGAGCGTATGACAGAGCAGTTAAATTAATCCCCAAACAAGGCATGATATATTATTTGAACCCTGCTGTAAGCAAACTGCAGTAATGTTCTATCCTTTCAATAGACTTTGAAAATTGTTTTTCTTCGGCATAGGAGCATTTGTGGGCTTGGACTGTTTTTAAATGTCCGTTTGTGGCAACAATGACCAGCTGTAAGAGAATTTCTAAAAATAATATCCTGATGTGGCTCTCGATCAGAGATAAAACAAATAGACTAATGAAAACGGTGTAAAAGGGCATACACACTTGGACAGAGGAAACTGCGCACACTCTTAGCTATAAATTTCCAGGGCAGAACATTTTCCCCTCTACCCCTCAAAAGTAAGTATCGAAGCAGTAAATGTTGCCACTATAAAACATGGTTATTTTTAGTAATAGGGAAGGATGGGAAGGGCAGTCCATCAAAATGCCCAGATTTACAGCACCAATTCAGACTTGCAGAATATATGAGAACCTAGGAAAGTCAGGCTGGCCAAATTTCTCTTTGTATGACGTGATGAACTTCACAGCTTAGAAAGACCTACAGAATGAGCCTATTCTGGTCAAATGTGCCCAGGAAATGGGTAGAGTTGAAGGGTACAGGAACGGAAGCGGGCGGGGGGGGGGGGGAAGAAACATGTTTTGTAAGAAGCTGAGAAAAATGTAGGCACAAATGGGTACATCAGGAGAACTTGGTATGGTGAGACAGATAGATATGTATGGTTGCTGGTGGTTGTTGTGTATCTGAATTCATAAAGAGCAGAACAGAAGTTGGGCAAAATTTGTGGCTGGCAAGATGGGCGTGCATAAGTGCACCATCATGCCTATCGTCCAGGGGCGGGTTGCTTGTTCTTTGCGCTACCAGTGCACTGCATGCGCATCACCATGTTTTGGCACGCACGTGCTCAGAATGCGTGTGCGCGCCCTCGCAAGATTTTGCTTCCTGCACATTCGCAAAAGCAAAATCTCGCAAGGGGACGTGCGCGTGCATGCAATTTTGGCACTTTTTTTGCTTCCGTGCATGCACGGAAGCAAGAAATCACTGAAATCTTGCACACACGTGCGTCCCCTCATGATATTTTGCTTCCGCGCATGCGCAGGAAGCAAAATCAGCCCAAAAATTCCCCCCCAAAAGATGGTGCCACGCGACAGACCACCGAAGATGGCACCGGAGCAGTCGCGCGCAAATAGCGCCATCTGCTGGCCACTACCGGTACTGTAGAGTGGACCGCACCGGTAGGAACCCACCACTGCTACCATCCCTGTCCTACTGTCCCATTGTCCAATTTACCTATACCTATTTTGCTTTTGTTTATGTTTATACCATACCTGTTATCTTGTGCACGTTTTGACAAATAAAATAAAAAAATTAAAATAAAATAAAAAAGATGAAAGATGTGATGAAATTTCCTTGCTCCAACAACTATATTCTTTGTAAGACGGTATGCTTGTCTTTGAAAGAAAAGTGAAATGTTATTGAGTCCTTTTGCTTAGAACAAGGGTTTTAAGAACAAGAACTTTAAGATGTGTGGACTTCAACTCCCACTATTCCCCAGCCAGCATGCCAAGTTGTTAAGTGTGAGAAAACATAGCTTAAGACAGGGCAGGTTTTTGGATTAGGAATGAATAAAGTATACGGCACAATATTAGCACATTTTACCTTTCCAATGAAAAAAACCCAGTTTTGGGACTTCGTGTCTGCAGGGGGTAGGAGAGGCATATAATGAAATGTGTTGCAATGCAAAGCATGTGACTTACTGATCTATACATCTATCCTCATTTAGCAACTGAAATTTGGATTGGGAGCTCGGTTGTTAAGTGAAGCCGATGCTAAATGAAAGATTAAGTGAGTGCAACTGTGCTTATGTTGGACCCAGAAGCAGGAATGACTTCTGTCAATTCTTCCAAGCTGAATTCCTTATTGTTTCAGGCTTATTGTCAAGCGCCAGGGAAATAAGAAGATCCAGGCAGTTCAAATGGGTATAAATATTTATTGCAAGCTTAAGATCTCTACTGGAATCTGAACTACTAACAGTCAAGCGAAATTGGCGGTAGAGAAGAGTCAATGGAATTCAAGGTGGACTGCACTTAGATCTCTTGTGGGTAAAAAGGGACTCAGACTGATAGCTCAGCCTAGTCATCTCCTACATTTATAGGATGCTTATCCTTAAGGGAAATGAAGTTTTATGCAGGATTAAATAGTCTCTACTCATTTTTTTTCTCTAAGACTGTTAACCTGCTCAGGATGAATTTTTTTATTTTTTTATTATTTATTTATTTATTTATTTATTTATTTATTTATTTATTTATTTATTTATTTATTTATTTATTTATTTATTTATTTATTTATTATTTATTTATTTATTTTTCATTCATTCATTCATTCATTCATTCATTTATTTATTTATTTATTTATTTATTTATTTATTTATTTATTTATTTATTTATTTATTTATTTATTTATTTATTTATTTATTTATTTATTTTGTGAGATTTATATATCGCCTCACAGTGCAAGCACTTTCTAAGCGGTTTACACCAGTAAGCAATGTATATTTTTTATACTGCCCCCAACAATCTGGGTCCTCATTTTACCTACCTCGGAAGGATGGAAGGCTGAGTCAACTTTGAGCCGGTGAGATTTGAACCGCTGACCTGAGGATCACAGTCAGCTGGAAGGCCCAGGATGGGGTAGACTTCTTTAAAGAGCTGAGGTGGTGCAGTGGTTAAAGTGCAGCACTGCAGGCTACTTCAGCTGACTGCTAGCTGCAGTTCGGCTGTTCAAATCTCACCAGGCTCAAGGTTGACTCAGCCTTCCATCCTTCTGAGGTGGGTAAAATGAGGACCCAGATTGTTGGGGGCAATAGGCTGACTCTGTAAACCGCTTAGAGAGGGCTGTAAAGCACTATGAAGCGGTATATAAGTCTAAGTGCTATTGCTATTGCTATTGCTAAGTGGCCTGCAGTACTACACTCTAACCGCTGCGCCACCTCGGCTCTTTAAAGAAGTCTACCCCATCCTGGGCCTTCCAGATCTATTGGATCATGGTTCTAATCATGGCCAAGATTCCCTGGACCAGATTACCCAAGACTTCTTCAGAGCTAAAGAAAAATGGCACTCAGTATAATGGATTGGTGCTTTAGGCAAATAAACACTTTTCCTATTGTTACTTGCGTTCCAATTGCTGTTACAACCTTGGCCAATTTGTCAAACAAGTATAACGTATGAAGGCCGTTGACCAATTAAAGAATGCTGAGTTGATTAGTTAGAAGCCTTTTAGCTTATTGATAAAACAATTGAGTTTAAATAAATGTGCATATTTCTAAAACATTAACTATGGGCTTTCTTTTCAGATCTCAAAAATGTAAGATGCTTTTCAGTTTAATAAAGCAACTGTTCAGTGCTGGAAGGCAAAAGCTATTTGTAAGGTTGTCTTTTTATTTTTCATTTCTCTAGGACATCAGGCCAATATAGTGCCCAAAATTAATGAGAGGTCTTAACCCAGAAGTTCATAACCTAACTAATTAAAATTATCGTCTCCCCAATTAATCCATTCAAATTTGTGCACCTCCGCAGATGAATCAAGGGTATTTTAGCCTTTTTATAAACTCTTAGGCAGAAAGGTGTAGCAGTCTTTTGGTTTCATCCTGAGGACAGGATAAGAAATAATGGATGGAAACCTATCAAGGAGATATCCAACCTAGAACTAACAACTAGAAATTTCCTGACAGTTAGAACAATCTATCAGTGGAACAGCTTGCCTGAGGAAGTTTTGGGTGCTCCGTCACTGGAGGCTTTTAAGAAGAAACTGGATAGCCATTTGTCCAGAATGGTATAGGTCTCCTGCTCAAGCAAGAGGCTGGTCTAGAAGACCTCCAAGGTCCCTTCCAACTCTGTTATTCTATTATCCTTCTTGAACGACTAGGGTTATACTAAAAATAAATAAATGATCTGGAAAGGAGATATTGCAAGATGCCAATGTATTCGTACACTTAGTAGATTTTGATGAATTAAAATATTATTTTATTAGGGGGGAGTTATTTATTTTATTTATTTTATTTTATTTATTTTGTGAGATTTATATACCGCCTCACAGTGCAAGCACTCTCTAAGCGGTTTACACCAGTAAGCAATGTATATTTTATATTGCCCCCAACAATCTGGGTCCTCATTTTACCTACCTCGGAAGGATGGAAGGCTGAGCCAACCTTGAGCCGGTGAGATTTGAACCGCTGACCTGCGGATCACAGTCAGCTAAAGTGGCCTGCAGTACTGCACTCTAACCGCTGCACCACCTTAGTTAGCAGTTAGGAGCACCTTTTGAGAATTGTGATCAATCCCTACCATCTCTCAAGGGTGGCAAACTGGCGGTCGCTTTTAGAGAAACATTCTTGTTGCAAACTGACATTTAAACAGTGTCAGAGTCTGAATATATTCAGAAAAAGTATCAGATTAAGATAACCCAAATAGTTTAATAGTTATTTGTTTGAGAAATTTTAGATTATACTTTCAAGCTCTTGGAGTTACGTAGAGTTAAGAATGGATAAGGTATTCTTGAACTAACAATTTGTTTTAGTATTTTATAGCTTTATACTTTTTGTTTTGAAATTATACCTTGTGTTTTTTCTGGGAAGTCCGGGGTGGGTGGGTGGGTGGGTGAGTGAGTAGGCGGGGGGAGGGTGGAGGGTGGAAAAGGTGGGGGGGAGAAAAGATAAAAATGTATGTACTTTGTACTCTTAAAACTTTTTAATAAAAAAAAACAGTGTCAGAGTCACCAAGTTCCAGCTTCGATAGGAAACAGCAACAACAGCAGCAGAAGCAAAAAAGGAAAAAAAGGACTAAATCTGTTGTGGGTCCTTGAAAAAGCAAGGTTGAGGACTGCTTTGTCGAAGTCAATAGTGATGCTGTAAGGCGGCATTGTGTGCTCCCACACGGTAGTCTGAAACAAATCAATTTCAATTTACCTGTCTGGCAAAGAAGCCATTATTTAGAACCAAATGGCTCCAGCTCCCGTAACATCTTGTGAAAACGTATTGTGGTTTTACTGAGAATTATCTTATGATGAAATTATTTGTTTAGAAGCAAAGTGGAGGCTGCTTCCTGAATGTGGATGTGGGGAGGCATTGATTGAGAGCTGAGCTGCTCTTAACTGAAAAGGGATCTCAGCCAGACAGGAACAGAATGAAAGTACAGTTTGTGAAAATACGGCCCTGGGATTATTTAAGCTGCAATAGAAATTCAGGGTTGCTATTGATAGATATGCAGGCATTAAAAGTGTATCGGTCGCATCGCATGTCAATCCTTCTGTGAAAGTCTAAGCTCTTGTTTTAGGTTTCAGATAGGACATTTTTATGCTTTATATTTGTGTTTATGGGAGGGAGATAGCCAAGTGATATCTGAAGTTACAGGAGTAAGTGAGTCTGAAAGTTCTGACCTTCTGAAAAAAATTGGGGGTTGGTTCTCTATACAGGCAGACTTCGATTTACAAAAGTTCGTTTAGTGACCATTTGAAGTGGCAACAGCACTGGAAAAAAGTGATTTACATTTTCCACATTTACATCATGTGATCAAAATTCGGACGCTTGGTCACTGACTCATATTTATGACCCAGCATCCTGGGTCATGTGTGTTGGGGTGAGAATAAATCTCATAGAGGCGATTTGGATCTTTACTTGGAATTCAGACAGTTAGAAATAAAGCCGGGATTAAATGTCTAATAGAAAATATTTATTCCGGTACAAAAACAATAAATCGTGAATAATTACATCTTTGCTAAGAAAACGCGACCGTTCCGGTCAAGAGCAAAGTCAAAAGAGATTAATGGTGGATCAGGAATGTGGACATGCGTACAAGATCATATCACGTATTCTGCTTGTATTGGAATATATCATAATATTAGAATAGGGGTGCATCACCCTGCATAGACATACAACTGACAATATTCATACCGTGACAATGTGATCACCTTTTGTGACTTCTGATAAGCAAAATCAATGAGGGAGACAGATTAACTTAACAACCATTTGCCTAACTGTAGTGATTTACTTAACAACTGGGGCAATGAAGGGGCAAAACTCACTTAACAACTGTCTCACTTAGCAACAGAAATGCTGGGCACAATTGTGGTCATAAGTCGAGGTACAAATAATTACATTAAGACTTCCCACTCCCCAACACACAGACTGTATCACATGCCTGGGTTGAAAAAAATCCATACCACTTCAATCACTAAGATAATAAGAAAACCACCTACAATTTAACATTGTTTTAATCATGGCTTGGCTCATAAAATGAAGAAGAGAAGTTCTCTCTGACTTATTTTGAGTTCCACTCCAGTTAATTAAGAGAGAATACATCTAGATGAGCTTATGAACCTTGTGGAAATCCTGAAGAGAGAAGATGGGCTGGTGCCCCCTTCCAAGTTCTGATGATCTTCCAAGATAAGAGTCACAATTAATGGCACTGGATGTGTCACTTTCTTAGCATGAACAAATAATGAGCTTTGAATGAATGGTGAAATCCAGTCCTTTTCTAAACAGATGGCCAGCAAATTTATAAATTGGAAATTGGCATATCTGGGATCCAAAGAGACCTTGAAATCATGAAAACTCAGGCTGGTAAATGCGATTTTAAAAAATTGGAAGCCTTGAAGAAAATCATTGTTATTTTCTCATGAAACCAGAATTAAGACTTTAGAAGAAAAAGATCAGTCTCATCATGATAAGCTCATTACCGATCTACAAACTGAACTACTTAAAGTACACCGGCAGCTGACCAGAAATAATGTAAAAATAATTAATATACCTTTGGATGTTGAGCAGCAGAAGCCTTTGTTAAATTACATGGAAGAATGAATTCGGGAAATCTCTTCCTCGCTAGATGATTCTAAGTTTGAGATAATGAATGCTTACAGATTAAGAGCAAGAGCAATTCCTCATGGAGATCTACCACTTTAATTCCTGAACTTCGCTGCTAGAAACCATGTTTTGCAGCATTCGGGACAAGCTGCTGAATTGAAATACACCATAGATGTAAAATTGTGAGTTAGCTGCATCTTTTCTTTACAAGGACATTACTCAAGGAGTTGACTTCAGTTCAGTGTATTTTTGACTTGTCTCCCTTACAAGTCCATCTGCTACTGTTGAATTTTTACAGGCTGCATGTTTATCTGTTTCCTTCCTTCCTTCCTTCCTTCCTTCCTTCCTTCCTTCCTTCCTTCCTTCCTTCCTTCCTTCCTTCCTTCCTTCCTTCCTTCCTTCCTCACCCACACCTACACCCTCACCCACCTCCCCTTCCCTCCTCCTCCCCTCTCCTTCTTTCTCCCTCCCTTCTCCTTCTCCTTCTCTTCTCCCTCTCCTTCTCCCTCTCTTCATATATGATTTTAAAAACTATTTTCCTATCTCTTTATTCCCAAGGCTAATGGTGGTCCTGAGTGCTGGGACAGTAAGTTAAGCCAAACCAGAGTTTTAAAATGGGAGCAGCAGTGCTAGAAAATTAAAGCTAAGTAGGTTTTCTGCTTCTTGCTAAGAAGAAGCTTCCAATCAGAAAATTCTTCTTCATTCCCAGATGGTCTAATTATAAGGTGACCAGATGTCCCGCTTTTGGCGGGACAGTCCCGCTTTTTAATAATTTGTCCTGCGTCCCGCGGCGTTTCAAAAAGGTCTCGCTTTTTTAATTTTAATTTGCCCTGCACACCCCTCTGCCTCCTGCCTCGCCTGCCTCCTCCTGCCAGGCGGGGAGGGAGGGCAGTGAGAGGGGCAGCGGCGGTCTTGCCTGTTCGTCGCCGCAGAGCCAAAGAAGCTGGTGGCGTTCGCGGCGCGGGGCTTCCCCTGCCCGTTTTCCCCAGCCGCCGGGACGCCGCCATTTGCATTCTTTTGCCCTCTGTGCAAGCAGAATGCTTTGCGCATGCGCAGAGGGCAAAAGAATGCAAATGGCGGTGCCCCGGCGGCCGGGGAAAGCGGGCGGGGGAAGCCCCACGCCGCAAACGCCACCAGCTTCTTTGGCTCTGCGGCGACGAACAGGAAAGCCTGCACCAGTAGGAACCCACCCCTGGCTGCGATGAAGGGGGGTGTTTGGGGGGGTGCACAAAGCTGCAGGATAAGAGAGACGGACCCCTCCCGTCTTGCTCCCCTAGAAACCCCCCCGTCAATGGTGTCCTGCTTTACAAAAAATAAAATCTGGTCACCTTATCTAATTAGCTCATCCCTTCACATAGCCTGTAACAGAGGACATGGGCCTGGGCCAGACGGGGTATCAGGAAAGTCAAAATAGCAGGTATGACTGGCCAATAAAGCCTATTTAATTTTAAGCATGCATTCAATCTTCTGTAAAGGGAAGGGATTTTGTGCATTTACTGTCACCATCTTGATTTTATAATAATAATAATAATAATAATAATAATAATAATAATAATAATAATAATAATAATAATAATAATAATAATAATAATAATAATAATAATAATAATAATAATAATAATAATAATAATAATAATAATAACAGAGTTGGAAGGGACCTTGGAGGTCTTCTAGTCCAACCCCCTGCTTATGCAGGAAACCCTACACTACTTCAGACAGATGGTTATCCAACATCTTCTTAAAAACGTCCAGTGTTGGAGCATTCACAACTTCTGGAGGCAAGCTGTTCCACGGATTAATTGTTCTAACTGTCAGGAAATTTCTCCTTAGTTCTAAGTTGCTTCTCTCCTTGATTAGTTTCCACCCATTGCTTCTTGTTCTACCCTCAGGTGCTTTGAAGAATAGTTTGACTTCCTCTTCTTTGTGGCAGCCCCTGAGATATTGGAACACTGCTATCATATCTCCCCTAGTCCTTCTTTTCATTAAACTAGACATATCCAGTTTCTGCAACCGTTCTTCATATGTTTTAGCCTCCAGTCCACTAATCATTTTTGTTGCTCTTCTCTGCAGTCTTTCTAGAGTCTCAACATCCTATTTACATCGTGGTGACCAAAACTGTATGCAGTATTCCAAGTTGGCTTTTTTGGCAGCTGCTGCACACTGCTGGGCTCATATTTAAATGGTTGTCCACTAGGACTCCAAGATCCCTCTCACAGTTACTACTGTTGAGCAAGGTACCACATATACTGTACCTGTGCATTTTGTTTTTCTTGCCTAAATGTAGAACCTTACTTTTATCACCATTTTCTTTAACCTCAGCCCTAGTCTGGGATAAAAAGTGGACAGCAGTTCTTCTTATTGGCCTGGCCTCTCCCTTGTAAGCCAGGCTGTGGCTTGCTGGCATCCTTCTTATCCCAAATATGGGATAGAGAAACATGGCCTTAATATGGTTTGCCATTTTAGTGAACTTTCCAACGTGCAATTTGTTCCCAAACATCATGATTTAGCCGACAGTTCCTTTCATCGCAATAAAGAAACAGTTATCGGTAGGAGCTTCAGTGGCAAAGTGTGTCACTGAGGAGAAGAATTAATAGGCCACAAAGCACTCCTCATTTATTGTCTGCCAGCCCTTGCTTTAAGGGTTCTCTTTGTGAAAAGAAAAGAAAGCCGAGATCACTCCGGAGAGTGTTTTTATGCTCTTTCTTTACGCAGATGGTATCTCTACTAGGGCCATGTCATAGGTTTTCATCACTGCTGGTTGTTTTTTTTTGGGGGGGTAAGGAAAACAAATTTCAGTGACATATTTCGGGGTTTAGGAAATGCACTTGGTCTTTTGTGATGAAATAAAAAGGTTTTGGGTGGGTCCATTAGAGGATAATGCTTTTTCTGGTTTGCAGCTTTCCAGGTTTGTACATTTCAATTATTTTTAATTATTTGGGACCCAGGGAGATGCAGAGCACACAATGCGAACTGAATAAACATACAAACTGTAATACAAAGTTATACCCATTCTTGTCAAGCATATATGATTAAAGCAAAGTATAAACAGAAAAATTATGATTGTATATAAGGGTATGGCTATCTGATGAGAGCAAAATAGCTCGAAATAGATCTATAATAGTCTCCCTTTATTTTCATTTATCAGCAAAAAATGCTACACACACACACACACACACACACACACATATATATGTGTGTGTGTGTGTGTAACATTTTATATTATATAACAAATAATATATAACAAAAATATATAACAAAAATAAATTAAATATATATAAAATAGTACAAGCATGAATAAGAGTATAATTGTTATTATACTAATATTAATTGTTGTTTATTATCTAGTGTTCTTGCATAATGCTGTATGCCGCCCTGAGTCCCTCGGGAGTAGGGCGGCATAGAAGAACCAAATAATAAATAAATAAGAGGTATGAATATATGGGTATATTAGGACAGGAATGGGTAAACATACTGTCTTGGGCTGCAGTCTTCATTAAAACATGGTAGGCACGATTGTGCGCTTATGCACGCCCCTTACCGAGGTCGATGGTAGATAATCTGAGGTTGAAGTTTTTGGAGTTTGGGGAAGAAACTACTGAGTCAGGTAAAGTGTTCCAGGCATTGACCACTCTGTTGTTGAAGTCGAATTTTTTGCAATCAAGTGTGGAGCGGTTTACATTAAGTTTGTATCTGTTGTGAGCTCGTGTATTATTGCGGTTGAAGCTGAAGTAGTCATTAACAGGTAGGACGTTGTGGCGGATAATTTTGTGAGCTACACTCATCTGATAATGGGTGGAGAATAATACACAGTGTCTGGTTGCAGGAAATGGGTACAGCTAGTCTAGAGAAAAGAAGGTGACAGGATAGCAGTATTCCAGTATTTGAGGCAGGGGTGAAATTCAACATTTTTCCCTACCGGTTCTGTGGGCGTGGCTTGGTGGGCATGGTAGGAGAAAGATACTGCAAAATCTCCATTCCCTCCCCACTCTGGGGCCAGGCAGAAGTGGGATTTGCCGGTTCTCCAAACTACTCAAAATTTCCGCTACCGGTTCTACAGAACCTGTCAGAACCTGCTGAATTTCACCCCTGATTTGAGGGACTGCCATAAAGAAGAGGGGGGGCGGTCAATCTGTTTTCCAAAGCAAGACAAGAAACAATGGATGGAAACCAATCAAGGAGAGAAACAACCTGGAATTAAGGAGAAACTTTCTAACCGTGAGAACAATTAACCAGTGGAACAGCTTGCTTTCAGAAGCTGTGAGTGCTTCATCAATGGAGGTTTTAAAGAAGAGACTGGACTGCCACTTGTCTGAAATGGTATAGGGTCTCCTGCTTGAAGAGGGGGTTGGATTAGAAGACCTCCAAGGTTCCTTCCAGCTCTATTCTGATTGATTGATTGATTGATTGATTGAATTTACTCCTTGTACCTCATCCATAAAATTCTTCAGCCCTTGGCTCACTTCCTCCACCAATGTGATATAATATCCTTCTAATGTTAAACTTTTATGGTGAAAGTATGCTTTAGCTGAGGCTAAGCACCAACAGCTATAAATACCTAAGGAAATCAATGCATTGGCCAGAGCCTCCTGAAATAAATGTTATGCGGTTATATAAAATATGCTGAATGGTAATACATTTCACAGGAGTGAGATTGATGGATAGATTTCAAAATGCCAACTTGACAGAAGGGAGGCACAGGGAGAGCCCAGATACACCTTCCCTCCTTTATAGGATTGTAGCAAGTATTATGAGCACAGCAGGCTGAGATTAAAATGTAGCAATGATGACAGAAATTAATTTATAAAATACTAGCCTCCTGTTTGCCTTAAGCTCTCCCACCTTCTCACGGCACTTGAAATGTTTGCCTGCTTTGCAGCTGTTTCTAGAGAAAAATTGGTTTGTGTTGGCGATTGCTGAGCTCAAGTAAGTTTGTACTGAGCTTGTCTTATTTTGTCTGGTTTATTTTAATTATTTTTTAAACTTGGCTTTGCTACAGCATTAATACTATACAGTAGAAGTGAATTTACTGTTTGAATAGCAGCGAAGGGTCATAGAGCTTCTTAAAGACTTACACATTTATTAGTGTAGTTCTTTTTTAAACAACAACAACAACAACAACAACAACAACAACAACAACAACAACAACAACAACAGAGTTGGAAGGGACCTTGGAGGTCTTCTAGTCCAACCCCCTGCTTAGGCAGGAAACCCTACACCACTTCAGACAAATGGTTATCCAACGTCTTCTTAAAAACTTTCAGTGTTGGAGCATTCACAACTTCTGGAGGCAAGCTGTTCCACGGATTAATTGTTCTAACTGTCAGGAAAGTTCTCCTTAGTTCTAAGTTGCTTCTCTTCTTGATTAGTTTCCATCCATTGCTTCTTGTCCTACCTTCAGGTGCTTTGGAGAATAGCTTGACTCCCTCTTCTTTGTGGCAGCCCCTGAGATATTGGAACACTGCTATCATGTCTCCCCTGATCCTTCTTTTCATTAAACTAGACATACCCAGTTCCTGCAACCGTCCTTCATATGTTTTAGCCTCCAGTCCCCTAATCATCTTTGTTGCTCTTCTCTGCACTCTTTCTAGAGTCTCAACATCTTTTTTACATCATGGTGACCAAAACTGAATGCAGTATTCCAAGTGTGGCCTTACCAAGGCATTATAAAGTGATATTAACACTCCGCGTGATCTTGTTTCTATCCCTCTGTTTATGCAGCCTAGAACTGTGTTGGCTTTTTTGGCAGCTGCTGCACACTGCTGGCTCATATTTAAATTGTTGTCCACTAGGGCTCCAAGATCCCTCTCACAGTTTTAAGGTATAGTTGATCATGTCAAAATCAAGAGTGTCTGGACCAAGGTCACCCAGCCAGCTTTATGCTTAAGGCAGAACTAGAACTCACAGTCTCCTGGTTTCTAGCTTGATGCCTTAACTATTACTTAATAATTGGGTAACAGCAATTACTTTTACCCAAGTTGGGTAATAGTTAAGATATCAGGCTAGAAACTGGGAGACTGTGAATTCTGGTCCTGCTTAGGCATGAAGCTGGCTGGGTGACCTTGGGCCAGTCATTCTATCTCTCAGCCCTAGGAAGCAGGCAATGGCAAATTACTTCTGAAAAACCTTTTCAAGAAGACTGCAGGGACTTGTCCAGGCAGTCTTTGAGAAAATATAACATTGAACAGGAAAAAAAAATCGGCCACAATCATGAAATATTATTCTAAATCAGGGGTAGGCAAAGTTGGCTCTTCTATGACTCATGGACTTCAACTCCCAGAATTCCTGAGTTAGCATGATTGGCTCAGAAAGTCTGGGAGTTGAAGTCCATGAGTCATAGAAGAGCCAACTTTGCCTACCCCTGTTCTAAATTGACATGGTGAATAATGGCGGTGGGGGGCAATGCTCCCCCACCCCCAAATAGACACATCAAGTGAGCCACTGGTTTAACCCCCACCCCGTGTTTTAGTTTCAAAACCCTTTGAAATTCCAGCTCCTTAGGAGGGAAACCCGAAGGTACTTTTTTTTCAAGAGGCAACTGGACTTCCTTGCTTTTCTTCGAAGACATTTTGCTTCTCATCCAGGAAGCTTCTTCAAGCTCTGAGTGGATGGTGGGGAATGGAAGGATTTATACTCCTTGCAGACAGCTGGTCAATTGCATCCTTTTAGAGAGTCGTTGAGGCCACTTGGAGGTTTGTCTGTGTCCTCAGGGTCACCTGAGTGGTGCAAATGGGTGTGGAGCCTTCTAGGAACTGCTGAAAGGGCTGTGTTGTGGAGTTGTGCTTTCTGCAGGATGTTTTCTGCCCTGTGTCCATTCACTGTTGAAGACAGGCGCAGGCTGTTGGGGATGAGTCCGTGTTGTCTGCATCTCAAACTGAAGCGCAAATGGTTCCTGTAGTCTGCAATTTTTCTGGAAATCCGTTCATTCCCACACACCACTCAAAGGGTGTTCATCCCAAAGTGCATAGCTAAATGTGTATGGAAATCCTCAGTCATCCAGGTCATGGTTGTCCCAAAGGTGCTTTTTCAGGAGGCAGCTTGGTTTTTCTTTGAAGAAGTTTCACTTCTCATCCAAGACGCTTCTTCAGCTCTGACTGGATGGTGGGGAATGGAAGGATTTATACTCCTTGCAGACAGCTGGTCATTTGCATTCTTTTAGAGAGTGGTTAAGGTCACCTGGAGGTTTATCTGTGTCCTCAGGGTCAGTGGTGCAAAATGGGTATGGAGTCTTCTTGGAACTGCTGAAAGGACTGTGTTGTGGAGTTGTGTTTTCTGCAGGATGTTTTCTGCCCTGTGTCCCTTCACTGTTGAAGACAGGCGCAGGCTGTTGGGGACGAGTCCATGTTGTCTGAATCTCAAACTGAAGCACAAATGGTTCCTGAGGTATCCATTGTTTTCTGTAAATCCGTTCATACCCCCACACCACTCAAAGGGTGTTCATCCCAAAGTATGTAGCTAAAAGTCTATGGAGATTTTCAGTCATCCAGGTCATGATTGTTCCATAGGTGCTTTTTCAAGAGGCAACTGGACTTTTATTAGGAACAGGTCCATTTGACTGAAACTGGAGACGGAGACGGAGACTGAGAGAGGGAGGGAGGGAGGGAGGGAGGGAGTGGGAGTGGGAGTGGGAGTGGGAGTGGGAGTGGGAGAGAGAGAGAGAGAGAGAGAGAGAGAGAGAGAGAGAGAGAGAGAGAGAGAGAGAGAGAGAGAGAGAGAGAGAGAGAGAGAGAGAGAGAGAGAGAGAGAGAGAGAGAGAAACTCCCATAGGTCTTTTTTTTAAATTAGGCACAGTTGGAAAATAGGCACAAAATTATGTGATTATCCTCAGGAAACTCTTGTGGAACAACAGTGCTTTCTGTGTATTCAATGGGAATGGGTACCCCTACATTTGTGTAATTAGGAGCAGACCAGTTAGGAGAAGGATTCTAATAGTAGATTGAATTAGTTTGACAAAGCTTGCCTTAAAAAGCCATCTATACTCACCCCCTACCCCCTGAAATAATTGGAGGAAAGAAAAAGGCTGCTGGTTCTGCTGTGTAAAAAAAAGGAGAAGTAAATGGGACCATTACATTCTTTTTTTCTTATGGGATTCTGCTGAGAGACTGATGGATTTGTGAAAGCAGCAGCCATTTAATGAAAGCTAGTATAGGAAAGTGCTGCGAACTGGTAAGGCTGTAAAAAGGAGAAGAGCAAGAAAGGAAGGTGAAATATATTGGACAGACTAACAGAGTAACAACAGAAGAACAGAGTTGGAAGGGACCTTGGAGGTCTTCTAGTCCAACCCCTTGCTCAAGCAGGAAACCCTATACCATTTCAAACAAATGGCTGTCCAGTATCTTCTTGAAAACCTCCAGGTTTTCACAACTTCTGGAGGCAAGCTGTTCCACTGATTAATTGTCCTCACTGTCAGGAAATTTCTCCTTAGTTCCAGGTAGGATGTCTCCTTGATAAGCTTCCATCTGTTGCATCAGCTAAGATCAAGGCAAATCAGGATTCTCTTCTTCTCCTCGTCTCGTCTCGTCTCGTCTCGTCTCGTCTCGTCTCGTCTCATCTCCTCTCCTCTCCTCTCCTCTCCTCTCCTCTCCTCTCCTCTCCTCTCTCTCCCCTTCTCCTACCCATATACACCATATACACATATATACATTTGTAAATGTATATGAGCTGTGGTGGCACAGCAGGGGCGGGTTGCTCTTATCTCGCTACCGGTGCGCTGTGCGAGCATCGCCATGTTGCGCATGCACGCCCCCTCGCTGCGTGCGCACCCCCTCACATGATTTTGCTTCCTGCGCATGGGCAGAAGCAAAATCTCACCAAACCTTGCGAGGGGATGTGCGCGTGTGTGCGATTTCGATGATTTTTGGCATCCGCGCATGCACGGAAGCGAAATCTCACCGAAATCTCATGCGCACATCCCCTTGTGAGATTTTGCTGAGATTTTGCTTCCACGCATGTGCAGGAAGCAAAAAAGGCAAAAAAATTGTGGGAAAAAGATGGCAGCGTGTGACGGACTGGCAAAGACGGCACCAGAGCCGTCGTGCGCAAATTGCATAATTAGCGAGTCCCTACCAGAACGGCGCACTGGACCGCATTGGTAGGGACCCACCCCTGTGGCACAGTGATTAGAATGCAGTATTGCAGGCTAATTCTGCCAACTGCCAGCAGTTCAATTCTCACTGGCTCAAGGTTGACTCAGCCTTCCACCCTTCACGAGGTGGGTAAAATGAGGACCCAGATTGTTGGGGGCAATATGCTGACTCTGTAAACTGCTTAGAGAGGGCTGTAAAAGCACTGTGAAACAGTATATAAGTCTAAGTGTTATTGCTCTATGTAGTAAATCCCTGGTAAGATTGAGACTGAGGTCATCTGTCAGTCACATCATCACTGTGAGAAAAAAAATGGAGGCCAAATCTAATGGACACCATCTTGTTATAGAGGGATTTTTAAAATTATATGATAAATACATAAATAGATAATAATAGCTTTACTGCAGCAGGATTCTGGACTGTGGGATGCATGGATGTAACCTATCATCCAACCAAATATCACCTGATCATTACTTTGTAATGCAGAGTATTGAAACTTGATGGTTGGATTTACAATATTCGTGTCACAATATACTTAATCAAGATTTATTGAGTCAATCTCAGTGTTTAGTTGATAGAGGAAGGTAATCCATAAATTATAGCTTTCTAAACCACAGTGGGTGAGTTCCTATTAAGCAAAAAAACCAAACACACCTCACTGGGACTTAGCATGCAATCTGAATTAGTTTTAAGCATATTGAACATAAAATTGGAGAACTTTCCAGGTAGGTCCTGATCTTTTCTGTCCTCTTTTTCTGCAACTTTTCCATTAAAATGACAATAGCAGAAACGTTTTCTTGTTAACCAAGCATTGGAGTCAGTGGAAAACATTGTTACTGTTTCTCTTGGTAATTCTCTAGAAGATACTAAACTGTTAAACCTAATAATAGTTCTGCAAAGAATCCCCCCTCCTCCTTATTTCCATGTAGGACCACAATGTCTCAGGGCTTCCAGCTTAACAAGGCTAAATCCTGAATGGCTTTTGCTTGGCGCTGCCTGCAAAGATTTTGAAATGGGGATAAAATCGTAATTGAGCTGTATGTTGGTCCATCTCGGCTCCATTGGGAGAAAGACCTTTGCTCAGTGGAAACTTATCTGCTTTGCAGGTGGAAGGAGCTTTCAGATTCCTTTCAGGTGCAAGGAGCCTTCTTCAGTTCTTAGCGTTGCAGTTTTTTTTTAAAAAAGGAGAGATTTGGTGGCCACATAATAATAATGTTAAATAATAATAGCACCACCTGTGAATATTTTAATACTCCCCCCCCCCCACTGAATGTAATGCAGGAGACTGAAATGTAGACTGAAATATCAAATTCTGTCTGATGTTAAGAAGGTAATCACCGCATTTTAAAATAAATCCTGGGCTTTGCTTACCATGGCATAAGAAAAATACAGAATTGATATCAATCACATCTGCTAGGTTTTCATGGAATGAGGAAATGGAGAAGATATCTTTATGGAATTGACCTAGTCCTAGACTAAAGACTGAATTTCATTTAGTGAAATATTGATTTTATGCATACTACAATAAAACAAACACCATCAAGACAGTGAAGGAGTTATAAAACATATTATAGACAAGATCATTGTTTCCCAAATTTTTAAAAATAAGCTGAAGCCATTCATGGGTTTTCCTTCCATGAGTGTCAATAGGCTGCTATGAGGATACTTGGGAGAGAGAGAGGGGGGGGGGAGGGAGGGAGGGAGGGAGGAAGAGAGGGAGAGGGAGAGGGAGACGGAGAGAAATCTTCATTAATTTTAAATTCAAACACCTTTGTACATTGTCCACATACATCAAGATACATTTCAGATAGGACGTCCTTGGACTTAGTTTTAACAAGGTCAGTTTTCTAATGACAAAGCTATTTGAAAGATGCTTCGTTATTTGAAGTTGTTTTCTACTGGAAGGACAGAATTCATATCTGGTTCAAAGGTTATGGATTAGGAGAACAGATCTTGAAGGTCTTAGCAGCTGGACAGACAGACACAACATAATAACAGAGTTGGAAGGGATGATCATGTGATCATGTGATCAAAGTCAGTGGGGAAGCCAGATTCACTTAATCACCATGTTACTAACTTAACAACTGCAGGGAGTCACTTAGCAACTGTCAAGAAAGGTTGTAAAATGGGGCAAAACTCACTTAACAACTGTCAGTAGAAATTTGGAGCTCCATTGTGGTTGTAAGTCGAGAGCTACTTGTACTATTTTTATTGTAATAGCTATAGCAACAATTTTTTTCAAGTTACTTTCTTGATCCAGGTTCTGATGTTTATTATCTGATGGTTGCCTTGGTAGCAATTCTTTCCTTCCTTCAAGGCCATTCCCTCTGTTTGCTCCATCCTTTGACCCTCCTTGCAAATGCCTCCAACACCAACTATTGAAAGAAGAGTGATAGAAGTTCCCTTCTGAGGTCATTCTTTGTGGGTTGGTGTAAGAAGGGAGGGATTTGCAAACGGTTGAAAAAAAGATGCTCTTATGCAAAACAGGTCATGCATAAGATACTTTGACTCACCTTGCCGGTAAGACTACAAACTGCACCCTCGGCCCTGCCTGCAAGATCTTTCCTGAAATTCTCTTCCTTGGTTTTTTTTAAAAAATACAATTTTTTTTTCATTAAAAAGATCAGGTAGGGAGAAAAAAAAAAGCACAAGAGCATTTCTTTGTCTGGTTCCAGTTAACGTTAAAGTAATATCACACTACTAAATATTTATTAAACTTTATTTAATAATAAAGTTAAAGTAATATCACACTACTAACCAGAGCATACAAAACATTCGCCAGACCAATCCTCGAATACAGCTCATCTGTCTGGAACCCACACCGCATATCAGACATAAATACATTAGAAAGTGTCCAGAGATACTTTACAAGAAGAGTCCTCCACTCCTCTACTCGCAACAGAATACCTTACGCAACCAGACTTGAAATCCTGGGCTTAGAAAGCTTAGAACTACGTCGCCTTCGGCACGACCTAAGCATAACTCATAAAATTATCTGCTACAATGTCCTTCCTGTCAATGACTACTTCAGCTCCAACCACAACAATACACGAGCACACAACAGATACAAACTCAAAGTGAACCGCTCCAAACTTGACTGTAGAAAATACGACTTTAGCAACAGAGTGGTAAATGCCTGGAACTCACTACCTGACATTGTGGTTTCGTCACCAAACCCCCAAAACTTTACCCTCAGACTGTCCACTGTTGACCTCACCCGATTCCTAAGAGGTCAGTAAGGGGCGTGCATAAGCGCACCAGCGTGCCTACCGTCCCTGTCCTAATGTTCCCGCTTATCAGTACCCATCTTATGTATATAAACAATGTTTTATCTATGTATATTACCAACATGTACTTGACAAATAAAATAAATAAATAAAATAAATAAATAAATACATCAAATCAAGACTTCTTAAACATTCTCCAAGAAAACAGACGTTCCTATGCACATATCATGTCCCTCTACTCCCATAGGAGGGAAACAAACTAAAAGTTAGGTTCCTTCTCCCTAAAATGTGCTCTGTTCCAACCCAGCTCCCCAAACACAACAAACCCTCTGACGCAGGGGCAGGTTCCTAATTTTTTTTACTACCACTCTGTGGGCGTGGCTTATTTTGTGGGTGTGGCTTGCCAGCCACGTGACCAGGTGGGCATGGCTTGCCGACCATGTGACCGGGTGGGCGTGGCTTGCCGGTCATATATTAGTTATTTCAGAGAGATGTCACTACTATTTTTGCTATTTTCTACCTTACATGAAAAGCTTTGCATACAAAGTGCGTGTTACACCATGGCAACACAGCAACCTTTATATGCAGAAAATGCTATAGTTAAAAGACAAGCATGTCTCATACAGCATTTTTGGTTTCAGTCATGGATTCCTTAGACGAAAATATTGAGGACTGTTAAAAGAACACTATCTTTTAACAGTCCTCAATGTTTTCGTCTAAAGAATAACAGTATAAAACTGTATAAAATTAACAGTATGAAAGGTTAAGCTTTCGGAAAACGCCCACTTTGGGAAGCTTTAGGCAAAAGCGAAGGAAAAGTGTCAAATGCGAGCTTCTTATTATTTTCAAGCGAAGGGACGGGGAAAGACTTAATTGTCAGGTTTCTGGGCATGCGCAGAATATATATATTGATCAGGGATCAGCTGTCTTCTCTTCTGGGTGTGCACAAAAAACCCGGCATCTTTAGAGCCAAATGAACCCTCTTCTAACTATATGAAGCTGGTCAGGAGAGACGATATCAAATTGAACTTTTCCAATCAGCTTTTCCTTGCCTTAATGGCCCCCTGGCAACCTGACAAGCGAGGACAAGGTTCGGCGTTAGCAAATAATAACGGGGAAAATGTACTTTTGCAACTTTCTCTGTCGATAACCCAGCTCATCTTTCTGTGCCAGCAAGACATTGCAGGCTGCACACATTTCAAATTCAGTTAATCTCAAAATAATTCAAAAATCAAAGCGCTTATTCAACCATCGAGATCGGCCAGATTGACTCACTGTGTATTCATGGCAGGGAAGGGAGAGAAGGAGAGAGAGAGAGAGAGAGAAAAGAAGAAGAAGAAGAAGAAGAAGAAGAAGAAGAAGAAGAAGAAGAAGAAGAAGAAGAAGAAGAAGAAGAAGAAGAAGAAGAAGAAGAAGAAGAAGAAGAAGAAGAAGAAGAAAGACTCCAATATTGAAATCTGTGTAAAAACAGTGCTGTTACACACACACACACACATTTTATTCATTTTAAATTGTTTTAGACCACACACAGGGCACATTTGGAATACAAAAAAGATGAGGAGAGAATGTTTTATGACTGCATTATTCAAGCAGCAATCAAATGCATTTACGTAGGGAGATGCAGTAAATGTCCTTTTCTTTCTTACTTTCTGACCATCTCTTTGTATGTGTTTGGTTTCCTTAGTGTGTAAATCAGGGGCGGGTTCCTAATTTTTTTACTACCACTCTGTGGGCGTGGCTTATTTTGTGGGTGTGGCATGTCAGCCATGTGACTGGGTGGGCGTGGCTTGCCAGCCATGTGACTGGGTGGGCGTGGCTTCTCAGACTGCTGAAGGGAGGGGAACTGAGATAGGTCCTGCCGCCCATTCCCCCTCCCCTCAGCAGCTCGAGAAGCCTCGAACGTGCAAAAATGCCTAGGATCATCACTGCGCGTTCGTGGCTTCTCGGACTGCTGAAGGGAGGGGAATGGAGATAGCTCCTGCCACCCGTTCTTTCAGCGTCTCACGCGCTCCATCAGCCATCCTCCCCTGCTTGGACTCACTGTGGGGTAGGAAGGCAGCGCATGCGCAGTGCCGGAAGCTCGGCTTCTGGGCATGCGCAGAAGAAATTTTTTTTAAAATGGTGGCACCCAGGCACTGGCAACTGACCGCACCGGTACTGTGATGTCACCAGCGGGCCGCTACCGGTGCTATAGAGTGGACCGCACCGGTAGGAACCCACCACTGGTGTAAATGCAGCAAAGTTGCATTAGAGAGCCAGTCTGCTGTAGCAATGAAGGCATTAGCCTAGAAACCAGGGAACTGTAGGAACTAGTTTTAGTCCCAGCCGGGTGACCTTGGGCCAGTCTCTTTCTCTCAGCCCTGGAAAGGAAGCAATGACAAACCATTCTGAAAATCGTTGCCAAGAAACCTGCAATCTCCGAGAATCAGAGACTAGTTCAACAGTCTCTGTTAAATCACAGCAAAAGATTTGACTCTTTAGTTTAGGAGCTTTTCCATCATGGTGTCACTATTGTGATTAAAGAGAAATCCTGCTCTTAAGAAACGCCCCCGGTTTTTCTGCCTGTTTGCTGATGAATTTTAGAAGGCGTTCAGCTCTTCTTTTTTTATCTTTTTCTTTTTTAAAATCTGATCTGGGATAAAGCAAATGGGCTTTAAAGATAGCTCTCTTCTTTATTGAAAAGTTCTGTCCTTTTCCAGTTGATTGCATCCAGTTCTTTCTCCTTTGAATTATTCCAAGTCAATTGCAAATCCCAGATTGTCCACCACACACCTCACCCCAGATAAATTTCTCTCGTCCTCTCTCAAGCAGGGATCCGGGTTTCAAATCTGCTGCTTTGTTTCTCCGTGGCAAAACAGGAGGAAAAAAAAAAGATGGCATGTCAGTGTTAAGAATGAGAATAAAATCTCATAGAGGCTATTTGGATCTTTACTTGGAATCCAAACAGTTAGAAATAAAACCGAGATTAAATGTCTAATAGAAAATATTTATTTCAGTAGAAAAACAATAAATCCTGAATAATTACATTTTTGCTAGGAAACACGACCGTTCAGGTCAAGAGCTAAGGCAGAAGAGATTAATGGTGGATCAGGAATGTAGACATGCGCAAAACATCATATCACGTGTTCTGCTTGTATTGGAATGTACCATCATATTAGATAGGGGTGCATCATCCTGCATAGACTCACAACTGGCAATATTCACATCGTGACAGTCAGGAGCAACCTAGGTGGCTGGCATCAAATCCCCTGTACGTTTTCCAGATTATCTCCTGTTATTTATCTCCATTATTTATTTCCCTGCCTCTGGCGGTGTGCCATTCCTTCAAACCTTGCCCTGAGTAATTGATGTGGCCCAGTGATTAGGAATGGCATGCTACATAACCACTTCCATTATCCTAACTAGAAGGGCATGAACAAACAATCTGCAATCTGTCTTTAATTGCCATCTCCTTAATGACAAGGACCACGGTCATTTATAACATGCATTAAGCATCCAGCAGGACAGGTGCCACAGCTGTGCTCTGCTCGGGCCTTCTCCTGTAGAGGTAACATCTGGCAGTGGGAGGTGCAATCAGAGTGAGATGAGCCCCATTGCGCTCCAAGTTTTGGCTGTGTTAAAAAAAAAGGGAGCTCGGGGCTATAATGAGGCCCATTTTGTGAATCTATGGGAGAAGCTCCCTGGCTGACTGTTAATTAAATTCCAGGCACAAAGATGTGCTAAGCTGGGGATGACTTTTTCCCCCCTTCTGTTTAGGAAATCAATTATGGAAGTTGTTTTGATTGTTTCCCGGCCGACAAATTGAGCCAAATTAAAAATTGCTTCTAACAGTTTCGTCTGCTCAGGAAATGAAGGTAAGCTTGAGATCCATCCTATCTGCTTCCTAATTGGGAACTGCTCGGTGGAACTGTAGGGTGGTAAGACCATATGCTTTGTACGTGATAAGAAGGGGAGGGAGAAGGGGAGAGACGGTTTCTGGGCTGACCAGCATTGTATCCCTCTTGCTTCTTTCCTGCTTTAAACTCAGAATTATAGACATGTTCACTTTGATACTCTCGACTGGGATTGTATGCTATCAACCCTTTTAGCTGCCTAGTTGGAGCCATTTATTTTTAATGTAAAAGACATATAGGCAATTTAGAGCCAACAGTAATGGAAATGTATTATAAATGTCAGAGGTTTTGAGTTAGAGCGCTGTTATAAAACTTTATGTACACACTTTATGCACACATCTCTCCTTCCTTTGCTGTACAAAAAGACCTGCTTAATATTATTTCTTGCATCTTTAACCCCGTCTGATTAACCTCTGTCCTTCTAAAGGTCTCTGCCATCTACCATTCCATTGGATTTAGGCTGCAGACTTGGATCTATTAACAATTGGACTTTTCAAGAAAGCTTTTATCTTGTAGACATGGGTTATCTTTTAGAAGGTTGCATTGAGAAAGAGGGCACCTCTGAGTATTTGTATTCTCTTGGTAAGGAAAGCATCTATTCCAGAAAATATTCAAATTCTTTCTCTCTCAAATCACAATTAAAGAGGAAATTACTTTTTGAATCTCTTGATAATCTCACTAAATACAGATTAGAAGAGAAGAGAATAAAATAGAAGAGAAGAGAATAGAGAATAGAGAATAGAATAGAAAATAGAATAGAATAGAATAGAGAATAGAGAAGAGAAGAGAAAATAGAAGAGAAGAGAAGAGAAGAGAAGAGAGAATAGAATAGAGAATAGGATAGAAAATAGAATAGAATAGTAGAGAGTAGAAAATAGAGAATAGAGAATAGAATAGAATAGAATAGAATAGTAGAGAGTAGAAAATAGAGAATAGAGAATAGCATAGCATAGAATAGAATTGAATAGAATAGTAGAGAGTAGAAAATAGAGAATAGAATAGAATAGAATAGTAGAGAGTAGAAAATAGAGAATAGAGAATAGAGAATAGAGAATAGAATAGAATAGAATAGAATAGTAGAGAGTAGAAAATAGAGAATAGAGAATAGAATAGAATAGAATAGAATAGAATAGAATAGAATAGAATAGAATAGAATAGAATAGAATTCTTTATTGGCCAAGTGTGATTGGACACACAAAGAATTTGTCTCCTGTGCAGAAGCTCTCAATTTATGCACATACAACAACAAAGTGATAGTCATGGATCATAAATCATAGTTACAATCATTGATCATAAGATGCAAACAACAAGTGATAAGTCATAAGATACCGATAAGAGAAGAGAGTAGGAAAGATGAGAAGATGAGAAGGATAATAGCAACACAGCCCTACTGCATGGGCAAATATGTTTAGGCCTACGACAGCCCTGTGGGAATTAGGTGTTCAGCAGAGTGATGGCACTAAAACCTATCTTTGTGTCTAGTTGTTTTGGCATGCAGTGCCTTATAGATGCCCTAAATCAGTGTTCTTCAACCTGGCTTTAGGAATATATGCTAGAATCAGCGGTGGGTTGCTCCTGGTTCGGCCCGGTTCTAAGAACCGGTAGTGCCAGTGGCGGGAGGCTCCGCTCACCCGCCCAGAACGCTTCTGTGCATGAACCGGTAGCAGCGGCGGGTTGCTCCCTTACCGGTGCCGGTGGGCTGCACGCGCATCTCCACGCTTCGGGCGCTGAGCTGAACTTCAATATTCTTCTTCCTTCGGTCCCTGTTCTGCTTCATAGCCACATGGACTTTGCCCCGGTACTGAATAAAACAAGATTGAGGGCAGTGGCTCTGCCCTTTCTCTGAATTAGCTTAGTTTGTCATTGGCGATGGAGCAAATTAGATTGGCTGCATGACATTTCCATCTGATTAGAAATGTAGTAGGGAGATTAAAAGACACAGGGAAGGATGGGCCGGCCAGTGATTGAGATGGAGAAAGTTACATTATATTCGCAGGTTAAAGCAGCTTATGCAGAATAGTTTACATGCAGGACCTCATTCCAGTGAAGTATAGGTAGTCCTCGACTTATGACCACAATTCAGCCCAAAAACTTCTGTTGTTAAGGGAGACATTTGTTAAGTGAGTTTTGCCCCATTTTAGGACCTTTCTTGTCACAGTTGTTAAGTGAATCATTGCAGCTGATAAGTTAGTAACCTGGTTGTTAAGTGAATCTGGCTTCCCCATTGACTTTGCTCATCAGAATGTTGCAGAAGTTGATCACATGACCTTGGGACACAGCAACAGTCATAAATATGAATCAGTTGCTAAGCATCTGGATTTTGATGTTGCAAAGGTTGTAACTGTGAAAAACGGTCATAAGTCACATTTTTCAGTGCTGTTGTAACTTTGAACGGTCACTAAATGAACTGTTATAAGTCGAGGAGTACCTGTATAGTTATTCAAACCAGAATTTAAACATTTTTCTCATTTCACCCCCAGGCGTAGGCAGGTGCACTTTAAGCACTTTACAGACAAAAACAGTTTGAAAACAGCAGCAAACTAAGGCATTCCATCTTCAACATTCAATAGAGCAGAGGTCTTCAAACTTGGCAACTTTAAGACTTAAGAGCCGAGATGGTGCAGTGATTAAATGCAGCACTGCAGGCTACTGCTAGTTCAGCAGTTCAGCTGTTCAAATCTCACCTGCTCAAGGTTGACTCAGCCTTCCATCCTTCCAAGGTGGGTAAAATGAGGACCCAGATTGTTGGGGGCAATATGCTGAACTCTGTAAACCGCTTAGAGAGGGCTGTAAAGCACTATGAAGCGGTATATAAGTCTAAGTGCTATTGCTATTGCTATTCAACTCCCAGAATTCTGGGAGTTGAAGTCCACAAGTCTTAAACTTGCCAAGTTTGGGGACCTCTGCAATAGAGTATCTGAATGAAAAGCAGAAACAGACTCAAAATTAGAGGCAGATTCTCTCTATAAAATCAAGGAGGAAGCAATTCATTCTTTGTTCCCCTGAAGGGTTCACGTGCTTTGACCCCAAAAGGGCTTTTAATTTCATTTCAGTAAGGTTCTTCAAGGACAGGACGTTCTAGACAGCAGAAGGATGAATCCCTGTGCCTAAAAATTTGACACTTTAAATTTGTCATGGGGCGAGAATGAAGTCTATGAGCTCTATTGGTGTACTTTTATATGCTGCCTCTTCTCATGACCCCAAATAAGAAGATCCAGAATTTGCATGATGATGTCAGGATGTCTGTGGCTTCATTTGTTTCCTTGCTTTGCCCCTGTGGGAACCTATGGCCACCACCATTAATAGACAAGCGACAAAAGTTAGGATAAAGGTTTTCAGGTCCCAGAGTGGAAAACACAGAAAAAATAGCAGAGCTTTCATTTAATACCAAATATAATCTTACATTATGAGTGGCAGAAAAAAAAGAGAAAAAAAATCCTTACTGAAACTAAGATTAATTTATTTGTAGCCCACTTTTATTATTTTTATAAATAACTCAATTTAACACACCTTCCTCCTCCTATTTTCCCCACAACAAGAAGCCCAGAGGGGCTGGGCTGAGAGAGGGTCACTCAGCTGGCTTTCCTAGCTAGTTTGAAATCTTTGGTGGTCTCTGAGCTTGGTTGTTTGCTTGCAGACGTTTCATTATTCAACTGGTTAACATCATCAGTGCTGGAAGAGGGGGTCGGTCTCTAGTTATATACAATAGCTTGCCTTGCCTGTGTTAGTTTTCGCCTTGATACTTCCTTGATTAGGATATTGTTTTTTGCTTGTTTGCCTGGTGTTAATCCCTGCTTATCTGGGTGTTGGTTGCTGGAGAGGATCTTTTTTTAATTTCCTTTTTGTTGTCTCTTTAAATGGTATGCAACTATGCTTTATTACAGTGTGTCTGTTGATGGCTGATTTATCTGCATTCTTTCCTGCTTCCAGGAATTCCCTATGTGTTTTTCCCTATGTGTTTTTCCCCCTAGTGTTTTTGGATTTAGCTTGGTTTAGGAAGTTTACTGTTTCCCAGTCGAAGCTGGGGTTGAGTTTGTCCATATGTTATTGTGATTAAGGAGTTTTCATCATGTCTTCTGACTGCTAGTTGGTGTTCCGGAGTGCCGTCTTTTTTGCACTTCGTCCTTTCATGGCTTTCATGAATATGATATGGCAAAGCACAGGTAGGACGAGGTATCTGCCATGCGACAATTTCCAGTCCACAGTGTCTCTTTTTATATTGCGTGTGAGCGGAAGGAAAAGTGTGGAGGCACTTCATTTGCAGCAAAACTTGAATGATATACAGCTATGAAATCTTATGTTAATCCTGAACTGATTGTCACCTATGTATTGCATTTATGAAATAAACCCCAGAAATTGCCTAGCGGTGTAATTCACTGCGGACAGAACAACAGTGCATTTTGTGGCAACTTTTAAATGCTCAAAGTTTACAGGGGATGGGGATTTTCAAAAGCCACAGTTTAATTATCACATATATGAAATGGACACTTAATTAGATAGTTACCTTGAGAATAAATAATACATACAGAGGGATACACCCCCGCCCAGCTACAAAAGGACAAGCAATGCCAGAAATAGATGTAGGTGTGCTACAAAAAACACACAGTACACAAACAAGTACAAGATCAAATCAAATGAATACAAGGGGCAATCAGCGTAGGCCTAGCTTGCTTTCATGTGCTGGCCATTTGGGATGATGATGAATAAGCCGAGTAAAAAAGGATATTTTAAATAAATACATAGAGATATTTTTTTCTAGGAAAAGGGAGACCGAAGCACTCTTCAGCGAGCTAAAAGGCTTTGTGTAGAAATGGGCAAAGGTTTATCATTGAGGAATAGACACCAGTTGTGTTAGGACTCTGTTCAAACGATTGGGTTTGCTAATATATGAACAAGCCACAAATCAATGTTTATGTGAATATTGCTTTAAATGCATTGTAGGATGATTACTATAAAAGGGAGCAAGAGAGCATGCTCTGTTGATTTCCTGCTGATACTGACTCTCTGCTGATTGTCTCTGCTGCTTCACTGTTGAGTAATTGACTTAGTGTCTGTGTGAAAGTACTGTGAAGAGCTGCTGTGTAAAGCATAACTATCTGTGATAGTAAAGTTTTGTTTGTTAGCTGTAATCTTTGTTTGTTAGTTAAAACAAAGATAGGCAAGAAGAAGATTCTTTGTATTGACTGACTTACCGTGTATGACTTGGACTTCCTATTTGAACTTTGCTACTTCTTGAAGTAAACTATTTGTATATACTTAAAGGTATCTGTTTATTGACTGAATCATAGCAACTCATATCAAACTGCAACAACACATTTCGCTGTGCACGTGCTCAAGAGCACAAATACTCCTTAACAAGTTGTATTGTGTAGTGGGCTGCAATAGGCAAGAACAGACCAGCATAGATACAACAGCATTTATTGACTCAAACTGAACTGCAGAACAACAGGCAAATCCCTGTAATTTATACTCTGGGCCTACAGAGCCTTAACCAATCATAATACTAGAAAGAGCCCACCCAAATATGAATGTTCCAAGTTTCCCTCCAAAACAATTAAAGTTAACAGTTAGGGTCATCTAAAGGTTAGTTTCACTTTAGCAGGGCTTAACACAACTATATCAGGGGTGGGTTCCTGCCGGTTCAGACCGGATCGCCCGAACAGGTAGCAACCTGCTGGTGATGTCACGATGGCATCACAGATCCGGTTCGGTCGGTGCTGGTCCGTGGGCGCCGCCATCTTTTTGGGGGGAATTTTTTTACTGTTTGGAAGTTTTTTCCTCTGCTGCTGCTTGAAAAAGGGCTCTCCTGCCCGTCCCCGGGTTTATACTTACCTTTATTCCTTTGCCCGAAGCACAGCTGATCAGCTCCTCAGCTGTGTTTCGGGCTGATTATAGCTACTGAGCATGCGCGGAAGCAGAATTGCACGAGGGGATGCGCGTGCACGAAACATCACGATGCAAACCGGGTGGCAAAGGTAAGTGGAACCCACCCCTGAACTATATATATATTCAATACATAACAAGTAGGTCATTAGGAGAGACCTCTTGAGGACAGCAGAAGCTCTACAGTGCAACCAATCAGTGAGCAGTGGAGGTGGGCTTTTCTCTTTCAAAGTTTCAATCAGAGGGGAGATTAGCATCTATTAGGGATGTCCGGCTCTTGATTAACTGAATTGGGTTAGATGACACCAGTGGTGGGTTCCTACCAGTACGGTCCACTCTATAGCACCAGTAGCGGCCCGCTGGTGATGTCACAGTACCATTGCGGTTGGTTGCTAGTGCCTGGGCGCCGCCATTAAAAAAAAAAATTCTTCTGCGCATGCCCAGAAGCTGAGTTTCCGGCACTGCTCATGCGCTGCCTTCCTATCCCACAGTGAGTCCAAGCAGGGGAGGATGGCTGAGGGAGCACGTGAGACGCTGAAAGAACGGGCGGCAGGAGCTATCTCCATTCCCCTCCCTTCAGCAGTCTGAGAAGCCACGAACGTGCGATGATGATCCTAGGCATTTTCGCACGTTTGAGGCTTCTCGAGCTGCTGAGGGGAGAGGAATGGGCGGCAGGACCTATCTCAGTTCCCCTCCCTTCAGCAGTCTGAGAAGCCACGCCTACCCAGTCACATGGCTGGCAAGCCACACCCACAAAATAAGCCACACCCACAGAGTGGTAGTAAAAAAATTAGGAACCCGCTCCTGGATGACACCCAACCCCACCAACTCTCCGATTCAGGGATTCTATTCTTTTCATCAACATCCATTTGTTAATCTAGTTGCCAATGATCCCAGTTCCAGTGCTCCTCTCCTTCTTTGACCCCATGCATCTGATGATTCATCTAATTGAACAAATGTGAGCAGACAAACCAAGCCCTTAACTGTTATTTATTATTATCTCCTCAACAAAGTTTTCTCTTTCACGGTTCTCTTGATGGGAATCAGATCATCTGCTATTGAATCTTGTGGTTTGTTCAAACAATGTGCTTTCTCTAAGTTTGTCAGTTCATACATTCGATATATCAGGCTTTGGTTACTGAAAAATGCCCCCTACCCCCACCCGAACTCTGAGTATTTAAAAGGTGCCCAAAATACAACGTTGTTCTGTCAAGGGAAGCATTCGTCCGAATGCTACCATGTGAGAATGAGAATAATATCTCATAGAGTCGATTTGGATCTTTTCTTTGGAATTCAGACAGATAGAAATAAAACCGAGATTAAAAGTCTAATAGAAAATATTTATTTCATTACAAAAACAATAAATCCTGAATAATTACATTTTTGCTAATAAACGTGACCGTTCCGGTCAAAGTCAAAGTCAGAAGTGATTAATGGTGGATCAGGAATGTGGACATGCGTACAAGATCATATCATGTGTTCTGCTTGTATTGGAATGTACCATAATATTAGAATAGGGATGCACCACCCTGCATAGACATACAACTGACAATATTCACTACGTGACATGTTCTTTCAACAAAAAAACAAAAAAACATTTAACTATGTACCCCTCTATAATTTGCTTTATAAACACAGCTGCTATGTCCAGGTAACATGCTATCCCCAATTAAATTAGTCCCATTCTGATTCAGGATGCTGTGATCCACACAACTTATCAAGACAATGTCTATGTTCCCACAACCTCATTTAATTTACTCTAAGCATATTGTGTGAACCTATCTTGTGTATCCTTGGTGATTGGAAATCTTGCCTTTGTCTCTTATTATTTTAACTGAGCGAACAACATTTTTCCCTGGGACCCAAGTAAAATAATCATCTCAGAACTCCAGTTGACTGAGGCTGTAACCCAAAACCAAGTTATCAGGAACACATCCCACTGAACTCAGGGAGTCTTATTTTTAAGTAGTTTTGAACAAATTACTTGCATTTTATGGGCTTGCATTTCATTTTCATTATTTGACTTTCTTTGGCCATCTTAGGTATGTAGACTGCAAGTTCCATATAGACATTCATTTATAATTCTAATAGAGGGATGAAAGCCAAAATATATTTTCTGGACTCTAATTAGATTTCTGTCTTACCTTCCAGCACTATGTCTGACTGCTTTGGACAACATTTCTCTTTCATTTATGTCAGTCATTGACCTGAGCCTTCTTTCCATAAATCAGAGTCCCCAGAAGAACTCAAAGAACATTTGGAAAAACCTCTATAATCCAGTTTTAAGGTTTATGGATCCTTCATTCTTTTAAATACATCAAATCAAGACTTCTTAAACGTTCTCCAAGAAAACACAACGTTCCTATGCACATATCATGTCCCTCTCAGGGGCGGGTTCCTAATTTTTTTACTACCACTCTGTGGGTGTGGCTTATTTTGTGAGTGTGGCTGGCCAGTCATGTGACCGGGTGGGCGTGGCTTGCCGGTCATATATTAGTTATTTCAGAGAGATGTTACTACTATTTTTGCTATTTTATACCTTACATGAAAAGCTTTGCATACAAAGTGTGTGTTACACCATGGCAACACAGCAACCTTTATATGCAGAAAATGCTATAGTTAAAAGACAAGCAAGTCTCATACAGCATTTTTGGTTTCAGTCATGGATTCCTTAGATGAAAATATTGAGGACTGTTAAAAGAACAGTATCTTTTAACAGTCCTCAATGTTTTCGTCTAAAGAATAACAGTATAAAACTGTATAAAATTAACAGTATGAAAGGTTAAGCTTTCGGAAAACGCCCACTTTGGGAAGCTTTAGGCAAAAGCGAAGGAAAAGTGTCAAATGCGAGCTTCTTATTATTTTCAAGCGAAGGGACGGGGAAAGACTTAATTGTCAGGTTTCTGGGCATGCGCAGAAGAAAATTTTTTAAAAATGTAAAATTTTTTTTTAAAAAAATGGCGGCACCCAGGCACCGGCAACCAACCACACCGGTACTGTGATGTCACCAGCGGGCCGCTACCGGTGCTATAGAGTGGATCGCACCAGTAGGAACCCACCACTGCTCTGACGTGAACTCAAAAGATTCCTTTATTAGGAATGCTGGCAGCCCCGGCAAAAAAATTCTCTCGCAGGCTAACAAGTCCGTCCGTCTGGAGATGAATAGTCTGCCACATCTATTCATCTCCGCCCCCTGCCTTTTATCCCCAGAGCTAGAGTGGGGCTTCGCTAGCAGCGGTGGCTCTTCCTTCCCCAGGATCAGCCCACGGACTTCCACTGCTCTCCCCTTCTCTGCTCTCTGCACAGCTGCGCATCAGGCACTGGACCCAGCTGTTCCTCCTCTTCTTCATCACCAACCCCAGACCTGGGGGCTGTTGACTCTCCATCTGACAGACAGCCTAGGCTCTGCCTCTCTCTCTCTCTTGGCCAGCTCCATTCCCTCTTCCCCTTCGGAGCTCCCAGGTTGCCTTGATGCTGACCCTGACTCCCATGCCGCCTCCTCCTCCTCCTCTGATTCGGCTGCTGGAGGGGCTGGTGGCCAATAGGCCACAACATGCTCACTGTTGCCACATTAAGAAAAAAAACTGCAATGTGGTAAGTTGTGAGCTTTTGACCCACAGTAAACCTGTGTGTCACATATCCACGTGTGTCACATATCCACGGCTTCTGCATGGTGCAATTTGGGAGATCATAGCATTTGAACATGGCTAGGTAATCCTGTTCTGGGGTCTTGGGGTGGTGGTCTGAATGATAGATGAGCCAATAAAATTGACTCTTGGGCTTTGAGACTTTAAACAGCAATATGAGGGTCACTGCTCATGCATTGGAACCCTAGAACTGGTGATATAGAACAGTCAATAAATTGCTATTGATTGGGTCATGGTGAACTATCTAGACTTTTTGGGCCCTTTCTTTTTCTAAAGGTAGAAAATGCTGGAACTGAGCAAAAAAATTGCTTTTATATTCTATTGAATATCTTTTTCTCGTGTCCCAGTTGGATTCTCAGTCATCCCAGTGACCTCGCATAGTCACTAGAAGGAGAACGGTGGAAATCTCTTGTAGCATTCTAGCATTTTAAAGATGAACCTTGATTACTTCGGAAGCTAAGGAATGTCAGTCTAGGATTGTAACAAAGGGGGCTGATTGGGAACCCAGGTGGTAGGTTTAACTGAGAACTGGTGGTGGGAGGAGAGGGGAGGAAATTTAGAACACCAACTCTTTCTGTAGCTGCCAAAAATTCATGTGGTGTTTACTTGAGTATACGACATTGTAGCTTTTATGGACAGAAGGATTGCATTCTTTCTATAATTTACAAGAACCTATCATCCTTCTGTCCTTCCATATGTCAGTCTGTCCATCCATCCATCCATTATCCATCCATCCATTATCCATCCATCCGTCCATCCATCCATCTATTGTCTATCGTCTATTGTCTATCGTCTATCATCCATCGTCCATCGTCCATCGTCCATCGTCCATCCGTCTATTGCCTATCATCTATTGTCTATTGTCTATCGTCCATCATCCATCGTCCATTGTCCATCGTCTATCATCTGTCTGTCTGTCTGTCTGTCTGTCCATCTATTTTATTTGTTGCCCATCTTGCCATTCAAGATGATTCTCATAGCTTACAGCAAGTTTAAAACACACAAATATCTGGCAATTATAAAAGCAGATTAAAACTTACAAAAGAGTAAAACAAACTAAAAAAAAGGTTGGAGGGGAGAGAGGAGGTCTCTTCTCTGTCATGCACCAACCACGTTCAGCCAACAGCTTCTCCTTCAGGACCCCATGCCAGCTGGCATAGCCAGGTTGTAAGGCTAAATGTTCCAAAGGGCAGGAGCCGTGGCAGAAAAAGCTCTTCTCCTGGATCCCACCAGCTGAAATCTCTTGGCCGATGGGATCTACAGAAAGCCTCTTCAGCCAGCATCAGTGGGGCTGACCCCAAATCCCACTGGGGAAAGATGGTTCCACAGATATCCTGGACCCATGCGATAAAGCGTCATTATCATCATCATTATGTGATGATAACTGTGCTGGTCTTCAAGATTCCATAAGATTCTTTCCGATATGCATATGTTTGAAGAATAGATGAAAGCAATTATTCCTGTCTGTACAACGAATGCTTCATTCATCCAGGATCAAGGACACTGGTTAACCCTTAGTAGTTTGAAGTTTGAGGAGAAAAGCAAAGCATGATTTTATGCTGTTGGAGAGATGGACAGGAGCTCATTCCTATAATAATAATAATAACAGAGTTGGAAGGGACCTTGGAGGTCTTCTAGTCCAACCCCCTGCTTACGCAGGAAACCCTACACTACTTCAGACAGATGGTTATTCAACATCTTCTTAAAAATGTCTAGTGTTGGAGCATTCACAACTTCTGGAGGTAAGCTGTTCCACTGATTAATTGTTCTAACTGTCAGGAAATTTCTCCTTAGTTCTAAGTTGCTTCTCTCCTTGATTAGTTTCCACCCATTGCTTCTTGTTCTACCCCTAGGTGCCTTGGAGAAAAGTTTGACTCCCTCTTCTTTGTGGCGACCCCTGAGATATTGGAACACTGCTATCATGTCACCCCTGGTCCTTCTTTTCATTAAACTAGACATACCCAGTTCCTGCAACCGTTCTTCATATGTTTTAGTCTCCAGTCCCCTAATCATTTTTGTTGCTCTTCTCTGCACTCTTTCTAGAGTCTCAACATCCTTTTTACATGGCGACCAAAACTGTATGCAGTATTCCAAGTGTGGCCTTACCAAGGCATTATAAAGTGGTATTAACACTTCGCGTGATCTTGATTCTATCCCTCTGTTAATGCAGCCTAGAACTGTGTTGGCTTTTTTGGCAGCTGCTGCACACTGCTGGCTCATATTTAAATGGTTGTCCACTAGGACTCCAAGATCCCTCTCACAGTTACTGCTGTTGAGCAAGGTACCACATATACTGTACCTGTGCATTTTGTTTTTCTTGCCTAAATGTAGAACCTTACTTTTTTCACCATTGAATTTCATTTTGTTTGATAGCGCCCAATGTTCAAGTCTGTCAAGATCATTCTGTATCTTGAGCCTATCTTCTGGAGAGTTGGCTATTCCTGCCAGTTTGGTGTCATCTGCAAATTTGATGAGTTCCCCATCTATTCCCTCGTCCAAGTCATTGATGAAGATGTTGAAGAGTACTGGGCCTAAAACAGAGCCTTGGGGTACTCCACTGCATACTTCCCTCCATGTAGATGCAGTTCCATTGAGCACTACACGTTGAGTGCGGTTGGATGGCCAATTGCGAATCCATCTGGTGGTGATGCTGTCTAACCCACATTTTTCTACTTTATCTAGTAGTAGGTTATGATCTACTTTGTCAAATGCCTTACTGAAGTCCAAGTAAACCACATCGACAGCATTCCTCTGGTCCACTAATTTTGTCACTTTATCAAAGAATGCAATAAGATTAGTCTGGCATGATCTGTTTTTGACAAACCCATGTTGGCTTTTGGTTATTACTTTGTTTGCTTCTAGGTGTTCATTGATTCGTTGCTTGATTATCTTTTCCAAAATCTTCCCTGGTATTGAGGTCAGGCTGATAGGTCTGTAGTTTCCTGGATCTGTTTTTTTTCCTTTTTTGAAGATGGGAACTACATCAGCTCTTTTCCAGTCCTCTGGCAGTTCCCCGGTGCTCCAGGATCTTTGAAAGATATAGTTCAGTGGTTCTGAGATCTCGTCTGCCAGTTCCTTCAGAACCTTGGGGTGTAATCCATCTGGTCCTGGTGATTTGAATTCATCTAGGGTAGACAGGTGTTCACTTACCATTTTCTTCCCTATTTTAACTTGTGTTCCTAATATGTTTTTTGTGATGCTGTTTTTGATAGGTTGGACTGTTTTCTCCCTTTGTGTAAAGACAGATGCAAAAAACGTGTTAAGTAGCTCTGCTTTCTCCCTGTTGCTATCATGGATAACCACATGGGGGCCACAAAAGATGCACGCATAGAAGGACAAGACTTTGATCACAGAGATGTAGCCTCCAACTTGGCTGTTTTTCTTCCCTGTGGACACCCCTAAGCCCCTGCCGAAAGTGAGAACCTAAGACAGGCATTCTCAAGATTAATCCTCTATTAAAATAAAATAAAATCTCAACAGCAGTTCTTTGGATGGATTGGTTAATAAAATGATGTCTAACTATCTTTCTTAGTCTAACATGAAAGCACATTAATGTTTTGAATCAGTGACTAGGGATATTAGGATCATTATTTTTGCCCCTAAGCCAAAAACAGAAGAAGCTGATGCTTGTTTACAATCTTCAGAAGTGTTTTTTCCTTCATAAACACATGCGTTTATTTTCATTTGCATTCCAACTGAGTTATCCTTTGGGCTTAGTTTGGAAATGTGAATTTCCATCATTTGTGTCCATCCTCAATGAAATGTTCATGGTGTGCATACTTCTTGAAAACCACTACAGAGCTAGCAATGCATCTGGCCAACATTGATTATAATTATAGTTACAATATTTTGTAACTTGGTGTGTTGGGCACACTCAGGCTATTGATTTAGCCGTGGTTCAATTGCTTGGGTGAATCTGGAAAATGTGGTAATGCAATGCAGGTAGTCCTTGGCCTATGACTGTAATTGAGCCTGAAATTATGATTATAACTTATGCTACTAATTAAGCAGGTCACCATATCACTGCACCTGATTTTATGCCTGTTTCTGCAGTGGTCATTAAGTGAATGCATTGGTTATAAAGCAAACACCACAATTGTTAAGAAAATGCAGACATTGTTAAGCAAATCCATGGTCTGAAATTGTCTGGGGTGGGGGGAGGTGTAACCATTGGAACTTTGAATATGTGTTACAAGTAGCCCTAGTAATGTCTGTGATAACTTTGAATGATCACTAAGCTACTGGTTGTAAGTTGAGAACTTCCTATAGTGGATTCATTCACATTAGGAATATTGGGTAAACATAATGTAGAAGATGACCAGGCTGAGCCCAAGGGAGGGTCAAATACATCATCAGCCTCGAGTCCTTTCATGCCCACAAGTGATCGAAGTCCAGTCCAGCTTGAATTACACTGACTATTATCTACCACCAATTTGCTTTGACCGTTAGTAGTTCAGATTCTTGTAAAGAGCAGTTAACATAAAATAAACCTATATTCATTTGAACTGCCGGACTCCTAATTTCCTGTGCTTCATACATGGCCTGTTCTGCACTTTCTACTTAAAATCAAGATGATTTACCTACTGGGTAATGACTCCCCTTCAGCTCATCTTACTAACAACATCATCCATTCCCCCCTCCCAAAAGCAGCAAAACAACTCTTGTTAGTATATAGCTATTGTTAAACCCTTAGGAATAATTGGTGGTGGTAAGAAGAGAAAGAAAGAATTCTATTTCTACCTATTCCTCTGCTTTATTCACATATCAGAAAGGATCCTAAAACAAAACCAACCAACCCAACCTATATTTGTTGCAATCAAACAGAGGCCACATTTATTTTTCCTTCTGATGGTTTAGGGTTTTTTTATTTTTTATTTTTTGCATACATTAACGTGCTGTGCATAATGCATGTGTTTTCTGAGCTGGTTTCAACTCAACATTTTAATCCTCTATGTATTAACTTTTGTACGTGGTTGTAAATCTCCACCTACATACAATCCATTAGGGAAAGGGATCACACAGAGTCATTTATACACCGGCACTGTGTGATTCCTAAGGTAATCCCAAACACACTGAGCTTTATGAAAACTCTGAAGGGTTTATTGAAGTAAATATGAAAGAGTCCTTTGAAAAATAATCCCAGGTTTGTCCCCGAAACAGGGGGCATCACAGGGGGGTACATCAAGGTTGGAAGGGAGGAGCAGAGATATCTAGCGCATGTTCCATCTCTTCCAGGACTGAAATTCCTGCAAAATATAAAGAAATATATCCAAAACACAAAAGAATAAAAACAAGAGAAGTATCCAGCTATTTGTATTGGAATTCTGGTACTCCAAGACTACCAAAAAGCATCAGCCTACGAGATTCATACCGTATTTTTCGGAGTATAAGACGCACCTTTTTCCTCCCTAAAAGTGGCTGAAAATTTGGGTGCGTCTTATACTTCGAATGTAGCTTTTTTTTCCCAGCCCTAACTAGGTGCTAACAGATCTTCCCAGCTCTTACCTTGCAGGCTTTTTCATTGTTACTCTCTCCAAAGAATGTTTTTCCAGCCCTAAGTCTTTGCAGAATTTTTTTCCATTGCTCTACTTGCTCCGAATAAGTTTTTTTCTAGCCCTAACCAGGTGCTAATGATCTTCCCAGCTCTTACTGGCTTGCAGGCTCTTTCATTGTTACTCTCTCTGAAGAAGGTTTTTTTTAAGTCATAACCAGGGGATAAAATAATGTGCTGAAGCTGAACAGACTAAGGATGCTAGCCAGATGAATACCTAGTAGGCAGATTTCCCCCCCCCCTATTTTCCTCCCCAAAAACTAAGGTGTGTCTTATACTCCGAAAAATGCGGTAATTAAGAATAAGAAGGTGGACAAAAATGCTAAATCCAGTCTGAACATCTGGCTGATTGTGTGATGAAGAATAAGGATATAACTGCAATCAATCAATCAATCAATCAATCAATCAATCAATCAATCAATCAATCAATCAATCAATCAATCAGCCAGCCAGCCAGCCAGCCAGCCAGCCAGCCAATCAATCAATATGATTTCCAACACTAAGTAGATTTCAAATATAAACTTATTTTCAAGGAGCGATATTTTACCTACCCTAACTTTCCTCCACCTGATAGCTTCCAGGTATTGTGCATTACTGTCAGGCTCAAAAAAGCAGGACCATTAAGTTGCAGTCCAGAAGATTTATTGTATAAACTTATACACAAGAATCTAGTCAACTAATGGTCGGCACTAAGTTGGCATTAGATAAGTGTCAATGGAATTCAAAAGGGCCTGGAATCACTTGTGGGAACATAATGATTCCAGGCAAGGGTGGGATTCATATAATTTACCTAGCGGTTCGCCCAGCAGCATCAAAAATGTGAGAGTGCACATCTGTGCATGTGCAAAACCTTCTATGCATGCCCTTGGCTCGCATGCATGGCTTGAAAGTGTGGAAGCACTCAAAGACTCCCCTTGGTGTCAGCGCTCGTGAGCTGAGCTGTTGTTTAGCTCAGCTGAGGCGTGGCAATGCAGAGGTGGTATTTGCCAGTTCTTCGAACTGGTCAAAACGGACACTACCGGTTCTCCCATACCGGTCTGAACCGGCTGAATACCACCTCTGACTCCAGGTTAATTACTCGCTTAACTCTCCAGTTCTGCCTGTTCTTCTCCTACATCTACAATTCCATTAGCTCCAACTGGTATGATTAAGATGGTGGGAATTGTAATCCAAAATCCTAATTTATCTTGTTTTCCCATTTTTGGAGGATTGGAACTAAACTTTTTACTCAAAACAGCAAACAAAAATCCTGTTTGTGTTGTCTCTGAGAAAGGGTTAATCCTTTCCTCTTGGGTGATATAATGAGGTTCTTATTAACATGACTGTGAGTTACTTTTCAAAAGGAGATAAAAGGTACTGTTGATAGCATGAAACCTACCCACGATTAAATTAATATACCAAGCCACTTTTAAACTACAGCATTTACTGGGCTAAAATTGGCAATTTTTCCTGACTTAAATTCAGGTGATTAAACCCCCAATTGTAAAGGAGGCATGGGAGGTAAGTCAGTCACTTGAATTCCCTTAACCAGAGACTTTTAAGAAAGGATAAGCTTCTGGAAGAATTATTTTTGTGCATCTTCTCGGGATTATGCAACCGGTTGACCGTAATGGCAGAGGGAAGTTGAAGGGCAACGGAATGTCCTGCTCCACAGAAACTAACGCACGGTCATTTTCCCACGGGACTAAAGAAAGTTCTGGGAACTTTATTGTATCAATCCTCAGCAGACCTGCTGCTGGAGCTCATGCTCAATTATTTAAAGGCAGCATGTTTCCTGACACCCATGCCGTGAATTCCTAATGAAGTGTGTGACTGCGAAAGCAGTGCAAGCTCAGGGAACCTCAAAGATTCAGGGAAAAAGGAAAGGAGAAGGCTGTTATAGACTGAAAGGCAGATTGAAAAGCTGAAAGATTTGCAGTGGGAAAAAAAAAGCAAAAGGAAACCAAATCTAAAATGTGCAACCCTTTCATCACCCAGTAAGCTCCTGGCAAGGCATATTCAGTGGCAAATCTTGCCTCCATTAACAATGGCTTGGTCTTAATTGGAGCCCCAATGAAATCCTCACCCATGATTGTATCTTCACTTTTTCTACTTCCTCTTCTAAGGCATTAGAGGAAGAGGAGGGGGTAGGAAAAACAACAACAGGAGGCACAGAAACATTTGCCATTTATAATCAGGAAAGAAGGTTGATTGCCTTGCTAAATATTTCCTTGAGTGGTAAAAAGTAAATGTTTCCTCTGTCCAGCCATGTCCACCTCTAGGGGGCGGTGCTCATTTCCGTTTCTTAGCCGAAGGAGCCAGCATTGTCCAAAGACATTTCTGACGTCATGTGGCCAGCATGACTATATGCCTAGGACAGTGGTGGGTTCCTACCAGTGCTGTCGACTCTGCCGCACTGGTAGCAACTGGCAGATTACGCAATTTGCGTGCGATGGCTCTGGTGCCGTCCTTACCGGTCCGTCGCATGTCACCATCTTTTTTTCAGATTTGTTTGGCTTTTTTTGCTTCCTGCACATGCGCGGAAACAAAATCTCACGAGGGGACGCGTGCGCGGGTGAGATTTTGGTGATTTTTTGCTTCCACGCATGCGCAGAAGCAAAAAATCACTGAAATTGCACATGTGTGCACATCCCCTTGCGAGATTTTGGTGATTTTTGCTTCCTGCGCATGCGCGGAAGCAAAATCGCACAAGGGGGTGCACACGTGCAGCGAGCACGCACGTGTACAAAATGTGGAAATTGCACACAGCGCACCGGTAGCAAGGTAAGAGAGCAACCTGTCCCTGGCCAAGGTGCATGGAATGCTGTTATCTTCCCGCCAAAGTGGTACCTATTTATCTACTTGCATATGCATGCTTTTGAACTGCTAGGGGAACAAGAGCTGGGGCAAGGGACAGGAGTTCACCCTGTCATGCGGTCTCAAGCTCAGGCTGTCAGCTTTCTGGCTGACAAGTTCCCCACCATCCAGTCAGAGCTGAAGAAGCTTCTTGGATGAGAAGCGAAACGTCTTCAAAGATAAACCAGTTGCCTCTTGAAAAAAAAGCACCTTTGGGACAACCATGAGAGCCGAGGTGGCGCAGTGGTTAAAAACAGCACTGCAACTTCAGCTGACTGCTAGTTCAGCAGTTCAGCTGTTCAAATCTCACCTGCTCAAGGTTGACTCAGCCTTCCATCCTTCCGAGGTGGGTAAAATGAGGACCCAGATTGTTGGGGGCAATATGCTGACCCTGTAAACCGCTTAGAGAGGGCTGTAAAGCACTATGAAGCGGTATATAAGTCTAAGTGCTATTGCTATTGCTATGACCTGGATGATTGAGAATTTCCATAGACATTCTCGTCCTATCCTTCTCCCTTAGCCCAATCTACCTCACAGGAATGTCACTGCAGGGGAAAGGAATGCTGTGGTGAAAATGTTATGAAGGACCTCAAGAAGTATGTTCTTAAGCACCTAGAAGTCATTTATTGGAAGACTGCCTAGTAGATAAGCCACATAGTCCTGAACCATGAAGAGCCACCTTAACTCAAAAATACTACAGCCTAAGTTGTATTCTGCCTTAAGCTTTTGGACTGAAAGGATTGAGACATCTAATAAATAAATGGTGGGCTACATTTTTATTGGGATTGTGGCGGACATAGGGAATTTGACTATTAATTTCATGTCACTGGAATGAAGCAAATAATTGTATTATATATATTTTTATTTCATTTCTGTGGCCTCCCTTCCTTGTCCTTCCTTCCTTCCTTCCTTCCTTCCTTCCTTCCTTCCTTCCTTCCTTCCTTCCTTCCTTCCTTCCTTCCTTCCTTCCTTCCTCCTTCAAAATCACATATAAATATAGAGTTAGGTTGGGTTTTTTTAGCAATTTTGTCAGATGTCCACACCAATGAAGAAACATGATAGAGAAATGAAAACATGTTATTTTGAATAGCTATTTATGCTAATAGGAATGAAGCTTTATAAATTAACTCTCTGGAACGGTAAACAAGATAAATGCTTTTTGGGGGCTGAGCAAAAAATAGTCAGAGGCTAATTGCACAGAGAGAAAGAAAAAAAATGCTGTTACGTTAGAAAGCCCACCCTTGAAAAATGAGGTCAGAGAACAAAATAGGAAAATGAAGGTGGCAGAAACAGTGGAAGGATAAAAGCTCAAATGGCAGAAGCTTATTTAGCTGGGTCATGCGTTTTTTAAGGATAAAGTGGACAGACTCAAAATATCAAAGATAAAGCAGAACTATTTTATATGGTCTAGTACAGGGGTAGGCAAAGTTGGTTCTTCTATGACTCGTGGACTTCAATTCCCAGAATTCCTGAGCTAGCATGATTGGCTCAGAAATTCTGGGAGTTGAAGTCCATGAGTCATAGAAGAGCCAACTTTGCCTATCCCTGGTCTAGTAAGAAGGGTGGCAAATGAAGGTGCTGAAAATGCAATGTCGAAATGCCTTTCAAAAAGTTTATTGCAGGATCCTTGGTACTTTTGGAGTCTGGTTATTTTCTTGCAGATGTTTCACTACAAAACTAGGTAATATCACTAGTGGGGCTTTCTCTGTTTATATACTATATACTCAGCACCAAGTATGCCAAAGTTCAACAATGAACTACAAATATTCTCTTCCATTGGAGCCTCTTATATGACTAACTCTGCTCAACTGAGTTTTTTTTTTAAGTAGGCAGGCAAATCTCATGGAAAAGGGATGAACAGTAGGAAGGAAATGAGACGAGGGAATGAGTGACCGGAAAAACTATATATGAAAGTCATCTGTTCCCCTTTGCTGACATGGTCCTGGCAGAGACTGGTCGCTCTCAGTCCAGAATTTTTTGGATTCCTGCTTTGGGCAGAGATTGAAATTGAGAGCCTCAATGACCTCTTCCTATGTCATAAGTCTATGTTCCTTCATCCTTTGAAACCATGTGTCAAGTTTGAAGTGCGCTTTAGCTGTTGCAACCATTATTGCTTCTCAGCTTGCCAATGGACCAGGGGGAGGGAAGGGAGAGATGAAATGTAGGCTGGAGACATCAAGAAGACAGTCGTGAGAGCCAAGGACACTTCGGCAGGTGTTTGCCAAAGCCAAAGAGTTTTTCTCATAACAATACAATAAGACTCAATTGGACAATGTGACCTGCTCTAATTGGGGGAGGGAGAATCCTCTACTTTAATTATGTGGGTTTGCAGGGGAATTAGCTAGATCTGGTCTTGCCCTCATCATTTTTTGCCAAAATGATGCACTCAAAAAAAGTTTTGCATTCAGAGATTGAATCGTCTCGACCGTGCTTGCTTGGGTTGGGTTTGACAGTCGGAAGGTTGACACCATGTTTTCCATCCTTTATGATTTACAGTGGAGGGAGAGGTAATGCAGATGTATGATAGTAGAACCATAAAATTGCAGAAAATAAACCATTACAAGGTGCAGGAAAAACAATTATACCATACACGAGAAGTGGCCAATCCAGCCTACAATCTTCATGGAGGAAGTCTTCTATTGTTGTATAGATGTTACCATCAGGAAGTACCTAATACTGAAAGAAAGTCTAGAAAGAAAGTCTAGATATCTGCAACAAGTACCCACAATACCGATGAGGAAGAAAAACAAGAAATCCAAAAGGAAACTAGCATGGCTAAACAAAGACCTCACCGATAAACTGAATGAAAAAAAAGATAAATACAAAAAATGGAAAGATGGGCACATAACCAAGGCAGAGTACCAACAGACAGCCAGAATCTGTAAAGAAAAAATCAGGACAGCAAAGGCCCAGAATGAACAAAGACTCGCAACAAAAGTCAAAGACAACAAAAAAAGCTTCTTCCAACACATAAACAACAAGAAAAAAATCAAAGAAACAGTTGGTCCACTAAGGAGAGAAGACGGCAAAGAAGTAACAGACAACACAGACAAAGCAGAGCTACTGAACACATTCTTCGCATCAGTCTTCACACAAAAGGAAACTGCAGCTCAACTACCCAGCAACACAAATATAAAAAACAGATTCGAAGCAAGACTCAACCTAAGCAAAAATACAGTAAGAGATCACCTATCTGAACTTAATGAATACAAAGCACCAGGACCTGATGGATTACACCCCAGAGTCCTAAAAGAACTAGCAGAAGTCATTTCGGAACCACTGCACCACATCTTCCACAAATCCTGGAACACAGGGGAACTCCCCGAGGACTGGAAAAGAGCTGATGTGGTCCCCATCTACAAAAAAGGTAAAAAAACAGACCCAGGAAACTACAGACCAATCAACCTAACATCAATACCTGGGAAAATACTGGAAAAAATAATTAAAAACCAGATCTCACATCATCTAGAAACAAACCAAGTAATAACCAACAGCCAACACGGATTTGTTAAGAACAAGTCATACCAAACCAACCTCATTTCATTTTTCAACACTGTGACCAAATTAGTAGACCAGCGAAATGCAGTAGACATCATATACCTGGACTTCAGCAAAGCATTTGACAAAGTAGACCACAACCTACTTCTTCATAAGCTAGAAAAAAGCGGGATAGACAGCTACACAACCAGATGGATTAACAACTGGCTGACCAACCGTACCCAACGAGTAGTCCTCAATGGCTCTAAGTCCACATGGAGAGAAGTAAGCAGTGGAGTACCACAAGGTTCCGTCCTAGGCCCAGTACTCTTTAATATCTTCATAAATGACCTAGATGAGGGAATAGCAGGAGAACTAACCAAATTTGCAGACGATACCAAGCTGGCGGGAGTAGCAAACACCCCAGAGGACAGACTCAAAATCCAGAGGGACCTTGACAGACTCGAACACTGGGCCCAAACAAATAAAATGAAATTTAACACGGAGAAAAGTAAAATTCTACACCTAGGTAAGAAGAATCAAAAATACACATACAAACTGGGTGAAACCACACTCAATAGCAGCGATTGCGAGAGGGATCTTGGAGTCTTGGTAGACAGCCAACTAAATATGAGCCAGCAGTGTGCAGCAGCAGCCAAAAAGGCCAACGCAGTCCTGAGCTGCATAAATAGAGGGATACAATCAAGGACCAGAGAGGTACTAGTACCACTCTATAAAGCCTTGGTCAGACCACACCTAGAGTACTGCATCCAGTTTTGGTCACCACACTACAAAAAAGACATTGAAACCCTAGAGAAAGTGCAGAAGAGAGCAACCAGGATGATAAAGGGTCTGGAAAATAAAACATACAAAGAGCGGTTGCAGGAACTGAGCTTGGCCAGTCTGGCAAAGAGAAGGACCAGGGGTGACATGATAGCAGTGTTCCAATACTTGAGGGGATGCCACAGAGAGGAGGGGAGCAGGCTGTTCTCTATAGCACCAGAAAGCCAAACAAGGAATAACGGATGGAAGCTGACCAAGGAGAGATTCAACCTGGAAGTGAGGAGAAACTTTCTGACGGTGAGAGCGATCAACCAGTGGAACAGCTTGCCAGCGGAGGTTGTGAGAGCCCCAAAACTTGCAACCTTCAAGAGGAGACTGGACTGCCATCTGTCTCAAATGGTGTAGGAACTCCTGCTTGAGCAGGGGGTTGGACTAGATGACCTACAAGGTCCCTTCCAACTCTAATAATAAATAAATACCCAGTATATGGAACACATGAATGCATAAATACTGATGCTTAACCAGTTGGTTGGAAATAATTTGGAGAAGCTGGATAGCTGCATGCTTTTTAAGTTTTAGGTCACATGTGCTATATATATATATTAAAAATAGCCTTGATGGTCCCAGTGAGGGGCTGAAAGGCAAAAAGGAAGCTGTGATGCTTTCTCTCCCATATTTGGGTACACCAGGATAACACGACAGAAAAACATATATAACCCTTTCCTGGTGAAAGAGCTGATTGGGAACAGAGCCTATGGCCTAATGGTTAAGTTGCTGCCCTGCAAGGCAGCCGGCCCGGGTTCAAATCCCAGTAAGGGGTATGGCTATCTGACGAGAGCAAAATAAGCTCGAAATAGATCTATAATAGTCTCCCTTTATTTTCATTTATCAGCAAAAAATCACACACACACACACACACACACACACATACATACATATATATTCATTCTCTTTCTCCCTATTTTTACATATCTAGATTCCTCATTATTGATAGAATGATGGTTGGACCATGTCAGACAACTAAACAAAGTCTTTCTTTTCAGCATGTTAAAAATATTATGTTTCTATCCAGCCAGGACCTGGCAGGGCTCACTTGCTCCAAGTCCCTTCTGTAAAACAAGTTATTTTGCAGGAGCTAGGAGATGGGTCTTTTATGTGGCTATTCCTTTCCTCGGATGTCTGTTTGGCTTTAATCTGTTATACTTTGGCAAACCTTTAAAAATCTTCATTTTCCTAGAGCAGATTGGGTTATGATCCTCTTCTTGATATTAGATTAAATTAATTTTTAAAATTAGGATTTGTCTTGTTCTTCCCTACTGGTTATCACTGCTTATAATAATTATTTTTTAATCCTAAAAGAAGTGCACAGCCAGTTTATGGCACCTAGCATGCCTCTTACAGCTCAATGTTCCTCCAGCTCGAATTACCAGTTCTCTCAATTGGTCATCTTAGTTTCATCTTATTTTCAGCTTATTAATTAAAGTTCAAGAAATCAGGGGTCTGGAAAACCCTGCCTTCCAAAAAACTAGGGCATTTTTTGGGGGAGGGGGTTGTAGCAGAGATTGAATGCCGCCCTGAGTCCCCAGGGAATAGGGCGGCATATAAGAATCCTAAATAAATAAATAAATAAATAAATAAGTAAATATGGAACAAAATGATTTCCTTGAACCTCAATTGATATTGGGAGGTCACATGGGAAGTTTCTCCATTCTTCTCTATAGAACATGCCTTCTAGGGACACTCTTGATCATTTTCAAGGATTTAATTATCTATCATCACTTAGTCTGAATTCCTATCATTTTGCTCATTCAGACAGATTTGCATTTCCAGAGGCAAAACAATCCAAGTGAGAAAACCCTGTGGCAATTGAGTTGTGCCTCTTCTTTTGATCTAATCTGTCTTGATGGAATTTCTCAGAAGCACAAATGAGGAGGAGGAGAAGGAAGAGCGAGGAAGGAGGGAGGGGGAAGGAGGAGGAGGAGGAGGAGGAGAAGGGGAGAAGGAAGAGGGGAGGAACATCGGTAGTTCCAATATGAGAAATGCCATTTCCTAAGTTGAATGAATGAATGAGAGTGAATGAATGAATGAATGAATAAATTAATGAGGAGGAGGAGGAGGAGGAGGAGGAGGAGGAAGAAGAAGAAGAAGAAGAAGAAGAAGAAGAAGAAGAAGAAGAAGAAGAAGAAGAAGAAGAAGAGAAGGAGGAGGAGGAAGAGAAAGAGGAGGAAGAAGAAAACTCGTAGTTCCAATATGAGAAATGCCATTTCCTAAGTTGAATGAATGAATAGAATTACCTGGAAGGGACCATGGAGGGCTTCTAGTCCAGCCCCCTGCTCAAGCAGAAGAACCTATACCACTTCAGATAAGTGACTGTCTAGACCCGTGATGGCGAACCTATAGCATGTGTGTCACAAGTGGCACGCGGAACCATATTGGTGGGCATGTGAGCTCAGGTCCGGTGAGCATGCACGTGTCGGCCAGCTGATTTTCGGGCCTTCTGGCCCCACTAGGAGTCCGGAAACAGCCTGTTTTCAGCCTCCGGAGCGGGTGGGGAAGGCCCGTTTTTTGCTCTCCCCAAGCTCCAGAGCCTTTCTAGGAGCCTGGGGAGGGTGAAAACAGCCTTTCCCACCCCTCGGAGGACCTCCGGAGGCTGGAAACATTCTGTTTGCCGACTTCCAGTTGAACTGGAAGTTCCATCTTTTTGCTCTGCCCAAGCTTCAGAGCCTTTCTAGGACTCTGGGGAGGGCGAAAACGGTCTTCTCCAACCCCCAGAGGCCCTCCGGAGGCCAGAAATGGCCCATTTCCCAACTTGAAACGGGCCATTTCTGGCCTCCAGAGGGCCTCCGGGGGGAGGCCATTTTCGCCCTCCTCAGGCTCCTAGAAAGGCTCTGAAGCCTGGGGAGAGCGAAAAATGGGCGTGCCATCGCATGCTGGGAGTGTGGGGGGGTCACGCTCACATGCATGGGGGGGTCATGCATGGAATTATGGGTATGGGCATGCCCCCCCTTTTGGCACTCAAACCAAAAAAGGTTCGCCATCACTGGTCTAGACTCTTCTTAAAAACCTCCAGTGATGGAGTGCCCACAATTTCTGAATGCAAGCTATCCCACTGGTTAATTGTCCTGTTAGGAAGTTTCTCCTTAATTCCAGGTTGCTTCTCTCTTTGGTTAGTTTCCATCCATTGTTTCTTGTCCTGTCCTCCGGTGCTTTGGAGAATAATCTGACCCCCTCTTCTTTGTGGCAGCCCCTCAAATCCTGGAATACTGGTATCATGTCACCCCTAATGCTTCTTTTCTTTAGAGACTAGCCAGACCCCAAACCTGCAGCCATTCTTCATATGTTTTAGTCTCCAGGCCTTTGATCATCTTAGCTGCTCTTCTCTGAACTTTTTCCAAAGTCTCAACATCTTTTTTGTAGCATGGTGACCAAAATTGGTTGCAGTATTCCAGGTGTGGTCTTACAAGGCTTTTATAAAGCGGCACTAATACTTCATGTGATCTTGATTCTATGCCTCTGTTTATACAACCCAGGATTTTACTAGCTTTTTTCGTGGCTGCTGCCCACTGCTGGCTCATATTCAAGTGATCATCCACTAGGACTCCAAGGTCCCTCTCACAGTTACTGTTTTTGAGCCAGGTCTCGCCTAATCTGTACTTATACCTTTGATTTTTCCTGCCTAAATGTAAAACTTTGCTTTTCTCCACATTGAAATTCATTTTGCTGGATAGGGCCCATTGTTCAAGTTTGTCAAGATCTTTTTGGATCCTGAGCTTGTCTTCTGGGGTGTTGGCTATTCCTGCCAGTTTAGTGTCATCTGCAAATTTGATGAGTTCTCCTTCTATTCCCTCCCATGCTTGTTTTTATTATTCCTTCCTTGATCCAAACTAACCAGAAATTAGCCCACTTGAGATTTATTGGCAAAATATATACTCATTGTATACTTTTTATTCAGTACTGTAATCTGGGCTCATATCTTTCCATGTCCTCTTTTACTCTGGGAAAGAGTTGCAAAGTTTGGGCATACATATTTAATTATAAATAAACTCTGGTGAGCAGTCCTGCTTGCCTCCAGGGAAGTAACACATTAAGTCAAACTCTTCTGGTTAGCTCTTTCTAAGCTACTCAGAATTGTTGGGAGTCCATACAATATACATTGTATTCCTCCTCCTCCTCCTCGTCAGTATTATATGGTTGCTATTGCTACTGTACTACCTTGTTAGTTTGCTTGCTAGTTAATAATCCATGATATATTTTTTTCTTTGTGTAGATTTAGATGTGGAAGGACAGTATATCTGATGCATATAGCAATAGCAATAGCACTTAGACTTATATACTGCTTTACAGTGCTTTACAGCCCTCCCTAAGCAGTTTACAGAGTTAGCATCTTGCCCCCAACAATCTGGATCCTCATTTTACCCACCTCGGAAGGATGAAAGGCTGAGGCAACCTTGAGCCGGTCAGGATTGAAATGCTGAATTGGTGGCAGCCAGCAGTCAGCAGAAGTAGCCTGCAGTACTGCATTCTAACCACTGCACCACCGAGGCTCTTATATAATAGTCTGCTATTGTAGTGTTGTTAATTTGAACTGGAGAAACTGGCAGCAACAGTTATACTGGGAGATAAAAAAATGCCCCGTCATTGGTTTTAATGTTTTTTTTCTCCTACTGGAAATGGTAAATTCAACGCTGCCTCTGCTGCAGCTGGATCAGAATAACATGGGGTGCTTCAATGGACTATGAGGCTGTTGCAAAACATAATAGTCATTATGTTTTTGTAAGAACATACACCTGTTCTTTGCCAGCTGCATTGGTTGCCCATTAGTCTCCGGTCACAATTTAAGGTGTTGGTTATGACCTTTAAAGCCCTACATGGCTCAGGACCAGACTACCTTCGGGACTACATCCTGCCACATACCTCCCTACGACCGGTTAGGTCCCACAGAGTTGGTCTCCTCCAGGTCCCATCAACCAAACAATGCCGGTTGGTGGGACCGCGGGGAAGAGCTTTCTCTGTGGGAGCTCCCTCCCTTTGGAACCAACTACTGCCGGAGATCTGGACTATCCCCACCCTACTGGCCTTCCCTAAAGCCGTTAAAACCTGGCAGGTGTATGAATGATGGAAAATGTTTTTAATTTTTATATGTATTTTTAATTGTTTTCTATTGTTGTTTTAAATTGATTGTTCATCTTTGTGTTGTACGCCGGGAGATGGGCGGCCTATAAGATAGAATAAATAAATAAATAAATAATAAATAAATAATAAACAAACAAACAAACAAACAAACAAATAATATTAATCTTTAACAGCAGCTATTACAATGGTGGCCTGGTAAGAACCTTCAACTGCATAGGTAAATGAGTCACTAAAAGATGGATGGATAGATAGATACACACATACACAGAGAGAGAGAAAGAGAGAGGGGGGAGGGAGGGAGGGAGGGAGAGAGAGAGAGAGAGAGAGAGACAGACAGACAGACAGAGACAGAGACAGAGACAGAGACAGAGACAGAGACAGAGACAGACAGAGACAGAGACAGAGACAGAGACAGAGAGACATATACATACACAAACAAATACTTGAACCACTTCAGCAAAAGTGATGGAAGAATTATTAAGAAGTACACACTGAGTTCAGGCAGATTTGCATGCTCGGTGTACTATCAGGGGATTCCTGCATGGAGGTTGCCTAGGGAATAGGCAAACTCCACGCAGGAAGGCTGTCTTCTTTCATAAACCTGGGCTTCTAACATGGGAGGCAAAAGATGGATCTAAAAAGTTTCTCGGCTTAAGTGTGTTTATTATAGCCTTGCAAATAGTTGGTGACAGGTTATTGTGATGCTGGAACCCAAAATGACAAACCCACAGGAGACACCTTTGAAAGTGCAGAGGGGCAAGCGGAGATAGTAATTGAAGCTGGCAGCAGGCTCATATTGTTTGCAATAAGTGGAGAGTTGGAACCATTTCAAAGATATATCACACACGATGTTTGACATGATGTCAGGAGTGGCATCTGGTGGCATCTCATAAATATGTCTAACAACACTGTTTATTTATCTAGAGCAATTTAATGTATGTTGAACAACAATGACATGTTGTTGTTGTTGATGATGATGATGACGATGATAATGATCCTTCCAACTTGCTGTCAGAGGTTGTATCTTTCTCTGCATTCAATTTGGACCTAGTGAATTGACTGAAGAAGATGACCAAGTACTGTAAAGATAAAGGTAAGGGTCTTGCCCTGTCCAGTTGTGTCCAGGGGTGGTGCTCATCTCTGTTTCTTACTCGAGGGAGCCAGCATTGTCTGAAGACACTTCCATGGTCATGTGGCCAGCATGAATATATGCTGAGGTGCATGGAACACTGTTACCTTCCCACCAAAGTGGTACCTATTGATCTACTCACCTTTGCATGCTTTCGAACTGCTAGAAAGGCAGGTGCTGGAACAAGGATGGGAGCTCACCCTGTTGCACCCGAGTCTCGAACCCGGGCTGTCAGATTTCCAGCTGACAAACTCAGCATCCTTAAATACTGAGCCATCGTGCCCCCCCCACTAAACTATGTGTTGAGAGATGAAAGGCGATTTGGATCTTTACTTGGAATTCAGACAGTTAGAAATAAAGCCGAGATTAAAAGTCTAATAGAAATATTTATTTCGGTACAAAAACAATAAATCCTGAATAATTACATCTTTGCTAAGAAAACGCGACCGTTCCGGTCAAGAGCTAAGTCAAAAGTGATTAATGGTGGATCAGGAATGTGGACATGCATACAAGATCATATCACGTATTCTGCCTGTATTGGAATATACCGTAATATTAGAATAGGGGTGCATCACCCTGCATAGACATACAACTGACAATATTCACACCATGACACTATGGTACAAGGTAGTAATTCCAAGATTAAAATCCTGGGATTTAAGAAGCAGATGAAAAGAGAGAGGTGTGCATGAGATCCTACGATCTGCCCTTCATAGCAGAAGTTTCTAGTGGACTTCCAAATTATCACCACAGTCTTCTGAACCAGCCTCCCCAAGATTTGTCTTCCTGCTGCAATGGAACTACAACTCCAAGAATTCCTACCTTCATGGCCAAACTCAAGGTCATACTCCTAAACTCTCTGTGGTTTATTTTGGTTTTAAGGAATTGCAACCCTTTGCCATTGGCTTCTCGCAAGGATATAGTTGAAGCCGTTACGTACAGAAAGATGGAAGGAGAAGAGGGAGAAAGAGCAAGGAGTGGAATTTCACAATTGCCTCTAAACCTTGAACGGCATCAGGTGAAAATAGTTTCACATAAATGTGAAGTGGGGAAAAAATGGAGATACGTTCAGCAGAGCGATAGGAGAAGGCCGTGCACGCACACAGGCAGAGACGTTTCTATTTGTATTTTGTATTTGTATTTGTATTTGTTTATTTGTCAAGCATATATGATTATAAGCAACGTATAAACAGTAAAACATGATTGAATATAAATGTAATAGTACAAGCATGAATAAGAGTAAAAGAGGTATGAATATATGGGTACATTAGGACAGGAACAGTAGGCATGATTGTGTGCTTATGCACGCCCCTTACTGACCTCTTAGGAATGGGGTGAGGTCGATGGTAGATAATCCGAGGTTGAAGTTTTTGGGGTTAGGGGAAGAAACTACTGAGTCAGGTAAAGTGTTCCAGGCATTAACCACTCTCGACTTGTTGAAGTTGAATTTTTTGCAATCAAGTTTGGAGCGGTTTACATTACGTTTGTATCTGTTGTGAGCTCGTGTATTATTGTAGTTGAAGCTGAAGTAGTCATTAACAGGTAGGACGTTGTGGTGGATAATTTTGTGAGCTACACTTAGGTCAGATCGAAGGCGGCGTAGTTCTAAATTTTCAAGTCCCAAAATTTCAAGTCTGGTTTCATAAGGAATTCTGTTGTGAACAGAGGAATGTAATACTCTTCTTGTGAAGTATCTCTGGACATTCTCAATTGTGTTAATGTCTGATATGTAGTGTGGGTTCCAGACAGATGAGCTGTATTCAAGAATCGGTCTAGCAAATGTTTTGTATGCTCTGGTTAAGAGTACAATGTTACCAGAGAAGAAGCTATGCAATCTATCTCGGTTTCCTTCTCCAACCTTGAAGTATTCAGTCCAGATTTGACAAAGGTTTAGGAAATGATGAATTAGGGGTAAATAAAAGCCCTTTTCAACCTGGTTGACAGGTGAAGCGGAAAAGGCTGCAGATTTGCCAGTGGGCAAAAGGCCCTTTCCTGGGAGCTGACTTCACTGTAACAAATGCTGGAGCCAACGGAGGGTCCGATGGAGGTGGTAGGAGGGTAAATAGACTCAGATATTGCTCCTTGCGAAGAAAGGCACGAAAAGCAAGCACATATAAATCAGGGAATCCTCAACTTGCCACAGTTCGCTTAGTGATTGTTCAAAGTTGCAACGGCACTGAAAAATGTGACTTATGACCGTTTTTCATACTTATGACTGTGATCAGGGGATCAAAATTCAGACGCTTGGCAACTGGCTCATATTTATGACCATTGCTGTGTCCTGGAGTCATGTGATCACCTTCTGACAAACAAAGTCAATGGGGAAGCCGGATTCACATAAGAAGCAGGTGTCTAACTTATCAACTGCAAGTGATTTACTCAACAAGGGTGGCAAGAAAGGTCGTAAAATGGGGCAAAACTCACTTAACAAATGTCTCACTTAGCAACAGGAACCTTGGGCTCAATTGTGGTCGTACGTCGGGGACTACCTTTTGTTAGTTATAAACCTCTCCCTGCAGGAAATAAACTCTTCAAACCTACCAATATAGGTTGCTGATTTGGTTCCTACGTTGGAGTTAACTATGCGAGGCTGTACATGCATACTGTATATTTTAATTACAGCCCATCATAAAAGAGCATTTTTACTGTATCAGCTGCTTCTGGAGAGTGCTAACATTTTACTGCCCCAGATAAGCACTGAGTTTTCTGCAGGGCAGCTTATCTTTTACAGCCCTTGTACTCATGAGGAGTTATGATTTTGATTTATTATTAGAGTTGGAAGGGACCTTGTAGGTCATCTAGTCCAACCCCCTGCTCAAGCAGGAGTTCCTACACCATTTGAGACAGATGGCAGTCCAGTCTCTCCTTGAAGGTCGCAAGTGTTGGGGCTCTCATGGTCTCTTTTTCAACAATGGGTCAAACAAACAGTGGATCTCTTAGTTTCTGATGTTGTGTAATTGCATAGAGAGTGTCATAGAAAAGAACATGGATGCACTCCTAGGAATGGAATGGAATAGAATAAGAAACAATAGCCTAGGCCCTAGCCTAAGCTAAGAAAGAATAGAACAGAATAAGGAACAGAACAGAAAGAATGGAATGGAATGGAATGGAATGGAGTGGAGTGGAGTGGAATGGAATAGAATAGAATAGAATAGAATAGAATAGAATAGAATAGAATAGAATAGAATAGAATAGAATAGAATAGAATAGAATAGAATAGAATAGAACAGAATAGAATAGAATAGAATAGAATAGAATAGAATTCTTTATTGGCCAAGTGTGGTTGGACACACAAGGACTTTGTCTCCGGTGCATAAGCTGTCAGTGTACATATAAACAACAAAGTGATAAGTCATAGATCATAAATCATAAGACACAACAACAATTGATAAATCATAAGATGCCAATAGGAGAAGGTAGTAGGAAAGATGAGAGGTGAGAAAGATGAGAAGGATGAGGAGATGACAAGGATAATAGCTACAGAGCCCTACTACATGGCTAAGTATCTTTGGGCAGAAGACAGTGTTGTAGGAGTAAGGAGTAAGCAGAGTGATTGCATGGGGAAAGAAACTATCATTGTGTCTGGTTGTTTTGGCACTCTCTCTCTCTCTCTCTCTCTCTCTCTCTCTCTCTCTCTCTCTCTCTCTCTCTCTCTCTCTCTCTCTCTCTCTCTCTCTCTCTCTCTCTCATCTATCTATCCATCCATCCATCCACCTACCCACCCACCTATCATCCATCCATCCATCCATTATCTATTTATCTATTTATCTATTTATCTATTTATCTATTTATCTATTTATCTATCTATCTATCTATCTATCTATCTATCTATCTATCTATCTATCTATCTATCTATCTATCTATCTATCTATCTATCTATCTATCTATCTATCTATCTATCTATCTATCTATCTATCTATCTATCTATCTATCTATCTATCTGTAAAAGGGGAGGATAATTTATTGCTTTTTCTTTTTTTCCCCAGCTCCCAGCCAGGGTGGATCGTACATGTTAAAAGTTAAATGTTAAATTTAATTGACCACTTTTCCCTCCTTTTTTGTACACATTTGTTTTTCTTTTTTGTGATTGTTAGAGTTGAATGTATGTTTTTGTTTTCTTTCATTTTGTTTGTTTTACAGTTTTGTATTTTATTTTCTATGATAAAACATTAAAAAAAAGAAGTCCCGATTTTCTTGGGACTAGAGGTGAAGACAAGAGAAACAACTGATTTTGATCCAATTTAAGTTCCCAAGTATCAATTACATAATTTGAAGAATCAGAAGCAAAGAATGAACAATTTCACAAACTCGTTTCTCTGGGTGTGTGGATGGGGCATTTTGGCATCTCACTCAAAAAAAAAAAAAAAAAACCCCACCCCAAAACACACTTACAGCTTATCCACCTTTAGCAAAAAGTATTATTTTACTAAAGCATATTACAAAATAATAACTGCTATTGCAAAATATTCAGCCACAAATCTAAAGATCTATCTATAAATATATGGATTACGGAGAGAGCGAAAGAACAAGAGAGAGAAATCCATAATCTAACTGGTCTTGCTTGAATAATATCCTACCATTTGTGGTGTCTTCAGAGAATTGAATAACCCTTTAGAAGCTGTTGCCTGGCCAGTGGGGAACAGATGGGTGATTTTCTTGAGTTAATCAGAGAAGCTGAAGTGGGGGAGCCTCACTTCACCTGATGCAAATTGCTCTTATTGCTACTGACAGAGGCAAACCGGCAATCTGTCTCGGGATCACTGGGGTGGATAAAAGCAATGATCTTTGATTAAGGTTTGCTGATTTCACACAATGCATCAGTGCCTCCCCCTTTCCTCCTAGGACAGTGATGGCGAACCTATGGCACGGGTGCCACAGGTGGCACGCGGAGCCATATCTGCCGGCACACGAGCCATTGCCTAGCTCAGCTCCAGCACGCATGTGCGCGCCGGCCAGCTGATTTTTGGCTCGCATGGAGGCTCTGGGAGGGCGTTTTCGGCTTCCGGAGGGCCTCCGGGGGGACTGGGAAGGGTGTTTTTGCCCTCCCCAGACTCCAGGGAAGCCTCTGGAACCTGGGGAGGATGAAAAATGGGCCTACCAGGCCCACCAGAAGTTGGGAAACAGGTCATTTCCAGCCTCCAGAGGCCCTCCGGGGGAGCGGGGGAGGCCATTTTCGCCCTCCCCAGGCATTGAATTATGGGTGTGGGCACTTGCACATGCGCGATAGCACGTGTGCATGCACTTTCGGCACCCGAGGGAAAAAAGGTTCGCCATCACTGTCCTAGGATCTCTGATCACCACTGCTACGATGTAATTCTCACTGTAGTGAGAAACCAGCGTTATCAATGAGGGGTCCTTGGTGCTCTCTGAGCTTGTTGGTTTTCTGGCAGACGTTTCATTACCAAACTAAGTAACATCATCATGCTAGGAGGGAGTAGGGTTCTAGCATGATGATGTTGGTTTGGTAACATCATCAGAAATCCAACAAGCTCAGAGAGCACCAAGGACCCCTCATTTCAACCCTGAGCTACAAATATTCTCCTTTATCAGTACAGTGTTATCAAGAACGATAGCTAGGAATTGGTTAAACCCCTGCTTTCTCCCTAGTGAATTACTGGATGGAGAGATACACAGGAGAAGAATTATTATCTGTATGTGGATGATAACAGGCAACTCTTTATAATAGCACTTTATAATGCCTTGGTAAGGCCACACTGCATCCAGTTGTGGTCGCCACGGTGTAAAAAAAAAGATGTTGAGACTCTAAAAAGAGTGGAGAGAAGAGCAACAAAGATCATTAGGAGACTGGAGGCTAAAACATATAAAGAATGGTTGCTGGAACTGGGTATGTCCAGTTTAATGAAAAGAAGGACTAGGTATGAGCAGTGTCTACCAACAAAGAAGGAGGGGTCAAGGTATTCTCCAAAGCACCTGAAGGCAGGACAAGAAGCAATGGATGGAAATGGATCAAGGAGAGAAGCAACCTAGAACTAAGAAGAAATTTCCTGACAGTGAGAACAATTAATCAGTGGAACAACTGGCTGTCAGCGTTCCAATAAACACCCCCAACGAAATAAAACACCAAGGCTAGAAGTTCCTCAAAGTTCCAATTTATTAGAGATGCCATGTTGGCAACATCTGGGACAACCCAAATCTGAAAGCTCCCGGATTTTCTCCACCCAAACGAAAGTTCAAGTCCTGACCAGCACCCACATGTCCATCACACGATCCAATCAGGCACCATCCAAAACTGAAGATGCCTCCCAGTCACTTCATCGCAGCTGCCGGGCACAGCAGCCTTGACTTTCTGGAAAGAATGTTATTTAGACTACTACATATCATCTACTCCATATAACCCCCCCTCCCATTTTCCCACAGTAGAAAATGTGGCAGGCCTGAATACAAAAAGGTAAAAGATGGCTTCCAGGCCTGACACTTGCCTCCAGAAGTTGTGAATGCTCCAACACTGGAAGTTTTTAAGAAGAGATTGGACAATGATTTGTCTGAAATGGTATAGGGTTTCCTGCCTAAGCAGGGGGTTGGACTAGAAGACCTCCAAGGTCCCTTCCAATTGTGTTATTCTTCTATTCTATTCTAACTCTGTGTGAGTGGAACTGAGAGCATTTTTATTTATGAAACTGATTTGAAGCCGACTAAGCTATAGTCAGCTTGCAGAAGTAACATAGTAACTCCGGAAACAAAATCAGAATAAAAATAATTGAAATTACCAGAAGAGGTTAAAGGTTAATATTATAGAAATGGGGAAATAGAGATGCAGAATTTAGAAGTGTATGCGACTCATCAAAAGTTTGATGTTTGCCTTGGGGTCAGAAATGTCTCATTTTCTGTCTCAGACCGCTCTATGGGTCAAACATACTTCTGTGATGTTTTCCCAAGGAATTTCTTGGGATCATTTCTGTCCTCTCAATAGTAACCATCAATGCTGATCATGTTTGAATGAAAGGACCCGTCGTAACCTTTGTGGAGCAGTTTGCACAGCGGGACAATTTTTTTCTGGGATGCTCCAGAAATTATTTGAACTAACTTCACTTTGTCGTCATAACCTTGACCGTTATCAGTTAATTAGAGAGCTATGCTGTACTGTAAGTTAGTCTTCCTTAGACAGCATCTCATTATTTCAGACAATTAGTTCCAATGCTTGGTGGAAGCTGTCCTATCTCTGAAGAGGACAAATTTATTTCCTGAAATGACTCTTCTAATTTCCTTCCACCGGGGAAGGTTGAAATAAGCTTCAGATATTGGGCCAAGAAGATTTACCATTGAGAGCCATGTATCTCCTCTACTGGAGCCATATTCCAGAAGGCTTGCTCATATGCAGCCTAGGTTCCCAATTTATTAGTGAGATTTATATACCGCCTCACAGTGCAAGCACTCTCTAAGCGGTTTACACCAGTAAGCAATGTATATTTATATTGCCCCCAACAATCTGGGTCCTCATTTTACCTACCTCGGAAGGATGGAAGGCTGAGTCAACCTTGAGCTGGTGAGATTTGAACCGCTGATCTGCGGATCACAGTCAGCTAAAGTGGCCTGCAGTACTGCACTCTAACCGCTGCGCCACCTCGGCTCTGCAAATGACTGCAAATACAGAGGAGAAACCAAATAGTGTCATTGTCCATTGATTTTTTTTCACCAAATGGGAGACCATGTTAAGATACCTTTTCTGCTTTTGAAATTCTTGAAACTAAGGGGAGGTTCAAAAACATTTGAAACAAACAAGTCTTTACCAAGAGGTTTATTATTATTAGTGTATGGTGTTGTGACAATAGCCGGGAGACCACAATGCTAGTGCAGAGTGATACTTTGGCTTGCCAAGGTAACAGCCCTGTTATAGGATATGTGCTTCCCAAGGTGCACCACAGGTGGGAAGTTGGCTTTGCACCAGAGAGAAAGATGAGTGGCTGTTCCTGCAACTTTACCTAAGCCCCCACCCTCCCAGAGCGGCCTTGCAAGTGGATGCCGCAACCGGGAAGGTTCAGAGCCATCAGGAACCTGACTGCCTGCACAGAGCACTGTTTCCCCACCGTAGTGGTACCTATCTATCTACTGGCATAGAACATGCTTTTGAACTGTTAGGTGGACAGAAGCTGAGGTGAGTGACGGGAGCTCACCCTGCCAGGCAGAGCTAGGACTCAAACTGCTTGAGCTGAGATCATCTCCAGAGTAATTAAGCCACTGAGCCACCCCACCTCCTACCAAGAGATGTGGGGCTAGCTACCAGCTTGACTGACTTCAAAAAGGGGCTGGCAGCCCCTCAAATATTGGAACACTGCTATCCTGTCTCCCCTGGTCCTTCTCTTCACTAGACTAGCCATGCCCAGTTCCTGCAACTGTTCATCGTATGTTTTAGCCTCCAGTCCCTTAATCATCCTGGTTGCTCTTCTCTGCACTTTTTCTAGAGTCTCAACATCTTTTTTTATAGTATGGTGACCAAAACTGGATGCAGTACTCTTGGTGTGGACTTACTAAGGCTTTATAGAGTGGTATTAGTACCTCCCTCGATCTTGATTGTATCCTCCTGTTAATGCAATTTAGGATTGCATTGGTTTTTCTAGCTGCCGCCGCACACTAGTGGCTCATATTTAATTGCTTGTCCTCCAAGATCCCTCTCACAGTTACTGCTATTAAGCCTGGTTTCACCTAGTCCATATGTGTACTTTTGGTTTTTCTTGCCTAAGACTTTACTTTTCTCTGCATTGAATTTCATTTTGTTAGATAGGGCCCAGTGTTCAAGTCTGTTGAGATCCATCTGGATTTGAGCCTATCATCTAGGTCAGTGGTTCCCAACCTTCCTAATACCGCGACCCACGCCCCGCCCCCGCGCCCCCACTGTGACCCACCCTGCCCCTGCCATTTGGGTTCTTTTACCCTCTGCGCATGCGCAAGGCGTGCTGCGCATGCACAGACGGTAAAATAACCCAAATGGCGGCAGCGGGGTGGAGCGCGGTGGGGGCGCGGGTTGTGGGGCGCGATATGGCCAGGCTTGTGGCAGTGGGGGGGGAGCTGAGGATGCCGGGGTGACCCCTTGGAACTGGTCATTCGACCCCCAAAGGGGTCCCGACCCCCAGGTTGGGAACCGCTGGCGTATGTGGATTGTGGAGCGCAAATGCGATAATGCGTCAGAACAAGTGCCCGACCGCTCTCAGTTCAAACAGGTTTATACATGCTGAGTACTATTTTCGAGCGCGGCGGATTCCGCATGCGTGAAACGCCGTGACTCAGGACTCAGCCTTCGGCGTGGGCGGCAGTCCCGCCTCATGCCTCCTTTTCACCCCGTTCCCACACTCAAAGCACGCTGCTGTTTCGCTAGCAAGAAAGAGCATATGCCACATGAACCAAATGCGTTACTGTACTGTATTTTTTTATTATTACCAACAAAAAAAAGGCATCCACTAAAATTTAGTGGATGCCTTTTTTACCCCTAAAGAATAGCGTTTTGACCCCCCTGGGGGTAATTACCCCCAGGTTGGGAACCGCTGATCTAGGTCATAGGAATCAATGACTATCAGCCTTGATGGCAGTAGGGCTGCTTGTGAAGGCCATCTTGTTAAGGGAAGAGTATTCCCGCAGAGGCGACATTGGATCTTTTACTTGGAATTCAATAGTTAGAAATAAAACTGAGATTAAATGTCTAGTTGAAAATATTTATTTCAGTATAAAAACAATATAAAACAATAAACCTACATCTTTGCTGAGTAACACGACCGTTCTGGTCGACAGTCAAGGCAGAAGAATGATTAATGGTGGATTAGGAATGTAGACATGCGGAGAACATCATACCACGTGTTCTGCTTGTATTGGGATGTACCATCATATTAGATAGGGGTGCATCACCCTGCATAGACTCACAACTGACAATATTCACATCATGACACATCTTCTATGAGACAGTGGGCTTCCTTGTACGTTTTGTCAGGACAAACTGATTGACTAAATGGGCCAGCAGGGGCCAGCTTCCATTCTTAAGGTTGAGTGGGTTGTAGACATGTATTTGTTTAATTTTTTTATTGAGCAGATTTATACATCCACCCATCTCACAGAACTTGATTCTGGGAAGTATACAACCCCAGTGACAATTAAAACGACATCACATTCATTAAAAAACAAGTACAAATAAAAATAAAAAACAGAAAAAAAATCATGATTGTGGGAGAATACCAATCAATTTTATAGTACAGCCACATTGTAGATGTCCCTTGGAATTCCCATGGATGCTGGAAGAAAACATGGGATAACAGGGATGGGGTCTAAGAAATGTCTTATTGACCAAAATGTTGCCCAAATTCTTCATTAGCATCGACTGTGGATTTAACTAGAATCACAGGGTTGGAAGGGACCTTGAAGGTTTACTAGTCCATCCCCCTCCTCAAGGCAGGAGATCTTATACCCTCCCAGACAAATGATTGTCCAATCTCTTCTTATAAACGTCCAGTGATAGAGCAACCCAACTCTGGGAGGCAAGCTGTTCCATTGATTAAATGTTGTTGGTCGGGAAATTTTTCCTTAGTTCCAGGTTGGATCCCTCTTTGATATGCTTCCACCCAGGGGCGGGTTCCTCTTACCGTTTCCTACCAGTGCGCTGCGTGTGCATCGCAACATTTTGTGCGCGCGTGCGCTCGCTACACTCGCGTGTGCATGTGCGTCCCCTAGCACGATTTGGCTTCTGCGCATGCGCAGAGGGACGGTTTTCCTTCTGCGCAGGCTCAGAGAGCCGAAAAATTGCCAAAAATTAGAAAAAAAAGATGGCGGCGTGCACGGACCGGCAAAGACAGCACCGGAGCTGTCACATCAAAATTGCACAATCGGCGGGCCACTACCGGAGTGGCGCTCTGGACAGCACCAGTAGGAACCCACGTCTGCTTCCACCTATTATGTCTAATCCTGCCTTCTGTTGCTTTGGAGAATAAGTCAACTCCCTCTTCTCTGTGACCGCTGCTCATAACAAAAGACAGCTATTATGTCTCCCCTAAACCTTCTTTTTGTTAGGCTAGACATAGCTGGTTGCCTTAACTGTTCATTTCATCTGGATTTAACCAACAGATCCCTCATCACACCAACTATAAACTCATCAACATATCAATTAGACACTTGATTGTCTGAACTGGCCACAAACTGTCTTTTGGAATTCTCCAAGTGATGGTAAATTAATGGACAAAGAAATTGTACTGATGATTGCACCACAATTGTCAACTGGGAAGAGAAATTCTTTGAGTGATAGTGACCTGACATCTAAGTTGGCTAACATGTGACTGCTCCAACATCTATCAGGCCCTGGTGCAGCCATATCCTTGACCTAAGTCTTCTGCAAGGAATCAATTTTCACAGTGAACCATCTGTCTTTTTCTAGGAAGTTGCAGAGCAAAAAGAAATAGGAAGGAGAGATAACGAGAGATCAGAAATTGGAACAAGAAAGAAAATGGAATGAGAAGCTCCATCAACTTTGACTGGCCACTCCCTTGATGGCTTCAAATCTGTCCAATCGCTAGAATGTGACTTTCAACAAGCTTTCTCCAGGACAAGGTCCCTTTTGCCTGGGAAAAAAAAGTTGTATTTGCCATTGACAGATAAAAGAACCAATCTCTTGCTATGTCTTTTATGAAAGTGCAGCAGTTGGCTTTAAATATAAATGCTCAGATGAACAAACTATCCAACAATGGAAAGAGCAATAAAACAATGAAACATGTAGCACCTTTATCCCCCAGATCAAGCTCAAATAAGGAACTCAAACATCTATTCCTGAGTACTCCCATCCTTCCATGTTGTTGTGTATCTCTAATAACTTGTATTGTTGCAACAGGTTTAAATTATTTGTAAGACTCTTTGGGGTTCACATTTGTCTGGGGAATTAACTATAAATAAGATAAATAACAAGCTCAGGCTAGAAAATTTTCTAAAGCTAGTTGCACAATTCAGTGCTGCTCCGGTGGAAATTGTTTTCTTTTCTTTTCCTTCTTTTCTTTTCTTTTCTTTTCTTCTTTTCTTTTCTTTTCTTTTTTCATTCTTCTTTTCTTTTCTTTTCTCTTTTCTTTCTTTTTTCTATTTCTTCCCTTCCCTTCCCTTCCCTTCTCCCTTTCCTTTCCTTTCCTTTCCTTTCCTCTCCTTTCCTTTCCTTTCCTTTCCTTTCCTTTCCTTTCCTTTCTTCCTTTCCTTTCCTTTCCTTTCCTTTCCTTTCCTTTCCTTTCCTTTCCTTTCCTTTCCTTTCCTTTCCTTTCCTTTCCTCTCCTCTCCTCTCCTCTCCCTCTCCCTCTCCATCTCCCTCTCCCTCTCCTTTTTCCATCTCCCTCTCCTTTTTACCTCTCCCTCTCCTCCCCTTTCCCCTTTCCTTCTGCCACATTTTTTGTTGAGTGAGGCTGTCCATAGTCTAGAAATAGTAACAAATAAACCTCTCCATGCCAGCACATCCTCCTATCTTCTCTTATCAGTTTGGCAAGCTTTTCTGAAGCTTAGCTGTATGTGACACCACTGAAGCAAGCAGCTTATAATGGAAAGACATAAAAGTGTCATTGACCAAGTCAAAAGTTGATGAGGAGAGCTGTCAGACGGAACTTGGCTTTGCAAGCTTCTTTTATAACCATCCAATGAAAACAACTGCTGTTCCAAATACAGCAACCTGAGGGAAAGACCCATAAGTTGGATTGTTAGTTCTGGACCTTCTAATCATAAATAACAATAGGCAAACTACTATTGTTCTTATTTAAAACGGCACCGCTTATTTATGCACTCTGCTGTATAAGCCTCAACAAACACTTTCCCTTACCCTGAACTGCTATAACTGTCTTCTAGCACATCTTTTAGCTTCAACATCTTAGGCATATGGTTCCTTTTCTAGTTTTCTTGTGGCATATCATATACTATTGATGTGTTTTAGTTTGTTGATTATATTTTAGATTATGATATAAATAGTTTAAGATAGCAATAGCAATAGCACTAAGACTTATATACCGCTTCATAGTGCTTTACAGCCCTCTCTAAGCGGTTTACAGAGTCAGCATATTGCCCCCAACAATCTGGGTCCTCATTTTACCGACCTGAGAAGGATGGAAGGCTCAGTCAACCTTGAGCCTGGTGAGATTTGAACAGCTGAACTGCTGAACTGCAGTGCTGCACTTTAACCACTGCACCACCTCGGCTGTGGTAAATATGCCTAATACTTCTTTTGTATCTTATTTTCCTCACAACAACAACCTGTGAGATGAGTTTTACTGAGAAAAAGAGACTGGCCCCCAAATCATCCAACTGGCTTTAATGGCTATGGTGGAACTAGAACTCACCGTCTCCTGGTTTCTAGCCTAGTACCTTAACCACTAGACCAAATTTATTTATTTATTTATTTATTTATTTATTTATTTATTTATTTATTTATTTATTTATTTATTTATTTATTTATTTATTTATTTATTTATTTATTTATTTATTTATTTATTTATTTATTTATTTATTTATTTATTTATTTATTGGTCGCATTTGTATGCCGCCCACTCCATAGAGACTCTGGGCGGCTCACAACTATAAAAATTTACATGCAACAATAAATATAAAAAAGCATTAAAAACAATGATTACTAAAACATTAAAAAACATTAAAAGCAACAATTTAAAAACCCCTACAATAATTCATTCATGGGGCCAAGAGTGCTCGGTGTTATATTAAAATCATTGGCCCCAGGCCTGTCGACAAAGCCAGGTTTTTAATGCTTTCCTGAAGGCTGGCAGGGTGGGAATAATGCGGATCTCAGGGGGGGGGGAGTGTATTCCAGAGAGCCGGTGCCACCACAGAGAAGGCCCTCGTTCGTGGGCCTATATTTGTATTTCATATTGCTATTTCAAAGTTTATATTATCCAGAGTGCTAATTTTAACTTCTTGTTGTTGTACATGTGCAGCCTGAACAAATCCATTAACCATATTTTGATGTGTGTGTGTGTGTGTGTGTGTGTGTGTGTGTGTGTGTGTGTGTGTGTGTGTACAGTACGTACTTTTCTTAATTATCCTGACATTGTCAATTCAGTTTTGGATATTTGAATACCAATTCTCTTGTGCTGGCTAATGGCTGCAATGAAGTTAAGTAAGCTTCAGCATTTTAGGAATATAGTTCCCTTCCAGTTCCGTATGGCATGCCATAATATAGTACAATGCATTGTCCTTTGCTTTTGTCACTGATATTTTCTTTACAGACTGACTAATATACAGCCATAGGAACATGCAATTTTCAGCTGCAAACAATCAAGACCATAGGTTAAGTTGCAGTTCAGAATATTTATTACTCAAGCCTATACCCAACAATTTAATCAAATAAAGTTCAATACTACATTGGCACCAGATAAGGGTCAATTAAATTCAAGATGGGTTGGACTTAGACCATTTATGGGTACACAACAATTCTAGGCTGATGACTCATTTAATTCCACCCCTAGTTCTGCCTGCTCTTCTCCTACAGCAGGGGTCCCCAAACTTGGCAACTTTAAGACGTGTGGACTTCCAACTCCCAGAATTCTCCAGCCAGCTGGCTGGAGAATTCTGGGAGTTGAAGTCCACACGTCTTAAAGTTGCCAAGTTTGAAGACCTCTGTCCTACAGCAATAACTTAACTAAGCCGTTGTATATTAGCCATATTGCTCTGATAAATACATTCAGATTTTTCAAGTATTGCAGGATTGACACATTATTCGTTGTCTTCAGAAATGAGACCCCACACCATGTGGAGAAAGGACTGGATTGGGACAATTCTGTCATTCTGTAAATTAGCTATTGCAGCATTTCCAGGTAGAAGAATTAAAAGGAGATTCTGTTTGTTTGGAACCCTTTTGGTTCCACATTCTGAATTAACTGTAGACCTCTATTCAGCTTTGATTGCATATGCCCACTTCAGATCTTTCATCTTATGCATGAAGATTGCATTGGAGTTAGCAAAGATAGATTGACTTCTGTATCAACATGATGCCTGATTCTAGTGAGAAGATGTAGTCAGCTTGTATTAGAGCAGCTCCTAATGGTTTGTGTTGGCTGACTGTTTTCTGATATTTATTTTCAATTCCCATCACCCCCACTACCTTCATCACGGGGGTAGAAGCACAGGCTTTGCAGCATCATTTTGAGACGCATTTTAAAGGAACAGTCATACTTTGAATCTCAGAAGGTGTGCGTGTATTTTATATTTGGATGCTACATTTTCCTACATTTGAGTTACCCTTCACTCTTTAGTTTATCTGTCTTTGTTACATGTCATCCAGAAAAAGATGAAATTGACCCTACAAAGAAAGAAACCTTCTATATTGCTGTTCTACTTCCTACCTGAAAACAAATTAGGCAATCAAAGCAAAGAATCTTGATTCTATATCCAAGAAAAATATGAAATTGACCCTACAAAGAAAGAAACTTTCTATATTGCTGTTCTACTTCCTACCTGAAAACAAATTAGGCAATTAAAGCAGAGAATCTTGGTTCTATATATTAATGTACCGAATGTCAACATCCTCTCCTATTTCTGTCCTTTTGATATAATGGATTGAAGAAATGGGCCTCCTGGAATTGAGCAGGTACTTAAAGTTGCTTATGTCTGTGAGCAAAATATCACCATTTCAACAACATGTTATTCATGCACCCCCTGTGTCACTGATAATTGTTATTAATGGATTATACGTTGTTCTCCATGGAACTGCCAAGTAGAAGAATAAAGTCTAAATAAGTAAAATTAATAACTCTATTGCAATGTATTGCAGAGATAAAATAGTAATTGCAAGGTCAGGCTGGCCTACACAGATCGATCGTTAACTGGTTATCCTATAATGAAAGCACAGACCTCTGACATTCATTTATGTATAATGTTTCTCATAAAAAACATCGGATTGATTGCTTGAAAGTATGCCTGGCGAACTAGAAATGATTAACATCCAGAATAATGAAATATTAATCACAAATTGAGAATCCATATGACTAAGTTGCGTGAGCTTATAATTACTCATTCGTTCCTTGTTGCAAAAGTGAAAGGAATTAATTAAAATTCAATCATTCTCTGAAATTTTTTTTGTAGGTGGGTGGCAGATTAAGTTAGTTAACAGCTTATTTTATGTCTACTACTCTACTCTTGTAGTCTGCTGGCTTAGATCTGGCTGAAATGTGACTATTCTCTCTCTCCCTCCACCAACTGTTCTTTTCTGTTCCTGCCTTTTTATTATGATCTGGTCAACATCAAATGCTAGTTCCCCTTAAACTTAGGGAGCTTCTCTATGAATGAATGAATGACAATAATGTTTATCCAATGTTTGTATCCATAGTCTCAAAGCAGCTAAGAGTCTAAAATAAAATATAAAGCACCAGAACCTGGTGAGAATAGCTACATTACTAGCAGTACCATGGACAGCGCCTGGCTGAAGGAAACTACTGTTAACTCCTTGAAAGAAAACAGAATGGGTGTGAAATGCAATCCCTGTGGAGGTGTATTGAATAATAATTGATGATGATGATGATGATGATGATGATGATGATGATGATGATGATGATAATAATAATAATAATAATAATAATAATAATAATAATAATAATAATAATAATAATAATAATAATAATAATAATTAACAACTACCACCTACCAGTGGTAAAGAACTGGTGGGATCATAAACCTGAGAAAGTAGTTGAAAACAAACATGCCAAAATACTTTGGGACTTTCGAATTCAGACTGACAAGGTTTTGGAACATAATATGCCAGACCTCACGATTGTGGAAAAGAAAAAAGTGTGGATCATTGATGTCGCCATACCAGGTGACAGTCGAATTGATGAAAAACAACAAGAAAAACTTAACCAATATCAGGACCTTAAAATCCAATTACAACGACTCTGGCATAAACCAGTACAGGTGGTCCCAGTGGTAATCAGCACACTGGGTGCTGTGCCAAAAGACCTTAACCGGCATTTGAAAACAATAAACATTGATAAAATCACGATCTGTCAGTTGCAAAAGGCCACCCTACTTGGATGTGCACGCATCATTTACGAAAATACATCACACAGTCCTAGACGCTTGGGAAGTGTTCGACTTGTGATATAGTGATACGAAATCCAGCATATAAATCTCGTTTGCTGTGTATTACATTTTTTGTGAATAAATAATAATAATAATAATGAGGACAATATGCAAGAATGTCTTCTCCCATATGGCCAACTGAGAAGTCATTGCATGTGTAGCTTGTAATGTAGGTTGAACATAACTGTTAACATAATACCTGGACAGATGGACATCCTTGAGATGGTTGGCTCTTTAGTTGCCTGTTGCTTTATCTTATATTTCTCCTCAATCCATATTTGCATGGAAATTTTTGTAGGGATGACTAAGTTCTGTAATATGTCTCCATCCCTTTTTATTTAACTGCCAAGTAAGAAACATGGTTTCCTGCCACTTAATTAAAGCCACTGTGACTCCTATTCCCATTCATATTAGAAAATTGTGAATAATTGCACTCTAGTGCCATCGAGACACACCTTGCTTAAACAGTTCAATGTTTCATCTGACCATTGAAGGGCTCATTCCTGTCCCCCTTCCACCTGTTCATCCACAAATGGGACTCCTTGCTCCTGATTAGCAGCAGTATCTCCCTGTAAGTTGCTTGGAAAAGATTTCCAATAAAATCAATGTGTGTAAGGTACACAACTGAAGGACCATCAAGTCTTATGTGTCCCTTGCATGGACCTTTGAGCAAGTCACTTAATTGTAAGTTTTAATGTGCTAGAAGAGGCAAATTATTAAATTTCCTGAGGAGTAACTGTTTGTACATTTAGTGCAACAATAATAATGGTAATCCTTGGGAAGGACTCCATAGGTAGATAAAAATGTCAAATTCAGTCTAAATATCTGGCTGACTGTGAAGAACCATAATAATAGAAATTGACCTGAAAATGCATGTCTCTTCTCATTTGTTTTGTAAAGAAAAGTTCCTTGTTAGTGCACAATAAGAAAAAAGGACAGAAATCAGATTAAACCTCCTTGCACAATCAAATATCTGAAGAGTCGCTCCAATCTTTAACAGCGACCAAGCTGCTTTTCGGCGAGCGTGAGATATCTGCATCTTGACGTCCTTCATCCTTTATTGGTTTTCCCCATTCATGGATCATTGTTGTTGTTGTTGTTGTTGTTGTTGTTGTTGTTGTTGTTGTCCATCATGTTCGAATAGGACCTTGACATCTATCAGGTTGTGGGCTGTTTACGATATGTACGCAGGTGGCTGATAAGGCCTATAAGGGCACGCAATGTTCTGCCACATGTTGGGCAGACATGTGTGGACACCATTGTCGCAGCATTTGCAGCTCTGACTTTGCGGAGTGCTCGCTTCTCTTCTGCTAAGGCTGTTCTTCTGTCCTCAGATATCTGGCAGCCTTGGTGGATCAGTATGCGCCATGTTGATCGATCTTATGCCAGGGTTTCCCAGGAGGTGGTGTCGATATCCAGGGACTTGAAGGAGGCTTTCAGCGAGTCTTTGTATCGCTTCCTTTGTCCCCTGTGCGATCACTTTCCTTGAGACAGTTCACCATAGAGGAGCTGTTTGGGGATGCGATGGTCTGGCATCCGTACAACATGGCCTGCCCAGCGTGTCTGGGCTTTCATCAGCAGGGTGTGAACTGATGGCAGGCCTGTTCTGGAGAGGACTTCTGTGTCTGGCACCTTATCCTGCCATCGTATCCTCAGAATTCTACGAAGGCAGGTAATGTGGAAGTGGTTCAGTTGCTCATTGTTCATGAGCAACTCATTGTTCATTGCTCATCCATTCAGTGGATCATTGACACAGCACACGGATCATTCTTTTCAATGGCACGTACCGCACATTCTTATTTTTCTCATCTTTCAAACGTTTTTCATCTTCCAGAGATGTTAAATCCCAGTCATCCTCATCTTCAATACCTGTAAACTTTACTCCTTGAGCACATGTGTAAATAGAGGATGAACCACCATTCACTCCTCCAATTTCTTTGCTTTCCTTTCTTTGGCTCAGAAGAAACGTTTCCATTTCATCCATCTCATTTTGAAGTAAAGAGCTTCAACTTCTGGATGGCTTAAGATCTACTTTGTCTTCAGGGATGTTTATATCACTCCGATATGCAAATCTTGGCAAATTGTCTTTGCTGTGGCCCTTGGATGCCTCATGCAGAGATAATTCGGGTGAGATGTAGGAGTGCATTTTATTTATTTATTTTATTTTTTATTTATTTATTAGTGTTCTTCTATGCCGCCCTACTCCCTGAGGACTCAGGGCGGTGTACAACATTTTAAAGAACAGCTAAACAGTAAAATTATTAAAAACAATTTTAAAAAAAGTTTAAAAAGACATACAAAACCATGCATGCATGGGGGAAAGTTTTCTCAAAATCACCTCGCCTGCAGGAAGAGCCATGTCTTAATGGCTTTTCGGAAGGCCAGCAAGGTGGAGATAATTCGGATCTCTGGGGGTGGTTGGTTCCAGAGAACAGGGGCCCCTAAAGAGAAGGCCCTCCCCCTAGGCCCCGCCAGCCGGCATTGTTTGGCTGACGGGACCCAGAGGAGACCCACTCTGTGGGACCTAACCGGTCGAAGGCAAGTATGAGGTAGGATGCGGCTTCTTCTCATTTTTTAAATGGACACAAATTTCAGTCCCAGCCTATAATGCCATCAGCCTGATCTGATTGCAATGTGGATATGATCCACTCAATGGATCTATGACACATCAACTTTACCACTACAGGTCATCCATGACTTACAACCATGACAATTTTTTCAACTGAAGCTGACTGTCTAATGCTACTTGGAAAGTATCCTTTTGCAATTCTTCTTGAATTGCAGCTCAATCAGAAACTGATTGACTTTGCTATCTAAGATGATGTAGAATCAGAAGGGGATGCTGTTCTTCCAAGCGTGGTCCAAAATCCCAGCTAGAATTGGGCTCTTGCTTGCAAACATATTCTTTCCAGAAATCAAAAACTTTCTTGGATTGGCCACCATTAATATAGTTGAGGCTTGCCCATGAAATGCCCCTTTCTCAATACAGGTAGTCCTTGACTTACGGCCACAGTTGAGCCCAACATTGCTGTTATTGAGTGAGACATTTGTTAAATAGGTTTTGCACCATTTTACAACCTTTCTTGCCACGGTTGTTAAGTAAATCGCTGCAGTGGATAATAGCAATAGCAATAGCCCTTAGACTTATATACCGCTTCATAGTGCTTTACAGCCCTCTCTAAGCGGTTTACAGAGTTCAGCATATTGCCCCCAACAATCTGGGTCCTCATTTTACCCACCTCGGAAGGATGGAAGGCTGAGTCAACCTTGAGCCGGTGAGATTTGAACAGCCGAACTGCAGCTAGCAGTCAGCTGAAGTAGCCTGCAGTGCTGCACTCTAACCACTGCGCCACCTCGGCTCTGTAAGTTAGTAACCTGGTTGTTAAATGAATCTGGTTTCCCCATTGACTTTGCTTGTTGGAAGGTCGCAAAAGAGGATCACGTAATCTTGAGAAAACAGCAATGGTCATGAATAAGAACCAACTGCCAAGCATCTGAGCCACGGTGGCGCAGAGGTTAGAATGCAGTACTGCAGACTACTTCTGCTGACTGCCGGCTGACTGCAATTTGGCAGTTTGAATATCACCAGGTTCAAGGTTGACTCAGCCTTCCATCCTTCCAAGGTGGGTAAAATGCAGACACAGATTGTTGGGGGGAAATATGCTGCCTCTGTAAACCACTTAGAGAGGGCTGTAAAGCACCGTGAAGCGGTTTATAAGTCTAAGTGCTATTGCTATTGCTATCTGAATTTTGATCACATGATCATGGGGATTCTGCAAAGGTCAAAACTGTGAAGATGGTCATAAGTCACATTTTTCAGTGTTGTTGTAACTTTGAAGGGTCACTCAATGAACTAAATCGAGGACTACCCATAATTTGGATCGAAATGGATTTCTTTTAAAAGTAAACCTGCCAAAGAAACTTGTTTAGTTCACCATGAACCCACACTTAGCTTTATACTTAAAGCGTATACTTAAAAACATTTGAAAACCTGGAAGCTAGACGGCACATATAATTGAACTACAACCATCGAAATAAGAACAATGAAATGGATGGTTGAAGGTATCTCAGGAAAATAATAACCTGACCCTTAGAAGGCCTGTGAAATTTGGGTTTGCCATCAGAGAGAGAGAACGAAGCCCCTGTCTTGTACACAATTCAGTGCCCACTCATGTGCTTGCTTGAATGTGCACTTAGAAAAATGCGTAAGTTGTTTTTCTTTTCTTGTTTTTTTTTTAAACTGATGCAATTATCTCCATGTTTGTAAGCTAGAAGAATTAGGTTTCTTGGTTGCCTAGCAACTAAAATCTTCAATGTGTCAAAAGCAGAGCAGTGACCTTACTTGTAAATATTCTTAGAAAGATGATGGAAAGGAAATCAGAGAGAGAGAGAGAGAGAGAGAGAGAGAGAGAGAGAGAGAGAGAGAGAGAGAGAGAGAGAGAGAGAGAGAGAGAGAGAGAGAGAGAGAGAGAGAGAGAGAGAGAGCGCTGTTTCCCACAGAAAAGAAAACATCGGGAGCCACAAAACCTGGGTAGGCATGGCTGGGTGTGTGTGTCATGTGACTGCGTGGAAGTGAGTGACGTCGAGTTGGCCACACCCACCCAGATTTTGTGGCTCCTGGTGTTTTCTTTTCTGTGGGAAACTGGTCCAAATGGTTCTGAGTGTTTAAGGCTGCAGACCTCCTGGTCTAGTGGTTAAAGGCACCAGGCTAGAAATCCATATTTGATACAAAGCCAATTTGGTCTAGTGGTTATGGCACCAGGCACCATAAATTCTAGTCCTGCCTTAGACATGAAAGCTGTCAAAAGCAGAGCAGTGACCTTACTTGTAAATATTCTTAGAAAGATGATGGAAAGGAAATGAGAGAGAGAGAGAGAGAGAGAGAGAGAGAGAGAGAGAGAGAGAGAGAGAGAGAGAGAGAGAGAGAGAGAGAGAGAGAGAGAGAGAGAGAGAGAGAGAGAGAGAGAGCACTGTTGCTTTGTATGTGAGTGGAGTGTCAACAGATGCACAAAAGAAGCGGGGGATTGGTTTGTGAATTGCAATCTCCATCTCGCCTGTTTTGAACCCAACACCCCTGTAGATGTCACTGCCTGCAAGATGACACAACACAGATTCTATCACGACCCAACAGCCAGCAATGAAAATCTACCAGGGATTGTCCTGTCTTAAACACTCTTAAAATTTTTTAATTCATTTATTTAGAAGGGCCGTACCTTTTATTAAAAGTATGTGAGTTTTTGAAACTCATGCATCAAAATTACATCTTTTTTTTAAATGGGCATTATATTGGGGAAATGTACATTTTAAAAGAGAACTTTTAAAGAAAGAAAGAAAGAATTGTATCACCCAAATTTTTGTTTTTAAAACTATGAGTTCTCAAACCTTTTCCTACAAAATAATAAAATTCAGTTGGAAACCCTGTCAAAAGTGTATATTGAAAGAAAAGAGATCGATTTTGAACACATCCAGAAAAATCTCAAAAAGTACTGACCTGGTATCACAGAAAATAAAACCAACTATTTATAATTACTTCACTTCATTAATCCTGAACCTATTTGAAATGTTTTCAGGATTTATAACCTGCTGTGCACATTCAAAAATCTTTTTTGGCTGATTTGTAAATGTTTCCTCCTCTCACCATGTGAGACAAGGATATAGAGCAATGTTTCCCAATCTCATGAAGTTTAAGATCCATGGACGACAAAATGATGCTGCAATTGTGTGATTAAAGTCCCCTTTTAATGTGTATTGTGTGCCAAAAAGGACAGAGGTTCAATCATACATTTAAAGCCACGTCTTGATTTTTTTTTATCCCCTTGCAGATACCCCAGGCCATGTTATGACTTTTTAGTGTTTTGGTTGCCATGATATAAAAAAGATGCTGAGATTCTAGAACAGGGCAGGGGCGGGTTGCTCATTTACCTTGCTGCCGGAGCCATGCACGTGCATCTCCACACTCACTACACACACGCATGCCCCCTCGCACGATTTTGCTTCTGCGCATGCGTGGAAGCAAAATTGTGCCAAAATCTCGCGAGGGAACGCGCACGCGTGTGAGATTTCGGCACGATTTTGCTTCCGTGCATGTGCAGAGGCAAAATCACGCCGAAATCTTGCGCGCACACGTGTCCCCTCACAAGATTTTGGCGCAATTTTGCTTTTGTGCATGTGGAGAAGCAAAATCACCCAAAAATCGCTGAAAATGACGGGGAAAAAATGGTGATGCACCGGGTGGACCGGCAGAGAGGGCTCCAAAGCGGTTGCAAAATCCGCTGCTCCCTATCGGAGCTGTGTATCGGGCAGCTCCGGCAGGAACCCACCTCTGGAACAGGGGTGTCAAACTCAAGGCCCACATGCTGCATCCGACCCGCAGGGTTGTTAGATCTGGTCTGCAGGGCCACCCTGGAAACAGCGAAGGAATGGCCCACAGTGCCTCTGCCAGTGAAAACAGAGCTCAGGAGGGCCTCACACGGTCCTACCAGGCTCTATTTTTGGCTGCGATGACCTCCTGCAGCCCTCTGCCAGTGAAAACAGGGCCTGGGAGGGCCACGAGCTGGCCACGCCCACCCCAGCCATGCCCACTCATTCCCCCCCTCCAAAGTCAAACACAACCCTGAATTCGAGTTTGACACCCCTGCTTTAGAAAGAGTCCAGAGAAGAGTAACAAAGATGATTAGGGGACTGGAGGTTAAAACATATTTCTTATTATTATTTCTTATTTCTTCAATTTCTATGCCGCCCAACTCCCTAGGCCGCAGGGGTGGGCAAACTATGGTTCTTTGAGGACCTGTGGACTTCAACTCCCAGAATTCCTGAGCTAGCCATGCATGCATGGCTAGCTCAGGAATTCTGTGAGTTGAAGTCCACAGGTCCTCAAAGAACCATAGTTTGGCCACCCCTGCCCGAGGGATTCTGAAGAAAGGTTGCAAGAATTGGGTATGTCTAGCTTAATGAAAAGAAGGAGTAAGGGAAACATGATAGCAGTGTTCCAATATCTCAGGGGCTGCCACAAAGAAGAGGGGGGTCAATCTATTCTCCAAAACACCTGAAGGCAGGACAAGAAGCAACGGGTGGAAACTAATCAAGGAGAGAACCAACCTAGAACTAAGGAGAAACTTCCTGACAGAACAATTAACCAGTGGAACTGCTTGCCTTCAGAAGTTGTGAATGCTCCAACACTGGAGGTTTTTAAGAAGAGATTGGATAACCATTTGTCTGAAATGGTATAGGGATTCCTGCTTGAGCAGCGGGTTGGACTAGAAGACCTCCAAGGTCCCTTCCAACTCTGTTATTCTGTTATCTTTCTCTATTTCTCTCTCTATCCCCCCTCTTTCTTTCTCCATTTACCTCTGTCTCTGTCTCTGCCTCTACCTCCAGCTCCAGCTCCATCCATCTATCCATCTATCCATCCTTCTATCCTTAAATGTATATGCCACCATTTTTGTAGACTCCAAGTAGCTTACTGGATATTGTACAGAGGGATGAAAATTAATAGAAAAGATACATTCTGTTACAGTTTGAATTTCCAGGGTCCTGGCTGATTTCCTATGAGCATATCTATTTTATTAATCTATGACACAATTGCGCCTCTAGATTAGGATCTTCAACCCTTTTATCAGCTATGAATTGTCCCGCCAGCTGTTGACAAGCCTGTGTTTGGGTTTGATAGGAGAAAATGAGGCACCTAAGAGACACAGAGGACAAAAAGTACAACTTGAATTATTAAGTACCAATTCTTTTTAATGTATGTAGAGATTAAATGCCTATGGCATAAAAAGTCAATGCTAAAAAACCAATATGTTCAATGGAATACTCAGAGAAATTACCCAAGACATAGAAATACAAAGGCAGAGATCACAGATGGAACATTATATTTTTTTTCCACAGATGGGACATTATAATATTTGAAAAGAATTGCTTAGGAAGGAAAAGCCCACACAGTAAAAATGTCTTCATCAATCTCCAAAAGAAATCTAGAAAGTCAGGTTCGTGTATGTTTTACAAATCAGGTATTTGACTATAATGGAGCAGCCACCAAGTAGACCCTGCCTCTTCCCACCAACTGTCCTTTCACCCTATTAGAGACATTAAAAGGCCTCCTCTTTAAATCTTAGGGAGAAGTTAGCTTGATATGGAAGCAGGCAAATGTTCTGCGCCTGAGGCCATTAAGAACTTAATGCTTCTAGGCATTTTAAATAAAATTTAATCGGCAACTGGTAGAGACATTACAGTTAGGTCCCAAAAGTGCTTTTTCAAGAGGCAATTGGACTTTCTTTGTTTTTTCTTGAAGACATTTCGCTTCTCATCCAAGATGCTTCTTCAGTTCTGAACTGAAGAATTCTTACTGTAATGTCTGTACCAGTTGCCAATTTTATAAGCGAAACGGAAATGAAAAACAAAGAAAGTCCAGTTGCCTCTTCAGAAAGCACCTTTGGGACAACCATGACCTGGATGACGGAGAATCTCCATAGACATTACAGTTAGGCCTACGTGTCAGAGCCAAAGAACCAGGAATGACACTTGGAGTTACTTCTGAATACTTCCTTTATTGTTGCTCACCAACGAACAGAAATCTTGCCAGACTAAAGCAATTATCTGCACTAACTTTAGATTTAGGAGACGTGGTGGCTCAGTGGCTAAGACGCTGAGCTTGTCGATCAGAAAGGTCGGCAATTCGGCGGTTCAAATCCCTAGTGCCGCGTAACGGGGTGAGCTCCCATTACTTGCCCCAGCTTCTGCCAACCTAGCAGTTTGAAAGCACGTAAAAAATGCAAGTAGAAAAATACGGACCACCTTTGGTGGGAAGGTAACAGCGTTCTGTGCGCCTTTGGCATTTAGTCATGCTGGTCACATGACCATGGAGACTTCTTCGGACAGCGCTGGATCTTCGGCTTCGAAATGGAGATGAGCTCCGCCCCCTAGAGTTGGGAACGACTAGCACATATGTGTGAGGGGAACCTTTACCTTTACCTTTAATACAATAGAATTAGAATAGAATTCTTTATTGGCCAAGTGTGATTGGACACACAAGGAATTTGTCTTTGGTGCATATGCTCTCAGTGTACATAAAAGAAAAGATACATTTGTCAAGAATGGTTGTCATAGGTTTCAAGTAAGCAATCAGGAAACAATCAATATTAATATAAATCGTAAGGATACAAGCAACAAGTTACAGTCATACAGTCTTAAGTGGGAGGAGATGGGTGATAGGAACGATGAGAAAAACTAATAGTAATAGTAATGCAGCCTTAGTGAATAGTTTGACAGTGGTGAGGGAATTATTTGTTTAGCAGAGTGATGGCGTTCGGGAAAAAAACTGTTCTTGTGTCTAGTTGTCTTGGTGTGCAGTGCTCTATAGCGGCGTTTTGAGGGTAGGAGTTGAAGCAATTTATGTCCAGGATGCAAGGGGTCAGTAAATATTTTCACGGCCCTCTTTTTGACTCGTGCAGTATACAGGTCCTCAATATAGATACATTCTAACTATAGATACATTCTGAATTGCTAGGAAGAGTCCACCTTCGCTCTCTTCCTGACTACCAGACATTCCAAGCTCCGTTGTCTCTTTGCCCTCTGAGAAGCAGCCCTTTCCTCCTGGGAATCCAGACTGCATTCCACCACACTATGTGACCTAACGTTGGCATCTGCAGGAGTTAACCTGCCTTTATCATTGTATTGTGAGCTCTACTTGAGCTGAAGTGGTGCAGTGGTTAAATGCTGCGACTGCAGGCTGACTGCTAGTTCAGCAGTTCAGCTGTTCAAATCTCACTAGGCTCAAGGTTGACTCAGCCTTCCATCCTTCTGAGGTCGGTAAAATGAGGACCCAGATTGTTGGGGGCAATATGCTGAACTCTGTAAACCGCTTAGAGAGGGCTGTAAAGCACTATGAAGCGGTATATAAGTAAAGTGCTATTGCTATATTACTTCTTTCATACATGGGTGTGATGTGGTGGTGCCTAGACAACTTGGGTATCACTTGTGTTGCAATGTCAGGTTGCTGCTTTTATCATTCTCTCCCCTGTTCCTCTTTGGGATCCCCCTTCTTTCTAACTAGGGTTCCGTGTATTTGAGATTTTGCAGCCACGTTACATTTTGAAGAAGTGTCAAACAGATTTTGCCAGCAGAAGAAACATGGCCTGCTCTCTACTCCCTTTTTCACTTTGGTGGCTCTGCCTTGTTATTCACGGGAGCTCAGATTGGCTTTGACACATCAAAATGGCCCTGTGGCCAAGCGGTTGTCCTGGGGATTGGATCCCAGCCTTCCCTCTGTCTCTCGCCTTGAGCGATTCACTTTGTCTTTTCATCTCCAGCTTTGATTATCCTCCTCTTTTTTCAAGTTGCAAGGTCTTTGCAAGCAGAATTTTTGTCTGCGGGACAGGATGGGAAAAACACCAGTTGGAAGCCCTCTAAAGAAAATCTCATCTGAGATGTTGTGGCCAAAAATATTCTTGGCTGCAAAATTCTGGCAGCCTCTGCAAGCTTTGGTGGCTCCCTTATGTTGTATGCAAATGCCAGGAAAGAAAGCACTACAGGATTAAAACTAGTTGGAACTGGTAAGTAGTAATTAAAGAGGAGAAATGGCTGTGAGATTGTGGGAGTAAAGAGACTCATGTTCTCATCTCCACTGAGCTATGAAGCAACTGGGTAACCCATGTTTGCGATCTACATTAAACCATGGCTTATATTAAATCAGGTTTATTGGATAAGCCACATTGCATAGTATTAAAACAATAATCCATGATTTATGAGCCATAATGATTGGGCTTATACAAGATGCTATACCCATGCTAAAATATCACATTACAGCCTAGGACAGTGTTTCCCAACCTTGGCAACTTGAAGATGTCTGGATTTCAAATCCCAGAATTCCCCAGCCAGCTTTGCTGGCTGGGGAATTCTGGGATTTGAAGTCCAGACATCTTCAAGTTGCCAAGGTTGGGAAACACTGGCCTAAGGCAAAGTCTGAAACCACCAATATATGGTCTTTCTAATCCAAACTCTGTGCAATTCAGAAACTGTTTCACACAGAAAGATTGGTTCCTTTCTCTTTTCTGAGAGAGAAGATTGAGGCTTTCACACCAACTGGTAATGTGAAGAAAGAGATTGGGAGTGGAGAAGTGGTAGGGAAACAGAGTGACATTTCCACTGAAATATTTATTATTGAGTGCCTTCCTGCAGCTGTTTGGCATCAAGCAAAGCAATACAAGTGCAAAGACATCCTCCAGCGTATATTTTCCTTTAGGTTGCTTTCAAAATTTAATCTAGGAGAAAAGAGAATTTTGGTGAAATTTTAATGGGTTCAGTTGCTAACATGCTTATTCGTGAGGATGTTGTCATATTGTGATACCCTTCTTTTATTTCAACATAGTTTATGTCATGATGTGAATATTGTCAGTTGTGAGTCTATGCAGGATGATGCACCCCTATTCTTAATATGATGGTACTTCCCAATACAAGCAGAACACGTGATATGATATTCTGCGCATGTCTACATTCCTAATCCACCATTAATCACTTCTGCCTTGTCTTCTGACCTGAACGGCCGTGTTACTCAGCAAAGATGTAGTTTATTCAGGGTTTATTGTTTTATATTGTTTTGTACTGAAATAAATATTTTCTATTAGACATTTAATCTCGGTTTTATTTCTAACTATTGAATTCCAAGTAAAAGATCCAAATATCGCCTCTACGGAGATATTCTCCCCTTAACAGTTTATCCAGGGATCTCCAGGTATCTTTGACTTCTCACATTTCTACTCTCTCTCAAGGAAACGTGTCACCTGTGGGACTTATCAGATTTGGAAATTTGGGTAGCCAAGCTTTAGACCAGAAGTCTTCAAACTTGGCAACTTTAAGACTTGTGGACTTCAACTCCCAGAATTCTCCAGCCAGCTATGTTGACGTCCACAAGTCTTAAAGTGGCCAAGTTTGGGGACCTCTGCTTTAGACTCTGGGAAAGTTATATATCTGAAAACTATAGCACAAGGAAACACCCTTCACTATCTTGCATAATTATAGAAAGGTCACACTAAAAGAGTTCTGAAAATAATTCTCAAGTACAGATAGTCCTCAGCCTACAACCACAACTGAGTCCAAAATTTCTGTTGCTAAATGAGACATTTGTTAAGTGAGTTTTGCCCCATTTTACAAACTTTCTTGCCATAGTTATTAAGTGAATCACTGCCGTTCTTAATTAGTCATATGGTTGTTAAGTGAATTGGGCTTCCCCATTGACTTTGCTTGTCAGAAGGTCCCAAAAGGAGATTACATGACCCTGGGACACTACAACCGTCATAAATATGAGTCAGTTGCCAAGTGTCTGAATTTTGATTGCATGTCCATGGAGATGCTGCAATGGTCATAATTGTGAAAAATGGTCAAAAGTCACTTCATTGCTATTGTAACTCGAACGGTCACTAAATGGACTGTTGTAAGTCGAGGACTATCTGTACTCTAAGAATAGGTAGAGAAACAAATGTTTCTTTTGCAGAAGAATGAAAAAGTACAAGGAAGATTTTGGAACAGCAATAAAAGAAGAAGACAAACTCAAGGAAAACTAAGCGGTGGAATTCATTAAATGATCATCGGTATGGTGTTGTTTTTAAAGTTCATTTTATATCAAAAGATGTAGGAGAGCTAGTTTGGCATATGGTTAAGATACCAGGCTAGAAACTGAGAGAGTAAATTCTAGTCCCTCTTTCTCAGTCCTAGGATGCAGGCAATAGTGGCAACCTTTAAAGCCCTACATGGCTCAGGGCCTGGATATTTACGAGACCACCTGCTACCACATACCTCCCAACGACCGGTTAGAGCCCGCAGAGTCGGTCTCCTCCAGGTCCCGTCAGCTAAACAGTGTCGGCTGGCGGGCCCTCGGGGGAGGGCCTTCTCTGTAGCGGCCCCTGCTCTCTGGAACCAACTGCCTCCAGAGATTCGTGTTACCTCCACCCTTCTTGCCTTTCGTAAAGCCGTGAAGAACTGGCTCTTTCGACAGGCTTGGGACCATTGACCTTGGGAGAAGACAGACGAGGTCAGCCCATGAATGGTAGGATGATTGTAATTTTATATTGTATTTTTAACTGTAATTTTATCTTTTAATCTTGTTATTTATGTTTCTTTCTGATGTGAGCCGCCCTGAGTCCTTCGGGAGTTGGGCAGCATAGAAATGTAAATAAAATAAAAATAAATAAATAAATAGCAAACCACTGGCAAAATCTTGTCAAAAAAAAAACCTCCTTCAGGGACTAGGCTAGGCCAGGGGTGTCAAACTCACGGCCCACGGGCCAGATGTGTCACGTGCTGGCTCCGCCCCCGTCCGGTTTAGCAAAGGGGGGGGAAAGTCCTGATACGTCACATGACACCGCTGTGATGATGCGAGTTTGACACCCCCGGTGTAGGCAGTCAACAGGAGTCAACACTGACTTAAAGGCACAAAACAAACAAAAAGAATTAACCAATAACTCAATAAAATAATTGCTGGTGTGACATCATGTAAGAATAGGTCAGCGTGGCAGTGAGTTCCACTTTGCATCAGCCTGAGCATCTGGCGTGGAGTAGAAAGGAACTTTAGATCCATAGCAGTTGGGAGAAGAGTCATTGTTTTCTTCTACCTAAGAACCAAAGCACAGGTCCAGTTTAGTTTAACCAATTCTGTGTTTTAGTCTCACCTTAGGCACAAAGCCAACTGGACGACCTTGGACCAATCAGTCCCTCAGTCCTGGGAAAAAGGCAATGACAACCATTTCTGAAATCTTGCCACGAGAATTGCAGGGAGTTAACATTAGAATCTCAATATTGACTTGGAGGCACCTAAATAAATAAAGACAAGTCACGAAAATTTCAGGGATCTATCCAGGCAGTCAACATTAGAATCAACATTGACTTGAAGGCACCTAAATAAATAAGACACTTCCAACGCAGTGTGAACTCTTATTAAGGAAATGATGAGATTTCTAAATCTAATCAACTCCCTGTATGTCCCCCCCCCCATATAGCCTTGTGTAATTATGTATACTATTGGATTGTTTGAGGAATTGGGTATGGCTAGTCTGGAAAAAAGAAGGACTAGGAGCTAGGACATGATAGCAGTACAGTGGTACCTCGAGATACGAGTGCCCTAACATACGAGATATTTGAGATACGAGCTGTCGAGCGAGCGAAGTTTTGCTTTGAAGTACGAGCAACATTTGAGATACGAGGAACAGCTGGCTGCACACGACCCACTCATTTCCACAACATTCTGAAAGGGAGGAAACCTTCAGCCAGATTTGAATATCAAATAATTCTTTCTTTGGAAGGCTGGCAAGGAGCTGGAGGAAGGCGAGGAGTTACCAGAAAGGGGGGGCAACCGATCTGCCTCCCCCCCCAGCCTAGCCGAGAGCACGCTTGGACTTGCGTGGGTTTCCTAGAGTGAGCGGGAGGAAAACTCTCTCTCTCTCTCTCCCTCTCCCTCTCCCTCTCCCTCTCCCTCTCCCTCTCCCTCTCTCTCTCTCTCTCTCTCTCTCTCTCTCACGCACACACACACACACACACACACACACACACACACACACACACACACACACACACACACACACACACACAGACCCCTAGCAGCCAGCCAGCCCAGCCAGCCAGCCTGGGGGCTGGAACGGATTAATGGCATTTCAATTAATTTCAATGGGGAAAATTGCTTTGAGATATGAGCAAATTGACATACGAGCAAGGTTACGGAACGAATTAAACTCGTATCTCGAGGTATCACTGTATTCCAGTATTTGAGAGGAAGAGGAGGGGGTCAACCTATTCTCTAAAGCACCATAGGGCAGGACAAGAAACAAATTATGGAAACTAATCAAGGAGAGAAGCAACTTAGAACTAAGGAGGAATTTCCTGACAGTAAGAACAATTAATCCGTGGAGCGGCTTGCCTCTAGAAGTTGTGGGTGCTCTGACACTGGAGATTTTAAAGAAGAGACGGGACAACCATTTGTCTGAAATGGTGTAGGGTTTCCTGCTTGAGCAAGAGGTTGGACTAGAAGATCTTCAAGGTCCCTTCCAGCTTTATTCTGATTGACTCCCAAGTCAGCCACTTAGTTGGATGGAATGCATCCAATTGAAACTCAAACCTAAAAAGTGAGAAACTAGCTTTGAGCTATATCTTTCCTAGCACAACGATGTCAACTGTTAGACAAAAGGCTTTGAGTCATAGTGTTTTTCCAAGTGAATATACTCCTGTTTGGTAAAATTTCAGCCTGCTGTTAACAGTTCTCAGATAGAATGGCAAAGCAGACACAAAAAATGGAAAACCAATAGAAGTATGAAATTATGAAACCGCGAATGCCAAAGGCGAGCATTAGGAAAGCATTACCATTGTGGAGTATTGACGTTGAGTCCTAATGGGTGGGAAATTGCCTCTGCTTTCTGAATGCTAACAAAGGGGGTCTTCTAACAGACAATAACCCAGGAAAGAAAAAAGAGCAAAATTGTTGACTAAATGCTACAAAAGGAGAGGTCAGAAGCAACATATACAAAGTTAAGGAATGCCCCTGTTCATTTCAAATGGTTGATTTCATCTGAAGTCATGCACTCAGTGGTGGGTTCCTACAGGTGCGGTCCACTCTATAGCACTGGTAGCGGCCCGCTGGTGATGTCACAGTACCGGTGTGGTCGGTTGCCAATACCTAAGCGCCGCCATTAAAAAAATTTTTTTTAAATTTTTTTTAAAAAATTTCTTCTGCGCATGCCCAGAAGCCGAGCTTCCGGCACTGTGCATGCGCTGCCTTCCTACCCCACAGTGAGTCCAAGCAGGGGAGGATGGCTGAGGGAGCGCGTGAGATGCTGAAAGAATGGGCGGCAGGAGCTATCTCCATTCCCCTCCCTTCAGTAGTCCGAGAAGCCACGAACGCGCAGTGATGATCCTAGGCATTTTGCACATTTGAGGCTTCTCGAGCTGCTGAGGGGAGGGGGAACGGGCAGCAGGACCTATCTCAGTTCCCCTCCCTTCAGCAGTCCCAGAAGCCATGCCCACCCGGTCACATGACTGGCAAGCCACACCCACAAAATAAGCCACACCCACAGAGTGGTAGTAAAAAAAATAGGAACCCGCCCCTGCATGCACTGGTTTCAAATGGCAATTGCACCTGGAAGGTTTAAACAATTGGTTGATTTGAGCCAAATACATGACTTGGTTTAGGGATTCAATTTGGTTTGGAAATTTGACCAAATCACCATTGAATCAAATCTCCAAACTGAAGCTTTGCACCAACCTGTACAAAATGTAGATTCTGTACAATGCAATTCCCCCCCCCCCCAGAAAAAAAAGAACAGCTGTCAGATGAAGAATTGGAACCAAATAAGAGAGTGGTGAATCTGTTAATATCACAGCAAGGAGTTGAGGAATAATATCTGGTGAGATTCTCAGAACGATTGATCTTCCAATTTTTAGAACAGCAGTTCTAAGAGGTTTTGAATTACAGAATAACAGAGTTGGAAGGGATCTTGGAGGACTTCTAGTCAACCCCCCTGCTTAGGCAGGAAACCCTACACTACTTCAGACAAATGGTCTAGAGCGCTGGAAAGCCAATGACCAACTGGCCAGCGCACATGCATGCCTCGGAAACCTGATGACCAGCTGGCTGAGCTGGGGCGATGGCGTGCGTGCCCACAGAGAAGGCTCTGCGTGCCACCTCTGGCACGCATGCCATAGGTTCGCCATCACGGTTCTAGAGGCAAGTTGTTCCACTGATTAATTGTTCTAACTGTCAGGAAGTTTCTCTTTAGTTCTAGGTTCTTCTCTCCTTGATTAGTTTCCATCCATTGCTTCTTGTCTGGCCTTCAGGTGCTTTGGAGAATAGGTTGACTCCCTCTTCTTTGTGGCAACCTCTTAAATATTGGAAAACTACTATCATGTCTCTCCTAGTCCTTCTTTTCATTAAACTTGACATACCCAATTCCAGCAACCTTTCTTCATACGTTTTAGCCTCCAGTCCCCTAACCATCTTTGTTGCTCTTTTTCTGGACTCTTTCTAAAGTCTGACCATCTTTTTTATATCATGGTGACCAAAATACTAAAAATCATAAAATGGCCTGGGGTACCTGCAAGTGGATAAAAAAAAACATTTTGTTTTCATCTAATATTCTCCTGTTTCTGACTTCATATCTCCTCTTTCATTTTTCTGTTTTCCTAGGTTCTCATTCATTTGTATTTTCTGTTGGGTTGCCATATCTGGACTGCAGGAATTCACCTGATGTCTAGATGGACAGCGAAAAATTAGATTTTTTTTAAAAAAATATTTCTTTCCTGTCCTCTAATGGCCTTCCAGATTTTTGCAGATCCCGTTACTCCATTGTTCCTCAGGATGGTATTCTTTCAAAACATGGGATTGTGACAATTTGCTGTAATTTCTTGCAGCAGAGACCTTGATAAAGCAAGCCCTGTTAACTGCAGCATGGATCTGTTCATTATAAAGGTTAATTAAGAGTATAATGATAAAATATTTCTGAAACAAAGGCAGAATGAATGGCAGCAAGGGGAAAGAGGAAGCAGCAACCTATTGGCTAGCTTAATATTTCATATTTTTTAATCAAATGTTTATCCTGACACATAGAGAAAGTAATTTCCTATTGTAGACTTTATGCAGAGTATCTATTAAATTAGCTTTCAAAGTATTTGCAGAGCAATAACTCAGGATTGACTGGTGGGAATTTTATAATCCAGGAACATGACCCAGCACATTATCAGTCTGGTTTTTTGAGCTGGGATGAATTCCAAGTCTTCCCCTCCATGACAGTGAATAGAGTACATGGCAAATGATACCCTGTAAACACGTTCTGATCTTCTTTAATCTCATACAAATATTCAGCTGATCGGTTTATTGAATGTCCTTTCAGGGTGACCTAGGATATTATGAAAAATAACAAAGAAATTGCTGATGAATTAAGCAGGACATTGTGCCTTCAACCATACTAGTCTACATATTATCCCTTTCCATTTTTTCTTTCATGCTTAGCTTAAGACTCAAATCCTTTAGATGCTCTTGCAATGCATCTAGGTCAGGTTATACTTCTATCTTCTCTTGCAGGGATATTAATACTTTTGTTTTTGCATTCTTTTGTGTCCGTTGGTTTCTGTATATCCAAGAGAACTAGAGGAGATGATGGTTAATGCATGGTCCCCAGGAAGGAGAACGTTAGAGAAATCAGGACAAGATTCAGTAGTCCATCGGCATTTAGAAGTCAAAGGCCACTCTTTTGAAGAAAGCAAAGTCCATATTTTGGACAGAGAGGACCACTGGTTTGGAAGAGGGGTCAAAGAGGCCACCTATGTCAAAATCGAAAAGCCCTCTCTCACAGAGGGGGAGGATTACACCATCTATCTCCAGTCTACAACACAGTCCTTTCAGCCATTCCAAGAAGGCTCCACACCCATTTGCACCACTCAGGTGACCCTGAGGACACAGATAAACCTCCAACTGGCCTCAGTGACTCTCTAAAAGAATACAAATGACCAGCTATCTGCAAGGAGTATAAATCCTTCCATTCCTCACCATCCAGTCCAGGGGTGGGTTCTAACTTATCTCGTTGCCTGTTCTCTTCCTCCTACATGCGCAGTGGCAAAAAATCCAAAAAAAATAAAAAAGCTGAAATCAAGATGGTGATCGCATGCACAGTGCCAGAAACTCGGCTTCTGCGCATGTTCAGAAGAAAAAAAACCCGGAAACCCTCCCCCCCCCAAATAAAAAAATCCCCTCCCAAAAAAGCCGAAAACAAGATGGCGACTGCATGCACAGTGCCAGAAACTTGGCTTCTGCGCATGTGCAGAAGAAAAAAAACCCTGAAAACAAATCCCCCCCAAAAAAATCTAAAAAAATTTTTTGAAAAAAAAAAGATGGCAGTGCCCACAGACCGGCACTGACCAAACTGGTTCCATGATGTCATCGCGACATCACCAGTGGGTCGCTACCGGTTTGGGCAAACCAGTCCGAACCGGGAGGAACCCACCTCTGATCCAGTCAGAGATGAAAAAGCTTCTTGGATGAGAAGTGAAACGTCTTCAAAGAAAAACAAGAAAGTCCAGTTGCCTCTTGAAAAAAGCACCTTTGGGACAACTATGACCTAGGTGACTGAGAATCTCCATAAACAACATTAGAGAAATTTTAGAGATTTTCCTTTGGATAGAATTGCATGTATCTTTTGCACCTTTAAGGTGTTTGGGCATAGATTGTGTTGCACACTTCACTAGATCTACCAGATCTGAACTTCAAAAATCCAGATCGCTGCTACCGTTAGTGGTTATTTGAATGTGTCAGTCCAAATTTAGCATCCTACCCTGTTTTTCTCAACCTTGGCAATTTTAGCATGTCTGGACTTCAACTCCCAGAATTCCCCAGCCAGCTTTAGATGGTGGTTTAGAAGAATAGCCCAATTCTATGGACCTTTATTTGGTAGATTTAGCATTGGCAGATTCCTTCAAAAACTCCAAAGGACCCCATTTCTCATCTGTCCTGGGGTAAAAATGATTTTTTATAGTTGCGGACGTGAATAGTTAGCTTGTGCAACCCCAACAGTGTCAAATTCAGCAGGCTTGCTAAATTCTCAGGGCTGTCAATGCTCGGAAGTGAAATGACAGTGCTAAGTGCCTCTTTTAGAGCCCATGAATCAGATGGAAAGACACTGTAGACAACCAAGGTTAAATGACGTCAAAGCAAATGCCTGCGAAGAGGTCAATAACAGACCGGCTAGGAATAAGACAAGGAATGGGAACTTGTTTGGACCTAAAGCGTTGCACGAGAGATCCTAGCAGAAAGGTATTGATGGTGGCAAAAGTAGCCAAGAGGGAAAAGAAACATCAAAAATTGTCCATGATCAGCTTTGCAAAAAAACAAAATGCGAGAAGAAAGGAACGGACGAGAGTCAAGGGAAGCTCTTCCCTCCCCCTCCTCGAACAGAGGTGGTAGCAGAGATTAAAACAAAAGGAATACAAAATTGCTTCCAGGCACTAAATCAAAAAGGTGGAAAGTACATAGGACCTATTGGACCTGCTCTCTCTGTGTGTCTCTCCCTGTCTCTCTCTTTTGAAAAGGAGAGCCTTTTAAAACCCCATTTGTCATCTAGAAAGCAGGGCATAAGCAACACATGTTCTGGGCTGGATTTATAAAGCTTTTTTTTCCCTGCTTCTCTTTGAAGAGTTGATAGACAGAGACATTTTTTTCCTGGGGTATTCAATATTTGTACATCACTTGGGCTTAAAGGTCATACATTTTGAATACTGAGAGATTTGTTTTCAGTTTGTTTTCAGTTGGTGAGCCTCCTATCTTATTCGGAATGCGTGCAGATTGGGCTCCTCTTTAGAAGAAGATCACAAGAAATTGGTTTGATTTTAAAAGAATTCCATTTTTCATCTCCTGAGGGTGGATGACCATTAGAGGGCAGCAGAGAGAATTCTACCGATAATTCCTATTCTTTGCTTCCATCTAGTGGGTAACTGATGTTTTTTTGGCCCAGAAGTGGTAACTTTAATGATATGTGATCCTGAACCACTGTATCTTCTCTGGTTTTTAGACCAGAGATGAATTGCATTCTATTTCTGGGGGTAATTTGATTTATTTGCTTATTGGAGTTTGGAAGGAGTGTTCCGTGGTAGCTAACATCTTTAAATCAAAAGTTTCACTCCTTTTCCCCCTCCAAAACATGAGGACATAAATTAGACACAATAAGCTTCCCAGCAAGGATTAAAAAAAGAGAAGAGAATGAACCATTTTATGGGTGGATTTGGGAGCACGCCTGAATGTATTCTAGGAATAATGGAGGGATACCTGCACTCTATAGTTATGGGGCTACCAGATGTGGCTTGCAGAAATCCTGATGACCAGTAGATGGCAGCAGGAATTAGATTTTTTTTTTTAAAAAATTACTTGTTGCCTTCTAGTGACTTTTTGGAACTTTGTTGGCCAGACCTGGTTGCCCTCCATATTGTGCTACTCCTAATATGGTTTTATTTTGTTGCAATGGATTGCATCTACAAAGAGGGTGGTGGTAGGATGGACTACGGTGAAAAGACAATTTCCCAGGAAGGAGGGAGATCATTGTAAGAAGTGGGGTGAGACAAGAGATTGCATAGTCCAGAGCTGGATCGGAGACAGAGAAAGAGAGTTAAGATATCCACTCCCTAGAATTTCCCCAGGCACATCTGTTAGGGTGACAGTAGTATAGGTTTAATCTGGCAAGACTCTGTCTATAAGGTATAAGTAAATAAAGAAGTGAATATGCTGGATTGTTCTATGTCATTATTGGGCTGATCCTGACATTTGGTTTAGCCAAGTTCTTTACTCCTGCCCTAGATGTTACAACAACATTTTGGACACTCTTGTGGATTCCATATGATCTGGACTGTGGATGTCCCTTAGGACGTGTCCTTTGATTAATCCCCACAAGAAGAACACAAGAAGTCAATCTCATCTTGACATGTCTTATCCAATTTGTAGCTTGCAAAATTGTGACTGGGCTGTGTGGGAAACTTTGGAATGGCATTTATTGGTTTTTAGAGCAGAATAGCACCCTCTTTTCATTAAACTAGACATAACCAATTCCTGCAATGGTTCTTCATATGTTTTAGCCTCCAGTCCCCAAATCATCTTTAATGCTCTTCTCTGCACTCTTTTTAGAGTCCCAACATCTTTTTATATTGTTTATATACCATATTTATAAAGCAGAGTTTGCTTTATTTTTTTAAAATTTATCTCTGCTAATGAACTGGGATATCTGCCTCACATTATAGTTCTAAATCAGAGGTCTTCAAACTTGGCAACTTTAAGACTTATGGACTTCAACTCCCAGAATTCTCCAGCCAGCTAGCTGGAGAATTCTGGGAGTTGAAGTCCATAAGTCTTAAAGTTGCCACTTTTGGGGACCAGTGGTGGGTTCCTACAGGTGCGGTCCACTCTATAGCACCGGTAGTGGCCCGCTGGTGACGTCACAGTACCAGTGCGGTCGGTTGCCTGCGCACCACCATTTTTTGTAAAAAATGTTTTTTAATTTTTTAAAAAAATTTCTTCTGCGCATGCCCAGAAGCCGAGCTTCTGGCACTGCGCATGCGCTGCCTTCCTACCCCACAGTGAGTCCAAGCAGGGGAGGATGGCTGAGGGAGCACGTGAGACGCTGAGAGAACGGGCGGCAGGAGCTATCTCCATTCCCCTCCCTTCAGCAGTCCGAGAAGCCACGAACGCGCGGTGATGATCCTAGGCATTTTCGCACGTTTGAGGCTTCTCGAACTGCTGAGGGGAGGGGGAATGGGCGGCAGGACCTATCTCAGTTCCCCTCCCTTCAGCAGTCCGAGAAGCCACGCCCACCCGGTCACATGGCTGGCAAGCCACCCCCACAAAATAAGCCACGCCCACAGAGTGGTAGTAAAAAAATTAGGAACCCGCCCCTGTTGGGGACCCCTGTTCTAAATCATTCTTAGACATAAGTGTGTCCTTGGTCTAACTGGCACAGAACTGAACGGATGTGTATATTGTCTTCTTGTTTTAGATTGTGAACATAAGCCTCCCTACAGCTTTTTCTCATCGGTGCAAGAGATTCCCTTGAGTCTATTCTCCACAGTCCCAATACGGAGTTCGCTAATTAGTAAGGAAACCGAAGGAGGAAAAAGGTTCTTGAGGGATATTCAGAATCCTTAACATTTCACTTTTTTTGTTTTGTTTTGCAAGGTGACATGTGCAAATCTCCAACAAATTGCAGAGAATGACAACAGCTGCGGAGGAAGGCTGATGCTACAAGGGGAAGCATACTGTGAACATACCCCTGGTGAGAGACAAATGGAGCCCCACAATTTATTTAGGATATATTTCAAGTTTGTCTCCCCAACAAATCTCTTCTGGGAATGGCAAATACAACAAGTGGCAGGGAAAAAATACCAAGCAGCTGTTGTCTTGCTTATTTGTTAGGCAGCCTGGCAAGGATGAATCCATCAAAACTTAACATGGCCTGGAAGTGGGTTTCAGTTGTAGCTGGAAAATTAATGGCATAGTTTGGCTCTCAAAAAAAGGTAGAATTCAAGACTGCTGATATAAGAAAGGCAGTTCAGTTAGTCCACAACTTACAACCATTTGTTTAGTGACCGTGTGAGGTTACAAGGGCACTGAAAAAAGTGACTTATGACCCTTTTTCTTACTTATGGCCATTGCATGGTCACATGACCAAAATTCAGATGCTTGGCAACTGACATGTCTTTAGTACTGTGGCAGCATCCCGGGGTCATGGGATCATCTTTTGTGACATTCTGACAAGCAAAGTCAATGGGGAAGCCAGATTCACTTAACAACCATGTGACCAACTTAACAACTGTAGTGATTCACTTGACAACTATGCCAGGAAATGTTGGCATTGTAAAAAAAAAATCAATATAACAGCCCATATCATGTAATTGATGCTCTTTTCCCGCCAAACAACAGTGGTGGCGCAGTGGTTAGAATGCAGTACTGCAGGCTACTTCTGCTGACTGCCGGCTGCCTGCAATTTGGCAGTTCGAATCTCACCAGGCTCAAGGTTGACTCAGCCTTCCATCCTTCCGAGGTCAGTAAAATGAGGACCCAGATTGTTGGAGGAAATAGGCTGACTCTGTACACCACTTAAAAGTGGTGTGAAGTGGTATATAAGTTTAAATGCTAATGCTAATGCTAATTAATTTCATCCATGCAGCCACCATCTTGAAATTTCTGACACTTCCCTCCATGGGAGTTCCTGGTTTCCAGCACGCTGCTCAAATCCTGCCCTTGATCTTTAAAAATATCACCAAGAACATTGTTTTTATTTTGCTAGGAAATATATCACAGATGCGATCCTGTTTATTTGGAGTATATCAGCCTGTTTCCATTCTTAAACGGTTTTTATCCCAAAATGGCTAATTACCACTCTGTGACCCACGAACAATTACAGGAATAAATTTTAGGTCCTTCTTATTAAATCTCCCTCGTCCCCAAAACGTCTTGCTTGTTCTTTTCAGATCTCATTCAGCTTGCCAATGCAACCTTTTCAAAACCGCAGGGCTTTGCCCGCTTTGGCGAAGCTCTGCACCATAGCCACAGTAGGAACGGGGAGAATAAATCCTTTTAAAGTGTGGATTTTGAACATGCAGCCTCTCTCTGTGCAATTTAAGAACAAAAGCTCCAGCTTACGAGTTTTCCGTCGCAGCATGGCCCTTTCTAGGGGGTGGGGAGCCCTTATTTCGAACATTACGTACACCATTGTACGGTGGCAACTTTCTAAATTCAGTCACTTAAATTTCACAGTAGGTTTGCTATAAGCTTTTAATCGTCATAATGATCCTTTGATCTCCTGAGCTCTTTTTCATTTCCGAGGTTATTAGTGGATCCTTTTGAGAGCCTTCCAGCTGCTTCTGTTTGGTTCATGTATATTTATTTGTGTGGCTTTTGATCCCCCTTTGTTGGCAGAAAACTACTTCCCCAGTTAGCCGCAGTGATTGCAGATCAATTTCCAAACTACCGACCAGGGTAGGAAAGAACCAGACGGCAGCATTTTCTCTTTCCTTTTTATGAACTTTCGGGAGTGACCTCTTTGACTCCACTGCTGTGTGTTGAAAAAGGGAAAAATGCCTTATTGTTTAAGTTCCCCCCCCCCCAGATAGCCAATTTGTGACCTGAAAGAAACGTTTCCCTGCTGATCATCCATCTTGCAGGAAAGAGAGAGAGAAAGAGCAAGAAAAAAGAAGCGTAACTATAATTGCCGTCTGATTGGGAAGAAAAGCCCCCAACAAACGTATTTTTAAACGATTATCTCCTTCATTAGATTTTATTTCTTCCATGCATTTTGCAGCAGGCAGGCAGGTCCAGAGACCATTTCTGCTCGGATCGCATATGGAAAGTAAGGGAAGCAGCAGCTGAAGAAAAACACCGCCGGAATATTAACATGCATTGAATGGCAATGAATGTATTTTATTCCAAACATCCTGTACAGAGAATATTAGGAATCCAGAGAGTATATTAGATAATGCCATAAGGCAACCCGCTGAGCAATTTGTCCAGAATTTTCTTTCTTGTAAAAAGAGCTTCTTTGTTTCTACCTTATTCTCATGATACTGGAGAATTCCTTTGATATTTATGTATTGGCATTTAAGAGAGTGTGAAGTGCCTTTTACACTTCTATCATCCCAAAGTCTCTTTAGATGTATACTTTTACACACACACACACACACACACACACACACACACACACACACGGGGAGGGGGAGGGGGGGGGGAGAGAGAGAGAGAGAGAGAGAGAGAGAGAGAGAGAGAGAGAGAGAGAGAGAGAGAGAGAGAGAGAGAGAGAGAGAGAGATCCAATATCTACGGGGCCTGCCACAAAGGAGAATGGATCAACCTATTCTCCAAAGCACCTCAAGGCAGGAGAAGAAGCAATGGATGGAAACTAATCAAGGAGAGAAGCAACCTGGAACTAAGGATGAATTTCCTGACAGTGAGAACAGGTAATGATAAGATGAGAATAACTCTCACTAGAGGCAAAAATGTATCTTTGCCCGGAATTCTGACATTAGAAATGAAACCGCAGTTTAAAATGCTAAGTAAAAATATTTATTTGGTACAAAAACAATAAATCCTCATTAGTCTACATCTCTGATATAAAAAGGCACGCCTTGCTTCGATAGAAGCGAGGAACAGAAGGATAGAACGGAGAAAGGAATGTGCACATGCGTACTAGGAACATATCAATCACGTGCTCAGGAATAAACCATTCTATTAGATAGGGATGCTTCTCCCTGCATATACATGTAACAGGCAATATAAAAATCCTGCCTGACAGGTAATCAGTGGAACAGTTTGCCTCCAGAAGTTGTGGGTATTCAATCACTGTAGGTTTTTAAGAAGAGACTGAACAGTCACTTGTCTCAAAATTATATAGGGTCTCCTGCTTGGCAGGGGATTGGACTAGAAGATCTCCAAGTTCCAACTTACCTCGCTGCTGCTTCGCTTCCTCCTGCGCTGCATGTCCGCGCCTCGTGGCCACGCGCACCCATGAGCAGTGCAAACCCCCCAAAAATAATAATTTTAAAAATGCCCAAAACAAGATGGCGGAAACTCGGGTTCTGCGCATGCGCAGAAGAAAAAAAATGTGAAATTTTGAATTTTTTTTTTTAAAAAAGATGGCAGCGCCCATGGACTGGCACTGACCAATCCGGTTTGGTGACATCATCGTGATGTTACCAGCGGGTTGCTACCGGTTCAGGCGAACCGGTCCGAACCGGGAGGAACCCACCCCGCCAAGGTCCCTTCCAACTTTATTATTCTGTTACTCTGGCATCCCAACCCATGGGAAGACTTTGCTCCTGTGATAATGTACTGCAGCAGGAGCAGAGAGATAGGTTGCCGAATGCTGGAGAAGATTCCCCCATAATCTCTTGACCACTTTATTATGAAAGAAAAGCAAGATTTTGCCCTATGAGAATTTCACAGATGTTACCCTCTGTCTGAAAAGACAATTCAAAAGCATTTTCTTTCAAAGATTCATTACAACACTAGCAATATTGATAATAAAACTAGAGCATAGAGTTTTGGGAGCCAGTCTTACATGTCCTCACGTAATAAATATCTACATAACACAATTACATATAATCCAAAATCATATTGAAAAAATATTAGCTATGGAGCCCATGCCTCCTGTTGAGCATATGCAGGGCAGATTTAGTATCCATGGCTCATTTTTATTTAATTCCACCTTTATTGCTTGTATAGTTATCTCAAGGTGATGAACATGCCTAATACTCCTTTTCCCCCCTATTTTCCCCACAATGGTAATCTTGTGAGGTGGGTTGGGCAGAGAGCGAGGGACTGGCCCAAAGTTACCCAGTTGACTTTCATACCTAAGGCGAGACTAGAACTCCCACTTCCTAGCTTGTAGCTTGTGGCTTAAAGGAGTCAAATAAAAGCAGATAGTTGAATTTATCCATATTTCTGTGGTTAGCAATGCAATTTTATATGTTTGCATCTAATAAAAAAGAAAATCCCTGGAGCCCTGGACTTGACAGATGATTTCAGAAACGCTCCAGGTATTTTTCTTTCTTTTCTTTCATGTTTTTTTAAACTTTTGAGAGAAGTCATATAAACAAACACAAATAAAAATTGGAAAGCAAAAGGAATAAACATATTTAAACACAAAAAAAGTAAATACGTTAAGGAGGTTAGTTTTTTCCAGGGTGTCAATAGTAAATTAGGAACAATTGAATACTGTCTATTACTTTAAATGACTTTTTAAATCACTATTTGAATCATTACTAAGCTTTAAGCAAGGATAGCTATCAAGAACCATGGTCAACAGAGTATAAATCACCAGTTAAAATTACAAGATACTGGGAATCTGTTCTGCTGTAAGTATGCCATAAAACTGAAGTATGGTCTCTATACATAAAAAAACCCCAAATTTTGATTGTGGTAAAAATCCATATTTTGAGTTATAGTCAAAGAATGGTTTCCAATTTGAATTAAATTCTATGTCAGATTTACCTTTGTGATACAAAATTATTTTAGACATTTAAGCAAACGTATTGAACCATTTTTACGAAGAGAGGGTTAGACAAATTTTCCAGTAAGAAGCAAGTTAATATCCTTGTGGATAGCAGCCACATAATTTTCTTGACAGTGGTACAGTAAATGATGGTTGTCAATCAGCTTAGTCTAAATTATACATAATTTTTTTTATTTTTTATTTTTTTATTTTTGTCAAGTACGTGTTGGTAATATACATAGATATAACATTGTTTATATACATAAGATGGGTACTGATAAGAGGGAACATTAGGACAGGGACAGTAGGCACGCTGGTGCACTTATGCACGCCCCTTACTGACCTCTTAGGAATCGGGTGAGGTCAACAGTGGACAGTCTAAGGGTAAAGTAAAGAGAGTTCTGAAACTCTCTTATTCAGGCACCAACCAAGTCCCGACCTGGCTTCACATCTGACCTCAGACAAGTTCAGTCAAGGACTATCCTCTGCTGAGATGAAGATGTAATAGATCTTCACAGATCTAGTCACGGCAACATCCCCTTCAACCATGTTGTACTCAATAAATGAAATGTTCCTTTTTAACTTTGGAATCTGTGGGATCAATTTAGAAAATCAGTTCAGTTGGGGGTCTTCCAATTGAATCATAGAATCTGGTTGATGTGAAGGAAGCTTCATCTGCTGGAATTGATTTGCAAGGATTTGATACGATTTGACCGCACAGTTGGCTTTCTAATTTGCTTCAGATGTTGATTTAATTCAGAGGTTTGCTTTAACTGCCTTTGAACAATGTCTCCAAATCTAATAGTTGCAAAACTCAGCAAGCTTTCTTCCTCTTGTATTATGTATATAGAACATAGAAGTATCCTCTTTTATGTGGCTGAAGGAATTGTATAAACAAGGAAGGATGGGAGAATACCAGGTGTCCTTTCTTGGAGCCACAGAGGAGTAGAGATCATGACCACACACTGTGTGTGACACTACTGAAAAACCTCATGAGCATCTTATTGCCGTGTAGTAGTTCTCCTTCCATTCTTCATTGTCTTCAGTGGCCCACTCTCTGCTACTGGATAGCAGTTGCCATATCTAATTCTAGGCCTTATTCAGTAGTGGGTTCTAAATCCCTTCACTACCAGTTCGCTTGTGCGTGTGCACGACACTTCTGCGCATGTGCAGAAGCTTCCCACCGCCACCGCTACCAGTTCTAAGAACTGGGTCAAGCCGGGAGCAACCCACCGCTGCTCTTATTATAATTTATGGATCTCAATTGCTTGTTAATGTCCAAGCAACTCAAACTATTTCATTTTGCAACAAGCTTTGCTCAGTATTTCATTGCTTGCAAAACCCATGATTGAGTTTCCTAACTATTCTAAAGACTTCATCTAAACTCAGACAAATATGGAGGACTGGTTGAGGGAGAAGGACAAATGTCATAATGTGATGTTGGTGAAGTGTTGATAATGTCCTGCCACTCCTTTCTTGTGAGCCTTGATGTGATAACATCAAAGGTATCTAACCTTTTCCCATGGAGATTTTTCAGAATCCCAAAAAAAGCCCAGAAGCCCAAATTAATATGGAGAGAAAGAGAGTGTGTGTCACAGTGTGATTATTGCCTGTTACATGTATATGCAGGGAGATGCATCCCTATTCCATATAATAGTTTATTCCTGAGCACGTGATTGATATGTTCTTGTACGCATGTGTGCATTCCAATCTCCGCTCTATCCTTTCTTCTTCTGTCTTCCATTGAGAGAAGATGCACATTCATATCAGAGATGTAAACAAATGAGGATTTATTGTTTTTGTACCGAAATAAATATTTTTACTTAGACTTTTAAACTGCGGTTTCATTTCTAATGTCTGATGTCCGGGAAAAGATCAAACATCTCCTCTGTGAGATTAATTCTCACATCTGTCAGAGAGAGAGAGAGAGAGAGAGAGAGAGAGAGAGAGAGAGAGAGAGAGAGAGAGAGAGAGAGAGAGAGAGAGATATTACAAATCAACAGCAACTTTACTCATGGCTCCCTTGTATTAAAAAAATGATGTTGGAGAAACATCACCAAAGAAATTCTGAAGGAATTCTAAAGAACCCTAAACAGAAGGTCTAAAACAAGGTGCTTCATTTGCAGAAAACCTGGAACACAGATTTGGCATAATTTTAATTTAATGATTATGGCTTTAGTATAAGCAAATGGGGAAATTTAATATGTAAGGCACCTCCAAATCTTGGCTCATTGGGAACTTGGCTTGTGGTTCCATTTTCTTTTCCAGAGCTCAACAATATCCCTCTAGCTCTATTTGGCACCTGTAACCTAGGAATGCCTGAGCAACTTGACAAAAAGATATCTGGAACTTGGCAAATGTCCTTTCATGCTGCAGTCAATGGGGATGACTTTATTATTTCTACGGCTGCCTGTTTTTCAGAGGGGAAAAATAGTGGAGAAGGAGAGAGAGAAGGAGAGAGAGAGAGAGAGAGAAAAGAGAGAAGAGAGAGAGAGAGAGAGAGAGAGAGAGAGAGAGAGAGAGAGAGAGAGAGAGAGAGAGAGAGAGAGAGAGAGAGAGAGCATTGGTAGCAGATGGAGAGACAGAAGAATGGTGTGCATCTATGTGCAAGTGTATGTGCCTGTGTGTATATGAGACAGAACTGTGCTTGTGAGTTCCTATTCCTCCTTTGGGCTCAAGCTTTTTCCTTTCTTTCTTGGAGACATCAGCTTCTCCGAAGGCAGTCTCTCAGGAGCAGTGTTGCCAAGGAAGGAAATGTTACAGCCAAGGAAAGTACAGAATGCCTCTTCAATTTCACACACTCATACCCAGAGGGAAGACAACAAAACGAAAGGGGAGTCTGCTTCGAAGCAGAGCTGTTAACTCCATTCGGCTCCCCATCAGAAATGCACATCCTGCCATTTCCTTTCCCGAGAGTCTCTGAAATAGATCAAATTAGGGCCTGCTGGACTTCACTTTCTTCCCGCTGAACTTGAGACGTAGAATTGTGTGGCTGGGAAAGGAGGATGTGGGCTGTGTCAACTTTCTTTTTGCAGCACGAGGTGAACACGAAATGTTTGCAACATGACTGCATCTGCTAAACGGCCTCTGAGGGGAGCAATTTTGACCGTTGGATAGAGATTGCATTGTTTTCATAAGTACTTATAAACCGATTTTGAGCACTGGGTAAACAATGAAGGTTAGAAAGGGGAAAGCTTTCACACATGGTCCTTGGTTTGTTTGTCAGTTGGTCTAATGCAGTGTTTCTCAACCTTGGCAGTTTGAAGATGTGTGGACTTCAACTCCCAGAATTCCCCAGCCAGCGTTGCTGGCTGTGGAATTCTGGGAGTTGAAGTCCACACATCTTCAAACTGCCAAGGTTGAGAAACACTGGTCTAATGTTAGATAAGAGGCAAAGGAACTTCTGTCTCCTTCTCTTCCTCTCTTATATTTTCCTTCTCTTAAAAATCAATTTTAATTAGGGTTTTTCTATTCTTATCTAGTTTTCAAGTCCCAAGTTTAGTTCCTTAAATTTCCAAGCAAATGGGCCGCTGGTCCATTTACTCCAGCAATCTGTTCTCTCAATGGCCAACCAACTGTTGAAGGAAACCTACTGTCTCCCAGTAGAGGGGCTCCAGAGGCATCCCAGTGCCATTAAGGCAGATAGCCACTGATTCCCCATGAGACTTCCATGGGAATCAACCCAGCTGCTGTGGCCTAGAGGTGGAGCTCTTGCCTCACAATCAGGAGATTGTGAGTTTGATCCTAGGTAGAGGCAGATTTGGGTCTCCTGCTTGGGCAGGGGGTTGGACTAGATGACCTGCAAGGTCCCTTCCAACTCTGTTAATTTGTTAACCCTCTTTTGAAGCCAGCCAAGCTGGTAATCAGCACCCCATCTTATGGTAATAAAGTCCACATTTGAATTTCACATTGTGTTAAAAAAATGCTTTCCAGATTCCAGATTCTTCCAGGTTTCAATTTCATCGAGTGACTTCTGGTTCTAGTATTTTGGGAAGATGAAAACAGCTTTTCTTTGCCTGCTTATCTACACTGTGCATTGGTGTGTTTACCTTAATTATGCTTCTTTTCATCTACACTAAAAAGCCCCAAATGTTTTAACTTTTGCTCAAATTCTTTACTCTCCAAAGAATTAAGTGTTATCAGAAAACCTGGCTATTTATTTTATTTATTTATTTGTGAGATTTATATACCGCCTCACAGTGCAAGCACTCTCTAAGCGGTTTACACCAGTAATAGAATAGAATAGAATAGAATTCTTTATTGGCCAAGTGTGATTGGACACACAAGGAATTTGTGTTTGGTGCATATGCTCTCAGTGTACATAAAAGAAAAGATACATTTGTCAAGAATCATGAGGTACAATGATTGTCATAGGGTTCAAGTAAGCAATCAGGAAACAATCAATAGTAATATAAATCGTAAGGATACAAGCAACAAGTTACAGTCATACAGTCTTAAGTGGGAGGAGATGGGTGATAGGAACGATGGGAAAAACTAATAGTAATAGTAATGCAGCCTAGTGAATAGTTTGACAGTGGTAAGGGAATTATTTGTTTAGCAGAGTGATGGCGTTCGGGAAAAAACTGTTCTTGTGTCTAGTTGTCTTGGTGTGCAGTGCTCTATAGCGACGTTTTGAGGGTAGGAGTTGAAGCAATTTATGTCCAGGATGCGAGGGGTCAGTAAATATTTTCACGGCCCTCTTTTGACTCGTGCAGTATACAGGTCCTCAATGGAAGGCAGGTTGGCAGCAATTGTGTTTTCTGCAGTTCTGATTATCCTCTGAAGTCTGTGTCTGTCTTGTTGGGTTGCATTGGTAAGCAATGTATATTTATATTGCCCCCAACAATCTGGGTCCTCATTTTACCTACCTCGGAAGGATGGAAGGCTGAGTCAACCTTGAGCCGGTGAGATTTGAACCGCCGACCTGCGGCTCACAGTCAGCTAAAGTGGCCTGCAGTACTGCGCTCTAACCGCTGCGCCACCTCAGCTCATTCCATTAGTCATACCTGACTCCAGATCATTTAGAAATCAATTTAAAAAGACTGGTCTTAGGACAGAGCACCGAGGGACTCATTAGTCTTTCCCACTAGATACTAGCTCTTCCACTGTGAGAAATCACCATTTATGAAAACTCTGTGTTTTCTATTCTTTAGCCAGTTGCTTATCCATAAAATTTGCCTTTTTGCTTCCATGGCTGTTAAGCTAACTGAGAAGTCTTTGATAAAGGTCTTTATGAAAACCTTTTTGAAAAAAATCTACATTGATAATTTCTATCCTTATCCATATATTTATTAAGACCCTCAGAAAACCCTACTAAATTAGAGAGGACCTTCCCCTAGTTAAGCCACGTTGAGTATCTTTGAGTAAGGCCTCTATCTCTAAATGCTTGGCAATTCTATCTTTAATAGCAATTTCCACTATCTTTCCCAGAACAGATGTTAAGCTGACAGGCCTATAATTTCCTGGGTCTTCCCGTGAGTCCTTCTTAAAAGTTGGAGTTATGTTGGCCACCATCCAGTCCTCAAATGCAGAGGCTGAATGTAGAGACAGGTGGCATATTTTAGTTAGAAATCCACAGTCTCAGATTTAAGCTCCTTAATAACCCTTGGGTGGGTGCCATCAGGGCTTGGAGATTTGTTTATATTCAATTTGTCAATCAGGCCTAAGCCTTTGACTCTTGTCACCAATATGTGTTTCAGTGCATCTCATTCCCTTCCTAAGAACAGGAGTTCCTGGTCAGGGATCGCCCTCACATTTTCTCAGATGGAAATGGAAGCAATGAATTTGTCCAGCTTCTCTGCAATTTTCTTTAATTTGTAATGTTCTCTGAGCACTGCTTTGACCTCTTCATCCAAGGGACCAATGGCTTCCCTGGATGGCTTCCTGTTTCTAATGTATTGGAATCATCTTTTATTATCTGTCTTCATAGTTTTGAGAATATATTCCTGGAATTTTCTTTTTGCCTCCCTCGCTGTCTCTATGTATTTCTTTTGCCACCATCTCTTTGTAATTCTTAAGCTCTTTTGTTTTCTCTCATTCAGTCTGGTCTTCTATTTTACGTGTGATGCTTTCTTGGCCTCAATGGCTTCATTTACATTCTTAGTCAATCACCCAGGCCTCTTTTTGGACATTGGAGCCAGTTTCTTCATTTTTGAACTACCCGTATTTTTCAGAGTATAAGACGAACCGGAGTATAAGACGCACCTTAGTTTTTGGGGAGGAAAATAGGGGAAAACAATCTGCCTACCAGGTATTCATCTGGCTAGCGTCCTTAGTCTGGTCAGCTTCAGCACATTATTTTATCCCCTGGTTAGGGCTGGAAAAAAACCTTCTTCTGAGAGAGTAACAATGAAAGAGCCTGCAAGCCAGTAAGAGCTGGGAAGATCGTTAGCACCTGGTTAGGGCTAGAAAAAAAACTTATTCGGAGCAGGTTCAGCACATTATTTTATCCCCTGGTTAGGACTTAAATAAACCTTCTTCGGAGAGAGTAACAATGAAAGAGCCTGCAAGCCGGTAAGAGCTGGGAAGATCGTTAGCACCTGGTTAGGGCTAGAAAAAAACTTATTCGGAGCATGTAGAGCAATGAAAAAAAATTCTGCAAAGACTTAGGGCTGGAAAAACATTCTTTGGAGAGAGTAACAATGAAAAAGCCTGCAAGGTAAGAGCTGGGAAGATCTGTTAGCACCTAGTTAGGGCTGGGAAAAAAAAGCTACATTCGAAGTATAAGACGCACCCAAATTTTCAGCCACTTTTAGGGAGGAAAAAGGTGTGTCTTATACTCCAAAAAATATGGTACATTGTGCCTGAACCTCTATAATTATGGTTTTAAAGATTGCCTTTTCACACTTCCCTTTGAGTTCCTTTTGACGAGTATTCTTAATTTTGAGAAACTCCTTTTCTTTGAAGACAAATATGACTCTGACAGAGTTGCCATGTAGGCCATCACTTCTTTGAATGTTAAAACATATTGCATAACAGGTAGTCCTCGACTTACAACCATTCCTTTGGTGACTGTTCGAAGTTACAAAGGCACCGAAAAAGTGACTTATGACCATTCTTCACACTTACGATCATTGTGGCATCCCCATGTCACATGATCAAAGTTCAACTGCTTGGCAACTGGCATGTATTTATGATGGTTGCGGGGTCCTGTGGGCAGGAGATCTCCTTTTGCAAAGTCAATGGGGAAGCCAGACAATTATTCCATTATTATTCCATTATTATTCCATTATAGGCCATTATTCCAGACAAGGAATAATGGATGGAAATTGACCAAGGAGAGATTCGACCTGGAAATAAGGAGAAAATTTCTGACAGTGAGAGCGATCAACCAGTGGAACAGAAGTTGCCTTCAGAGGTTGTGAGAGCTCCAACAATTGAGACTTTCAAGAGGAAATTGGACAGCCATTTGTCGGAAATGGTGTAGGGACTCCTGCTTGAGCGGGGGGGTTGGACTAGATGACCTACAAGGTCCCTTCCAACTCTGTTACTCTGTTACTTAACAACCATGTGGCAGCCCCAGTACGGCTCGCAGTTACTAACTTAACAGTTGCAGTTATTTACTTAACAACTGCAGCAAGAAAGGTTGTAATATGGGGCAAAATTCACTTAACAAGTGTCTTGCTTGGCAATATAAATTTTGTGGTCATAAGTCAAGAACCAGTTATATTTTCACACATACTGTATTTGTCTCACCATGTCCTGAGTAGTATCTAGTATTGACCCCTTCCTCATTGGCCAACTGCTCCAGGACATAAAGATTCCTGGTAACTAAGAATTGTATTTCTCTCTCATGGTTTGAAGGCATATATTCATCTAATCAATGTGTGGATAACTGAAAGGCAGATTTTGAAGTTGGTTATTTGGTATCAGTTGTCAGTTCAAATATCATGGGTAATGCCTTAACCCTAACAAGTACATTTTCAAAACTGGGTTTCACTGGTTGAAAATCTGCAGCCAATTATAGATACTCAAATTCCCTTTGTCAGATTATAATTCTCCTAATTAGGCATGTGTGAGAGCAATCAATTAGTAACCATTGCATAAAAAATAATTGAAAGGATACTAGTCTCATTAGGGAATTCTAATTGGTTCAATGTGATGCTCAAAATGGGGGGGGGTATAAATCCTAGTGAGAAAAACATTTATCTGTGTTTTATTATTTAAATCATTTTATTGAGTTATCTCTTTTCACATACATTAAACATGACATAAAGCAATTATGTTAGGCATTATAATGTTTATTAATAGGTTGCATAATCGCTTAATATTAATAGAGGAACAGATAGATTGTTTAGAGAAATTGGTTAGAGGAATATCGTGACCAGGTTAAATGCTGAAGGCAAAAGTTGTAGATAATTTAGATAATTACTTCTAAAGGAAATACATCATTTGTTATTTCTTCTGCTCGGTTTTAATGTGTGTTTTAAAATAATAGATAAACGTGATCAGAGGCTTTCATTAAATTTTGTAATCTTAAATTGGATTGATTTCATTTCTTCAACATTTCAAGATTCATTTCTTAAATTAGAAAGTTAATATCTCAGAGAATATGTGCATTTTAGTGTATGTTACCTACAAGTCAATGTCTATAATGTTTTATTTTATTTTTTGTTTTTAGGTTAATTTCCTTTAGAATAAGCAAGTTTCATGCAGCCCTTTTCCTAATTAGAAAGGTTGCTTTGGTGAAAAAAAAACTATCCCCTTTTCATCTGTTCATACCAACTTTGGTTGGCAAAGGTTAATTTTGCCTGCAAATTCCAGCTCCTACTGTCAAGAAATCAAAGAATTATTGCTCATCTCCTTTAAAAAATAGATTAAAAGAGCTAAAGTTGCTTTGCATAAAACCACTGTACCTATGGATGAAATTTAGGGCATTTTATTCTCTTAGAGCAGTGATGGCGAACCTATGGCACGAGTGCCACAGGTGGCACGTGGAGCCATATTTGCCGGCACGCGAGCTGTTGCCTAGCTCAGCTCCAGCGCACATATGCACGCCGGCCAGCTGATTTTTGGCTCACATGGAGGCTCTGGAAGGGCGTTTTTGGCTTCCGGAGGGCCTCCGGGGGGACGGGGGAGGGTGTTTTTGCCCTTCCTAGGCTCCAGGGATGCCTCTGGAGCCTGGGGAGGGCGACAAATGGGTCTACCGGGCCCACCAGAAGTTGGGAAACGGGCCATTTCCGGCCTCCAGTGGGCCTCCGGGGGAGCGGTGGAGGCCGTTTTTGCCCTCCCCAGGCAGTGAATTATGGGTGTGGGCACTCACACATGTGCGATAGCATGCGCGCATGCACTTTTGGCACCCGAGGAAAAAAAGGTTCGCCATCACTGTCTTAGAGGGTTTACTATACCTAAAAATTGCATTCACTTTTATCTAACCAACAACTTATACAGTTGTTTAGAGATTTTCAATTATAGTGGGTAAGACAGATGGAAGTGTAGCATTTTCAGACCCCAAATCGAATCGGATAGCTCCTAAATAACTCCAATCCCTTTCTGATTGGCTGATACAAGATTTGAATGGACCCTTACATAAATTTCTAATGCACAAAAGGTCATGTTGCAACAAACCAAAGGACATGTATTTTTTCATTGCAGAGTTATTTTTTTTTTGCTATAACTTGTATGTTTGTTACCAAAGGGCTTTCAAGTTTTGTTTGCCACCAAATTGCAAATTCTCATCTCGCCCAACCACTTCCCCTATTTTGACACATACGATCTTTCTCCTGGCTGATATTTTGAAAGTGAACCATTCCGCACAAGGAGTAAACGTGAAGAACCAAAAGCGTGTAAAAAAAAAAAAAACCCCAGCCAGTCAAATCCAAAAGATGAAAAGGTCAACTTGGAACTTCATAGTCTGCATAATTGGAGAGCTGCTCCTTGCAGGGCATCAGAAAATGTAAATTATCATTCCTGAGCAATCGATTCCATGGATGAACCACAAATGAGACATCAGTCAATCATGCTGGCATCAGAACAAAAAACTTTTGCAAGGACGAATCGGAGAAAGAGCATTTTCATATGAGTGGAACAGGAGGAGAAATCCCAAGACTTGATTTTTTTTTAATTGACACCGAATACATCACTGTTCATCAGCATGGCAGTTTTTCTGAAGATGATAACAATATTGCAAAGACACTTCATGGAATTAATGAAGAGCGGGCACATTTGTTTTAATTTCTTATCTAATGCCGCAAGAAAGCCCTGTTCAAGCATTCTGTTCAAGTTCTGCATCATTCTGTGATCAAGATAACCTGAGAATAAAGCAAAGTTAAAATGACAGAAAGACAGAAGGAAAGAAGGAAATAGATAAACCCCAAAAAAATCAAAAATCAGAAAAATATGAGGCATTGGGAAATGCCGAATGGAGGCCAGAGTGCCAAAATAGCTGTAGATAGGTAGGTGGGTGGGTGGGTAGGTGTGTGTGTGGGAGGGAGGGAGGGAGGAAGTGTTGTGGCTTGCCCGTGTCCCACGCAGCTGGTAGCGGATCTGGAGTTTCCAGAGCCGACTGTGGCATGGCACTATCATCCCATGTACCTGGCACCTGAGTCTGAGAGCGAGGAGGACTCAGTGCCAGAGGAGGAAGACCAGCCAGGGCCTTCTGCACCTTCTCAGCTGGTGCAGAGTGGGTCGTCAGAAGAGGAGGAGCCTCTGCTGGATGCTAGGGCACGGAGAGCAGCTAGTAGACAGGAATGGCTTACGGAGGTCTCCTCGCATGTAAAGTGAAGGCTAATTGGCCACACCCTCAGGCTATTTCAGTCCTGGAGCATGTCTTAGTTGTTGCTGGAAGCAACAACTGTGTTCTGTTAGCACTCAAGACTTCTTTGCATCAGTGTTCCCGCTCTGAGTCCTGCATTTTGAAATATCAGCTCCTTTGCTTTGGATTCTGGGATTCCTGCCAACTCCAGTGAGTAAAAGATAAGCACGAAGTAATTGCCAGCTTTGTTTTGGACATTTGAACTCTGGCTAAAAAGCTCACAAAGATAATATTCACCAAGACTCTCGTTCCGTTTGTTTCTGGACTTTAAACCCTGATTTTTTACTAAGAATATTTATGAGTAAAACTCCTTGATTTCTTTTGCAAGCAGTTGTGTGTGTGTCCTTTCTGGGGGTTCCTGTGCCGGGACACAACAGGAAGGAAGGAAATGTAGGATTGTATGAATCATTTCTCCAATGTCTCCGCCCAGATGAAAAACACTAGTGAAGACAGCTTATTTGTCTTCTAAAATCTATTATTGGAGGAAAGCATTCAAAACTACTTCCAGTGAAATTATCATTAATGTTAAATAGTAGGGATTATTTTGCTGGAGCTGGTTCATTGAAGTCATAAAGGATCATCAAATTTCCTCAAAAGGCATGGCGTGAGATGAATAAATCATGCCACTGAAGGGGCTCTTTGTGGAAGAAGGGGTGGTTGGGAATGTGAAAAATAAATATATAAACAAACAGATCCTATAGTTGGACATGATGGAAAAAATATTGAAAGTATTAAAGGAATTAATACAGCCATGAGGACAGATGTTTCACAAATGCTTTCCATCATCTGCTGTTTACAAATTGTCATTCACCGTTTCAGAATCAGTGGAACAGATGGTTCATGAAGAAGGATAAGGAGACTGAGAATGCAATAGTTCCCTCAACCAGATGGTGTTAATTCTGCGTTCTCTTCTTATAGAACCCTTGAATCATATATGAGATTCTGCCAAATATGATTAATTGTTAGAATCATGGGAGACCATTTTGGGAATCTGACAAAATGGGTTGACTTCCATGAATGCTTGGGCAATAATCAACTCTTAATCTTTTGCATGTTCAGAGATTTTTTCAAATTCTTGCTTTTAATTTAATTGTAAGACAATTGTAATATTTTTTAAACTATTAAAGTAAACCGGTGCAAATCTGATTCTGCTTTCTGAGGTCCATATATGTCAATGTTTCTTTCTTTCTTTCCTTCCTTCCTTCCTTCCTTCCTTCCTTCCTTCCTTCCTTCCTTCATTCCTTCCTTCCTTCCTTCCTTCCTTCCTGCCTTCCTCCCTCCCTCCCTCCTTCCCTCCCTCCTTCCCTCTCATTTCTTCCTCCCTCCCTCCCTCCCTCCTTTCTTCCTACATTCAACTTTACGCCACCTTGAGTATGCTTCATTTACAAATCATTTATTCTATCTTATAACCATTTATACAATTGTTAATCTGTTAGACAAATTATAAATTTAACTAACTAAATATATTTAAGACATTCATTTCTATTATCTAATACATTTTTTTCTTGGAATAATTATCCCCAAAGAGACATAAAAAACAATAAACAAAAGTCCACTTTTAACGCATTTCCATGGAAACTCTATTGTCAATTGGAAAAACATTAGCTCACTCCCACTTTATAAAATATCCAAAAATGTATCATACTGTTGTATATCCTCTAAGGTATTTTCATAATACTTAATAAGGCTCTAAATATCATCTGCATACTATAACAACCTGCCACTTGTATACCCAGAATATTTCTATGCTATTTAATAGGATAAATTTTAAAAATCCAAAACAAGGTGAAATAAACAGTAAGAGTGGTAATATGCATTCTTGACATATTCCCCAATACATCTTAATTGTCAGAAAAATGTTTGTAATAACAGGAGCGGAAGAATTCCTGCAGGCGGGGGGTAGAGCTTAATTCACTCGAGCTCACCCCCCAAGTATGTATGATGTTGAATGGTTGTTGATTTCTTATATTGTGTTTTAATTTTTATATTGTTTTAATTACTATTTTAGATTTTGGTTGTTCTTGTATTTTTCACTGATGTACACTGCCCTGAGTCCTTAGGGAGTTGGGCGGCATATAAGAATTCCAAAATAAATAAAAATAAATAAATAAATAAATAAAGAATGAGAGTAATATATTTAAACCAACAGTTGAAGGAAATCTATTTTATTCATGACGTGTGCCAAAAACTCAATCTATAGTGCATCAAAATATGTTTTTGCTTCTAATGAAGCAGTTTAAAAGCTATGAAGACTGAACTGTTAAAACTTCCACAAGGAATTTAATATTATCTGAAGCTTGATTCCATGGATGTCCATTGGAGGGATAACAAAGAAGCCAAGATGGTGGTCATGATTAGAGACTTTAAGCTCCTTCCTTCCTTCCTTCCTTCCTTCCTTCCTTCCTTCCTTCCTTCCTTCCTTCCTTCCTTCCTTCCTTCCTTCTTTCCTGCCTGCCTGCCTGCCTGCCTGCCTGCCTGCCTGCCTGCCTGCCTCCCTCCCTCCCTCCCTCCCTCCCTTCCTTCCTTCCTTCCTTCCTTCCTTCCTTCCTTCCTTCCTTCCTTCCTTCCTTCCTTCCTTTTTAGGGCACCCATCTCACTATCAAGTGACTCTTGATTGCTTATAATGGCGTAAATAACAGTGTAAAACAATGAAAAGGTTAAGAGCCATGGTGGCACACTGGTTAGAATGCAGAATTGCCAACAGTTTGATCCTAACGAGGCTCAAGGTTGACTCAGCCTTGAAGTTGGTAAAATGACTCAGATTGTTAGGGGCAATATGATGATTCTGTAAACTGCTTAGAGCAGTGATGGCGAACCTTTTTTCCCTCGGGTGCCGAAAGCGTGTGCGCACATGCTATCACGCATGTGCGAGTGCCCACACCCATAATTCAATTCCTGGGGAGGACAAAAACGGCCTCCCCCGCCCCCACAGAGGCCCTCTGGAGACCAGAAATGGCCTGTTTCCCAACTTCCGGTGGGCCTGGTAGGCCCGTTTTTCGCACTCCCCAGGCTCCAGAGGCTTCCCTGGAGCCTGGGGAGGGCGAAAACGCCCCTCACCAGCCCTCCGGAAACCTAAAATGCCCTCCTAGAGCCTCTGCATGAGCCGAAAATCAGCTGGCCGGCGCGCACATGCATGCTGGAGCTGAGGTAGGGCAACGGCTCGCGTGCCGGCAGATATGGCTCCGCGTGCCACAAGTGGCACGCGTGCCATAGGTTCGCCACCACTGGCTTAGAGAGTGCTGTAAAGCACTATGAAGCAGTATATAAGTCTAAGTGCTATTACTATTGCTATCTAAACCGTGGTGGCGCAATGGTTAGAATGTAGTATTGTAGGCTAACTCTGACGACTGCCAGCAGTTCAATCCTGACTGGCTCAAGGTTGACTCAGCCTTCCATTCTTCCAAGGTTGGTTAAATAAGGAGCCAGATTATTGGGGGCAATTTGGTGACTCTGTAAACCGCTTAGAGAGGGTTTTAAAGCACTATGAAGCAGTATCGAAATCTAAGTGCTATTGCTAACATTAAAACCTAGGCATTGGAAGTAAAACATTAAAATTAAGAACAAAGAACCGAAGACAAGACAGGGTGAAGATGGGATCTTCTAATCTTCTAGCCACCTCCAAAATGGGGCACCCCCATCAGGACCCCAAGCCAATTGGCAAAGCCAGGTCCTTTTGGAAGGCCAAGAGGATGGGGGAGGATGTCACTTCAAAGGGCATGATATTCCAAAGGGTGGGAGACATGCCAGCTGCAATTCCTTGGCTGGGAATAGGATCCGGCGCATGCCCCTTCTGCCAGAACAAGAGGGGCGAACCAATCTCATTGGGGTGAGACGGTTCCTCAGGTAACATTTATTTATTTTATTTATTTATTTTTATTTATTTTATTTGTCAAGTACATGTTGGTAATATACATAGATATAACATTGTTTATATACATAAGATGGGTACTGATAAGAGGGAACATTAGGACAGGGACGGTAGGCACGCTGGTGCACTTATGCACGCCCCTTACTGACCTCTTAGGAATCAGGTGAGGTCGACAGTGGACAGTCTAAGGGTAAAGTTTTGGGGGTTTGGTGATGAAACCACAGAGTCAGGTAGTGAGTTCCAGGCATTTACCATTCTGTTGCTAAAGTCATATTTTCTACAGTCAAGTTTGGAGCGGTTCACTTTGAGTTTGTATCTGTTATGTGCTCGTGTATTGTTGTGGTTGAAGCTGAAGTAGTCATTGACAGGAAGGACGCTGTAGCAGATAATTTTATGAGTTATGCTTAGGTCGTGCCGAAGGCGACGTAGTTCTAAGCTTTCTAAGCCCAGGATTTCAAGTCTGGTTGCGTAAGGTATTCTGTTGCGAGTAGAGGAGTGGAGGACTCTTCTTGTAAAGTATCTCTGGACATTTTCTAATGTATTTATGTCCGATATGCGGTGTGGGTTCCAGACAGATGAGCTGTCTGGAACATGAATCCATCACTGATGTATGTTTTAAAAGGGCAGGGCCTCAGGACCACGGTTGCATTTATCAATGTGACTTTTTTGATATCGCCCATCCATGGATGCCTCAAAGACTTGATACCCTTTCATTAACCCAGCTTGCGCGAGATGCATTATAGACAAAACTCTCTGTCACCAATGTGCTATTAACAATCCTGCATTTTTTGCCATGCAACACATTAGCAACATTTTTGCATAAAATAATATAGGGTTTTAATCAATATTGACACTTACTAGGTTTGTTCATTATTGGAGTCGTCAAAGATGGATCGAATAGAGTGCTAGGTTAGCATCATTAGTTGCATAGAAATGAATCTTAGAAAACTTTCCTTAAATTTCCAAAATCTTGACTGTTTCCTGGATTTGATGCTCACTGTGTTATCTTTTCTATAAGCACAAAGACTCAAGAATTGGAATGTCTAACTTTCCCATCGTTTTTTCCTTTTGTTCTCATGCACAGTCTCATGTATATTTGCTTCTTAAGCCCAACTATTTATACCAACACAACTGAACATCGAAAAGTGCCTAATGCAAATCTAACTGGTTTAAATAAGGCACAAATGGGAGCACTGAATGGTTTTGCACATCTTATTCCTAAAGAACACATATTTGAAATGCTCTCCTGATATTTCTGGGCTTTTAACTCAGAACCGAGTGCTTTTGTTTCCCTCTGCAGTTGTACACTCCTTGTTATTTGGCAAACACCCACCCCTCACCCCAGAATTTGGTCTTGTCATTACACCATTGGAAGGAAATTAGCAAAGAGTGTTTTGTTGGCTAGGTAATAAAAGCTAGAATCAGTTTAATTGCCCCAAGAGAAACCAAGAAAAAAAAAAGTCTTAGCTCCTTCAAGTTGATAAGAATTGCAGTTGGATAATTTTTCTCCTTTGTTTCTAAAACATTCTAAAATATAATCTCATTCCTTCTAAAATATAGAAGCGCTTCTTACTTGGTAGCAGATAGCTTTATACCTTGCAACAAATGAATGAAGATTGGAACACTAAAGTTATAACTTTTTAAAGAAAGCATGCTCAAGAGTGGTGCTTCCATAAAAGAAAATACAGATAAGATTTATTTAGGAAATAACAGGTTGATGGGAAAGTTACTTAAGTGTTTCTCTAGCTAAAAGCTTCCACGGTGCTCTCTGACTTTATGGAGAGAGAGCAAATATGGTTAAGTACTTGAACTGCGCAGGCGAGAGACACATCTGAAGTGAGACTGGAAGGAAGTGATGAAGGCCCCAAGAGAATTAGACCAATCAATAAGAAATATATTATATAGAGACATGCAAAGCTATTTCAGACAGAAGAGATAAAAGTGCTGAATCCCATTGCAAACAATCTCAACATTTATTGTTCCTGATGATCAAAATCTTTATAGGTGCAGAAAACCAGTGCATATGCCAAATTTTGACATATGGATTTGATGATTTTTAAATTTTAAAGAGGGGAAATATTTTTTTTAAATTTCCCCTCCTTTTTAGGAGGGAAAATGGACATTTTATTAGAGTCTTAAACTGAGAGCTGAAAGTGTTTTCTATACCCTTAGAAGAAGAAGTCGGAAGTTATTCTTTGAATATATTTGTGTTTTTCTTTCCTTTCCTTTTCTTTTCTTTTAAGAGCCGAGGTGGTGCAGCGGTTAGAGGCAGTACTGCAGGCCACTTTAGCTGACTGTGATCCGCAGGTCAGCGGTTCAAATCTCACCGGCTCAGGGTTGACTCAGCCTTCCATCCTTCCGAGGTAGGTAAAATGAGGACCCAGATTGTTGGGGGCAATATAAATATACAATGCCATCTCAAAATTTGGTAGGGGAATGGAATGGACAAGAACATGGTGCTGTCCAGAACTAAGTGGAAATTTTCTGTCAGTGAGAATTCAATGTAATAGTTTGCCTCCTAGGATCGTGGGTGCTCCATCACTGGAGATCTTAAAAAATAGACTGGACAACCATTTGACTGGGATGGTATAAGATTTCCTCCTTGAGTGGGGGGTTGGACTAGAAGACCTCTGAGGTCCCTTCTAGCCCTATGTTTCTATGTTCCATATTGGAATTATGTTCCTTTAGCATTGTGAAGCAATAACCATAAAGGCTTAATTGTAGCATCCATATTTTTATAAACCAGCATGTCAGGAAAGGATAATTTTGGAGAAGTAGTAGTGAAACCTGCTCACATTTCAAGAGCTACATATTCTTGCCACTATTAGTGCCTTTTCATGATTTTTCCCCTCCTTTCTTTGTTGGATTGATGTAATCCCGAGGCATACAATTTAATACAATTTATTTCTGGAAAGCTTCCTTTCTTCTCCTTATACCTGATTTAAGAAAGGAAGTAGTTAAAAAAATGTTCCAGAAAATGGCCACATAAAGAGCTTAATATCTTTAACAATTCTGCAACAATCAGTACAAATTTAATTTTATAACACTTGGAAGAGGCATTGTGTACATTAGTACAGAATGCCCCTGAAATCAATATAGGACAATCTCATTCCCCAAAGTCGAAAATTCCATCTATTAGGGGGGAAGAGAGAGAGAGAGAGAGAGAGAGAGAGAGAGAGAGAGAGAGAGAGAGAGAGAGAGAGAGAGATGAACTTTAACTTTCTTCAGTGCGATTTCTCTTTGCAATGTAAGAATTAAGAAGAGAGTTTGCCAATTTAATGGGATGCCATCTCAAAATTTGGTAGGGAAATGGGCAAGAACCCTTGAAAACAATCTTAGTTTTGATTCTAATGAGGGAAAGGCTGTGAAAACTCCCAGGTAAGTATCTCACTGCCTGTCTCTTTGCATCTACCATTATCTTTTATTTTCCTCCTGGATTCCTGGTATCTTAGCAACCGTGCAGGCCTGATAACCTTAATAGACCCTGAAATGACACTTTAGAAATCTATCGCTGAAGGCCTGGTGCTTAGACTAATGGCACTCTTTGATGGTAGATCTCAAACTGCAGAGATATGGTTGGATTAACAGCTTTTCTCGCCTCAGCTGTCATCTTTTTTTGGTTGGTTACACAGACAAGGAAACGGTTGGTAATCCAGATTGAATCTAAACAGATTTCCACAGATATAGACAAGCTGTTCGTTCAATAAACTGTGGAGATTCTGTTTAAAATAAATAAATAAAGGACCGGTAACTGTGACGCCCTATTGGATCTTGGAAGCATATAGGATTCTTTTATGAATCAAGCGCGATTATCCAGCATTTATGGCCAGTAGATGGTGGGTGGCACTTTGAAGGCTGGTAGGAAGCTTATTAATTGCTTGGCAGCTGCTCTCAATCTGGAATCATCTCAGTGGAGACCAGATTTTGGATAAATGGTTGGAAGAGCACAGAGGAAGGCAGGGTGAGTGTAAGATCTTCATTAATATTCATCGAATGTCAGTGTCGTGACACTGGCTCCAGTCCACATAAGCATCAAAGAAGACAGATTGTGTGTTCAATGTATTGGAATAAAGTGTGTCCCAACCAGGATTTTATAATCCTGCTGCTCTGGTGTGTGAGCCAGGCTGGGAGCAAGAACTGAGGCAAGGAGACTGAAGTAATAGTTAACACATGAACGTTTATTAACTGTCAACTGGATAGCTAAGAACAAAGGCAAGGCGTCCGTTTGCCAGCCTCTATTTATAGTCGGCTGTCAAACGGAACAGCCAATCACAGCCAATCACAGAACTCTTCTATTCCACATCCTAGAGCGGCCCGATGGAATACCGGAACACAACACCTGCTGTTCATTTTCTGATAACCTCTGAGACTACGTGCCTTCTGCACTTGAATTAGGATGGATCAAGCCATTTTTTTTGGCACCTATGCATCCCTTCTCTCTTTATCCTTCAGTCCATTCTTTTCCACGTCCACATTAATTCATGTAGTGGTTTAAAGGTCTCAACTCTGCACAAAAAATATGCAACTCTGCATATTTAAAAATACATTTCTGAACTTCTCAAAACCATCTTCCTAAGGATGGCTTTTCCCAATGTAAATTTGTATGCCAGTATCGTAATTGCTTACTTGAACCCTATGACAACCATTCTTGACAAATGAATCTTTTCTTTTATGTACACTGAGAGCATATGCACCAAAGACAAATTCCTTGTGTGTCCAATCACACTTGGCCAATAAAGAATTCTATTCTATTCTATTCTATTCTATTCTATTCTATTCTATTCTATTCTATTCTATTCTAATTAAAATCTGCTCTTTGATGGCCATATTTGGGTACGTTTTTGTCCTGTACACTGATGTTGATTCATGTTAAAATTAAGATAACATGAACGTTTGAAATATCTCTATTCCTTTTTTTAAAAAAAAGTTATTTTATTTTCTCCATCTTGACATACATTTCCATACATATACCACAAATCATATTGAAATATATATAATTATACATTTCTATCTAATATATCATAAACAAACATCCTAATTTTGCACCTTTTGTATTTTTATTACCCGTCTGTTTCCCCCCAATATTTCTTATTATTCCCCTCGCTCTATTTCCCTCTCTTCCCTCTACCTTCTTTTCCCTTCTCTCCCTCTTTCCTACTTCCCTCCTCTCCTCTCACAACACACACTCCTTTCAAGTTCCAAGTTATCTTTGTATACAAGGTCAATCTTCAGCTGTCCACAAATTCTATCTTTCCATAAACTGTTGCAATGTTTTCTTTTAGCCAGCAGATGGCGTTGCCAGTTTCCCGGTATAACAAACCAGTTGTTTTACCGAAATTTCCAAAAATGCTTTAAATCCCCATAAATATTTTTTTCCAGATCCATTATTCTTTTTCAAATTTCTCTAATTTCCACCAAGTCCAATTGCAAATATATCAACAATCTTCTTGGGCTTTAATCTTCATTTATTCAACTCTCTCTATGGTATTCCCAGTTGCTAGATAGTCGCTAGTTTCTGTTCTGGGATATCTTTTACTGTCTTCTTTTAAATCTTCTTTTAACTTTAAATTGGCCAGTCACTCACCTGACTCCAGCACTTTACTTCCACTCGCTCCTGCTCAAATGCTTTGATCTTCTCCCCCAGGCCATCCACAATCTCTTTTCCAATCGTTCCATTGTGGCTAATGGTGATGAGTCTCCTTTTCACAGCTGCCGGTCAAGAGGTTTGCAAATTCTCCCCCCCCCCCCGGTCCACTGACCGGTGCCTCTCTTCTTCACCCCCAGGGGGTGCCCCAGCCCGGTTCCAATGGATCCAGGCCCCCAAATGGCTGGAAATTCGGCGTTTCCCTCAGAGGTTCCAAGGGAAACGTCTTGGTGCAGAGACGTTGGACACGCTTTCCCAAATATCTCTATTCCTGAAGACTGCATGAAAGTCTCATGTGACATTGAATGAATCTACTGCCAAGTGGGAAGCTCATTTCTGTGGTTTCTGAGTATATCAACTGCAGTTTGTGGGTATTATCTCTGGAACCAACTTCCCCCAGAGATCCGAATCATCGCCACCCTGCTGGCCTTCCGAAAAGCCATTAAAACATGGCTCTTCCTGCCGTTAGGGTGATTTTGAGACGACCTTGCATCTGACGTCTCCCCCATGTATGTATGGTGTTATACGATTTTTAAAATTGTTTTAAATTGTTTTTAATGATTTGTTTGATGTTCCCTAAAATGTTGTACGCCGCCCTGAGTCCTGAGGGAGTAGGGCGGCATAGAAGAACCTCAAATAAATAAATAAAATAAATATTAGCAGCACAATTTTGTGTCATTTGAAACCCAAAAAACCATAATACAAATCCTCTTGACACAATTAAAAACCAACCAACCAACCAACCAACCAACCAGGAACAATTCTCAAATTGTCCCTCAATATGAAATGACAATTGACTCTATCAAGTCAAACTGGAAGCAGTATCAACCTTCTCTTAATTATATGGTTTATTTTGAACTTTTAGCTGACTACCTCTCAGGTAAGACTCCAATGGGGAAGAATCTTGGTTAGCTTTTCCCCCTTAGGTGATAACTTTTTTGACAAGTGCATTGTTGTCTTATAGATGTCAGCCATAAGAAACTCGCTAGAGATTTTAGGAAATAAATCACATCAATGGATAGCTTTTTACATTCAACATTTTCTATATCTCTACGACCTGTCTAATTTTTTTTTTTACTGCTCCAGTGCAGATAGTCACTTTTTTTTGTTACAATCCTAAATAGCTACAGGGAGTTTTCCTGTCAGTTGCCTCCCACAGAATAACATTTGCAAACAGAATGAAAAATGGTTTCCTAAAATCTAATAAGCTGTAAGGAGGGGCACCTTACTGTAGTTATAATTTCTAGGTCACGACAAATTGGCATTACAATATGGAATATTCTAATAAATGAATTATACCATTTCCTATTTCCTCCCACCTCCTGCAGAGAAGATTAAAAACAATACACTTAGCCCTCCACGAACAACCCTAATTGATCCGAGAATTGCGATTGTAAATCATGCCAGTTATTAAGAGGATCATCTTGTAACAAAATTTGCAAGGTTATTGTTTCCATTGTTGTTAAGTGAATCCACGGTTATTAAGTAAATGTGGTCATTAAGTGAATCCTTTGTCCACAATGGACTTTTTTGTTGGAAAAAATTGACTTTTTTTAAACCAGCAAATATATATAAAGGTAAAGGTTCCCCTCGCACATACATGCTAGTCATTCCCGACTCTAGGGGGCAGTGTTCATCTCCGTTTCTAAGCCGAAGAGCCAGCGCTGTCCGAAGACGTCTCCGTGGTCATGTGGCTGGCATGACTAAACGCTGAAGGTGCATGGAACGCTGTTACCTTCCCACCAAGGTGGTCTCTATTTTTCTACTTGCATTTTTACATGCTTTCGAACTGCTAGGTTGGCAGAAGCTGGGACAAGTAACGGGAGCTCACTCCGTTACGCTGCGCTTGGGATTCGAACCGTTGAACTGCACACACACACACACACACACACACACACACACACACACACACACACACACAGTATGCAGTCACATGCTGGCTGGATGTTGCAAATCACCATAAATGTGGGATTGTTGAGCACCCAAAGGGCAAACTCATTATTGAGGGAGTGGCTATTGGAATTTTGAATCTGGGTCATAAGAGCCTTTTGGGGGGTTTGTTGTAAGTTGGAACAGTTGCTAAACTGTCGTAATTCAAGGACTACCTGTTAGCCGCCAGCATTTCCTTTTGCATTGCCCCAATTCCCTCTAATTTTACAAACATTTTTTTTTAAATATCAGACATCAATAAAGCTACTCATTGGCATGGTATCATGTCATTTAATTCCATATTTGGGCATCTTAGCATTTTGAATTACACACAGAATTCACCCAATATTGTATCCCACTGAAATATAGTTTCTTCTAATGATGATCTGTCGAATATGAAAGTGGACAAGTTCATAAATAATTGTATTAAGCCCATATCAAAGGAGTTACTATGGCTTAATATGGCTGGGTAAACTCAGCCATACAGTTGGAAAATGTCCTTTCATCTCAATAAAGCTCAGCTCTGGGCAGAATTGGCAGTTAGAAAGTCCTGACAGATGGTCATCTAACCTTTAGTTAAATATCTGCAATGAAGGATAACTTGCCACCCACCAAGAGGGTCTGTTATTCTGTGAAACAGCTCAGTCCTTTTGATCTTTGCTTGTTTCATGTCAGCGTTTGCCTTAAATATATTAATGTGATAGGAGGAAATTCAATCTATCTTACTGTTGGTTTGTTTTGTTGTTGTTTAGTTCAGTAAAATGTTGACAATAGTTCACTTTTCCAAGTCTTCCTGGCCGTCTTTTTTTTTTTTTTTTGCAGGCACAGGATTTAATGTGAAAAGAGATCTTTATGGGCTTCCTTTATGTCTTTATTGGTAATCGCTTGTTATAGAGAATAAAATTATCTTTAAGTCCTGCAATCTTGGACAGTAGCACACTGCAAGCATGCTGAACAGTAGGATAGAAAATATTACTGTGGAACCAACCTGGAATTTCATTCACGTATGTTATGTCACGGTGTGAATATTGTCAGTTGTATGTCTATGCAGGGTGATGCACCCCTATCTTAAACATGATGGTACATTCCAATACAAGCAGAACACGTGATACGATGTGTATGCATGTCTACATTCCTAAGCCACCATTATTTCTCTTCTGCCTTAGCTCTTGACCTGAACGGTCGTGTTACTCAGCAAAATGTAGTTTATTCAGGATTTATTGTTTTGTACTGAAATAAATATTTTCTATTAGATTTTTAATCTCGGTTTTATTTCTAACTGTCTGAATTCCAAGTAAAAGATCCAAATCGCCTCTATGAGATCTTATTCTCATCCTAACATGGTAGATAGTTTATGGATTGATTAGTCTTATATCCATATGAAAAACAGAAAACAAAAAAGAAACAAATCCAGGGTAAAATAGATAAAAGGAAAATACAGTAATAAAATCCATATTTGGTACAAAGCCAGTTTAGTCTAGTGTCGGCAACCCGCGGCTCCAGAACTGCATGCGTCCCCTAGCTGTGGCTTCCTGTCGGCTGAACCCACCACTGGCTCGCCCCGCCCCTTGCCCTCCTCTCCCAGTCACTCCTCGCCTGGCCTGAGAAGGTAAGGGCGACGACGGGGGGATGGAGACTCGCTCCATATTCCAGAGCGGGAGCGAAGCGCCCCTGCATTTGCCTTATCTTGCGGGTGCTTCCTCCGGCACTTTTTCTGGCCCTTGTTGGTGCTGCACGCACCTCAGACACTCAGGGAGATGCGCTACTTGGTCTCCGCCCCTATTGAGATTTTCTCCGTTGAAAAATAAATCAGAAGCTTACACAATTGACTGCATTTAGCTGAATTAAATAACTTCTTTATAGTCAAAATAAATATGTTTACAGTACCACAAGTTCTTCTTTATAGCAAGTTGAAAAACATACTTCTTACAGAGACTTTCTGTAGACAAGCACACACAATGGAGACATAATGGAGACACAATAGAGACTGGAAAAATACCCAGCTCAAAGCTTAGTTCTTGCACATGCTCAGTAGCATTTTACTCTAATTGGCTGACTGAGTTACTATGCTAATCTATTGGCTGACTTTGTTCACATGGCTCTCCCAGTCATGAATATTCTAACAGCCCCGAGACACTGGCCCGGGCCGGCTGTGGCTGATGCTCTATGTGGTAATGGTTTCCAGGAGAAGGAGGGGACACCGTCTCCCCCATTGTGAAGTGCGCTAAATGCATCCCGTCCTCCTGCTGGAGCTATTACAATGCGGAGCATTGGCCACAGCCAGGCCAGGCCAGTGTCTCGGGATGGAGAGCAAGCCGTACATCTCCCCAAATGACCCAGATGCACGCAGCACCTACAAGGGCTGGAAGAAGAAGGAGTGAGTGGGAGGGGAGGGCGAGGGGTGGGGACAGCCAACAGGGAGCTACAGCAGGAGGACAAAAGAGCTTCATTTATCTGGGAACCTGAAATAACTCTTGATTTAAATCATGGTAAAAAGCACCAAAAGAAGAAGAAAGAACAACAACAGCAAAAACCAAAAACCAAAACCCAACCCTCGCCTGTTTTTGGAAATAGTTCAAGGGGGAACACACACACACACGCACACACACACACACACACACATGAGAGAGAGAGAGAGAGAGAGAGAGAGAGAGAGAGAGAGAGAGAGACAGACAGACAGACAGACAGACAGACAGACAGACAGACAGACAGACAGAGAGAGAGAGAGGAGACAGAGACAGAGACAGAGACAGAGAGTGAGAAATGAGAGAGAGAAATGAGAG
>JALIGW010000014.1:11748877-11801377 GCA_023053685.1 Diadophis punctatus similis | reverse complement strand
GACCAACTGGTGATGTCACGATGACGTCACGGAACAGGTTCGGTCGGTGCCAGTCCGTGGGCGCCGCCATCTTTTTTTGAATTTTTTCTTCTTCTGAGCATGTGCAGAAGCCGAGTTTCCGGCACTGTGCATGCGGTCGCCATCTTGTTTTTGGCTTTATTTTTTATTTTTTATTTTTTTTATTTTTCGGCACTGCCACATGGTGCAGGAGGAAGCGAACCGGCAGCGAGGTAAGTTAGAACCCATCCCTGATCTGTCGGGATCTCGTCACACTTCCATTGTTGAGCATATACAATTCTAGCTGCAGTTAATACATATAAAATCAAGTATATAGTCTCTTTGTCATATCTTTCCGGCAGAATGCCCAATAAAAATATTTCTGGTTTCATGTCTATGTTTTATCATTTTTTCCAACCAAGTATGTATTTCCGTCCAATATTTTTTGGCTTTTGGACATTACTTACCAAATTTGCAGATGATTTATGAAATTTACCAAACTTACCAAATTTGCAGATGATACTAAGCTGGCAGGAATAGCTAACACCCTAGAAGATAGGCTCAAGATCCAAATGGATCTTGACAGACTTGAATACTAGGCCCTATCTAACAAAATGAAATTCAATGTAGAAAAAAGTAAAGTCCTACACTTAGGTAAGAAAAACCAAAATTGTACATATAAACTGGGTGAAACCAGGCTTAATAGCAGTGACTGTGAAAGGGATTTTGGATTCTTAGTGGACAACCATCTAAATATGAGCCAGCAGTGTGCAGCGGCAGCCAAAAAAGCCAATGCAATCCTAAGTTGCATTAACAAAGGGATATTATCAAGATCAAATGAGGTACTAATGCCACTCTATAAAGCCTTAGTTAGTCCACACCTAGAGTACTGCATCCAGTTTTGGTCACCACACTATAAAAAAGATGTTGAGACTCTAGAAAAAGTGCAGAGAAGAGCAACCAGGATGATTAGGAGACTGGAGACTAAAACATATGAAGAACGGTTACAGGAACTGGGCATGGCTAGTCTAGTGAAGAGAAGGACCAGGGGAGACATGATAGCAGTGTTCCAATATTTGAGGGGCTGCCACAGAAAGGAGGGGATCAAGCTATTTTCCAAAGCACCTGAAGGCCAGACAAGGAATAATGGATGGAAACTGACCAAGGAGAGATTCAACCTAGAAATGAGGAGAAATTTTCTGACAGTGAGAACAAACAACCAATGGAACAGCTTGCCTTCGGAAGTTGTGGGAGCTTCATCACTTTCAAGAAGAGATTGGACTGCCATTTGTCAAAAATAGCGTAGGGTTCTCTTCTCTTCTCTCCCCTCCCCTCTCCTCCCCTCCCCTCTCCTAGTCCAGTCTAAACATCTGGCTGACGGTGTGATCAACCATAATAATACAATCCAAGGCCAAAAAAATATCCACAACTTCACTGAGGATAGGGTTGCAAACTCTTCTAGATCTCCTCTCAGTCTTTCTTAAAAACCAGGTTTTAATGGCTCTTCTCAAAAGTGCAACTGCTTATCATGTAACTAGCTAAATGTACTGAAATTTCATAAGGAGAATGAATTTTATTGAAAGTAGTGGGAGAAAAATAGGAACTGGGTAAAAGCTGAAATATTAACAGATAGCATGAAGGGAGATCCATATGGGTAAATAATGAAAATCTTAGTGCAGGTAACATGGATAACTTAGCACTGGCATTCTTATTATGTCAAGTAAAATATTAAAACTATCCTAGTCCTTTGAGACCTCTCCAGTCTGGAGAAGTGAAATGACACACAATCTATCTGCAAGCAACAGATACAACAGAAATAATTTATCTCCAATAATAACTGCAGCTGTTTCCTTGCTTAAGAATTTTGTACACAAAGGATCTTTTATTTTCTATACTGATAAACAAGTTGCAATCCCTACTTGGTTGCACACTCCAAGGTTTGTTATTGTTGTTGTCATCACATTATTGGCAACCTAAATGGAAGGGCAAATGTGGTTTTAAAAAACCCATTGAAGATCATTCTGTTTTCTCTAACTTGGTGGATTTGGAAAACAGTGTCAATATAACTTGCAAATAGCCCAGCTTGTGATATTGGCCGATCTCCTGGACTTAGATGCTCCTGACTCATAGTACAGGCTAATTAGATGGACTTAGAATACTGTTTCAGCTCAGCATTGTCATGATTTAAAGTGTTCTTTTAGAAGTACAGGTAATCCTCGACTTACGACCACAACTGAACCAGGGGTGGGTTCTAACTTACCTCGCTGCCGGTTCGCTTCCTCCCGCACCGCGTGGGTGCCCAGTGCGAATGCGCAGTGCCGAAAAATCCCAAAAAATCCCCCTCACAAAAAGCCCAAAACAAGATGGCGACCGCATGCACAGTGCCAGAAACTCGGCTTCTGCGCATGCTCAGAAGAAAATAAATAAATAAATAAATTCAAAAAAAATATTTAAAAAATTCAAAAAAAAAGATGGCGGCGCCCATGGACCAGCACCGACCGAACCGGTTCCGTGATGTCATTGTGACGTCACCAGCGGGTCACTACCGGTTCAGGCTTATTTGGAAATAAGCAACAAAAGAGCGATTAGAATGTTGATTTTGGAAAGCTTTCAAACGGACTAAGAGGCCAGATTGACTGGAAGTAAGATTTTGAAATACTTATAAGAAAACTTCCTGTAGTTTGTTTAAAATCTTATTAAAATATATGAAGATTTAGAGTTTAAGTATAAGAAATCTCTCCCTGGGAAAATGTGCTGGATGAGAGAAAAATCTGATATGAGGAGATCTTGAAAGCTAGAGGCAACCAGAAAGAATTAAACATTGTCATTAAACAAGACCCACTAATACAGAATACAGAATAGAGAAAAGTATTCTAACTCTTGCCAACAATGTGCCCAGAACTCTCTCTTTTTACAGGGGTCTCCAACCTTGACAACTTTAAGACTTGTGGACTTCAACTCCTAGAATTCCTCAGCCAGCTTTGCTGAGGTTGAAGTCCACAAGTCTTAAAGTTGCCATGGTTGGAGACCCCTGCGAAGACTCACCTGACAGAAATGGTTTTAAAGGAAAAGGTAGAAGAGGATATAACTGAAAATCAGGCCGATTTGGATATGGGTTTAAAATTGACAGTACACAAAAATGATACTGAGAAAGAAGTTATACAGGACCTACAAATAACACCCGCTGAATTTTTAATAAGAAAACACAAATTTAAAAAAAAATTAGAAGAGTGACTTGATGCATGGATTTTTAAACTCAGAAAAGTGACGTGGACAATTTTCTTACTTGGCAGTTACAAAAGAGCTGTGTTGTACTAATGATGGATTTCCTGAGAAAAGATAAAGAGGCAAAGAAAAGAAATCAGCTTTTGGAACATTACTTAAAAAGAATAAACAACAAGATCTTTAAAAGTAAAATGAAGGTTTACAAAGTTGGCTTATTCAACCAAGATTAAAATATCTATGATTCTTTTTTTAAACAGCTTTTAGTGGGGTTTTTTTTTCTTGACTAGGACTAAACGATGAGGTTTTAAATGTTTGTTTATAGACAAGATATGGGAAGAGGAGTGTTTCTGTTGTATCTCAGAGAAAGTAATAAGCTATGGTATTAAAATTGAGAGGAGATGAAGAGAAGATGATAAGAAATTAATTTGTGTGACATCATTTGAAGGGATTAAAGATTAAAAATTTTAATATGCTGTTTCTGGTAAATGGAGTTTTTCTTGATTACGTTTGAATGGTGAAATTTAAAAAAATTATGGATATGAGATGAGATATGGAAATAAGGTTTTTTCCTTTGCATCTTTAGATAAAATGACAAGGTACGGTATAAAGTAAAATAAAGAAATATGAAATTGTTCTACTTGTAAAGGATGATGATGTTCGTCCATCGTGTTCAAAGAGGACCTTGACATCTAACAGGTTGTGGGCTGTCCACGATGTGTCCGCAGGTAGCTGGTAAGGCCTATACGGGCACGCAATGTTCTGCCACATGTTGGGCAGACATGTCTGGGCACCATTGTTGCAGCATTTGCAGCTCTGGCTTTGCAGAGTGCTTGCTTCTCTTGTGCTGTGGTTGTTCTTCTGTCCTCAGATGTCTGGCAGACTTGGTGGATCAACGTGCGCCATGTTGATCGATCTTGTGCCGGGGTTTCCCAGGAGTTGGTGTCGATATCCAGGGACGTGAAGGAGGCTTTCAACGTGTCTTTGTATTGCTTCCTTTGTCCCCTGTGTGATCGCTTTCCTTGAGACAGCTCACCATAGAGGAGCTGTTTGGGGATGCGATGGTCTGGCATCCGTGCAACATGGCCTGCCCAGCGTGTCTGGGCTTTCATCAGCAGGGTGTGAACTGATGGCAGGTCTGTTCTGGAGAGGACTTCTGTGTCTGGCACCTTATCCTGCCACCGGATCCTCAGAATTCTATGGAGGCAGGTCATGTGGAACTGGTTTAAAGGATAGATAGAAGATAGATGATAGATGATAGATGATAAATGATAGACAGACAGACAGACAGACAGACAGACAGAAAGAAAGAAAGAAAGAAAGAAAGAAAGAAAGAAAGAAAGAAAGAAAGAAAGAAAGAAAGAAAGAGAGAAAGAAAGACACTTCCGGTATTTGTTAATGAAATAAGATGGAATGATGGGTTTTTATTATTTACTACTAGATAGAAGTTGAGATATGGATGAAGAGATTTTTCACTGAAATATTACCGAAGGTGCTAAGTTACTGAAACTGTACTTGTGTTCATGAAGGGGGGAGTCATTTCTTAATTTTTCTTGTTTTTCATTTTTATATTTTTCTCCCTTTTCCCCTCCCCCCCCCCTCTCTCTCTCTCTCTGTGCTTTTCACTTTTCTTGTTTATATGTCGCTTAGTTTGCCATAGTTTTTTAGCTTTGTAGTTTTAAAGTTTAATCTCTCACAAAACTACTTCTTCTGTCACATTGCCAGTTGATGGCCTCAGTGAGGACAGTACATAGTTTGATGAATAAACTACAATTAGCTAAGCCATAAAATGGTTGCAATTCACTGTGGCTAGTTAACATACCCTACTATCAATATACAATAACCAGTGAATGCAACAATATAATTTAGAGCAATTTAGAGAAAACACCAATCTATAAATATTTCTCACTTGCCGCACAGATTGCAAGTTATAAACAGTGACACTTTCATCTCTGGAAAGTTAATCTGTGTGTCAGTTCCTTGAAATGAAGAACTGGACAGTAGTTTTCTTAAACATTGGCAGAGTCTCAGATTGCTATTTTGAGAACATAAACCGTGACCTCATGCATTGGACCCTTGGCCCATCCAATAATGTGTTCTCACAGTGATCAACCAACTGCAGAAAGAAGCCCATGAGTCTCCTAGCAAAAGGCCTTCAGAGGTGGTCCTTCTGCCTTCAAGGCTAGCAGCTATTTTGCCCCATGGATTGGTCAAACCCTTTTTTGAAGTCAGCTAAGTTGGTAACCATCACCACTCTTCCTTCCTTCCTTCCTTCCTTCCTTCCTTCCTTCCTTCCTTCCTTCCTTCCTTCCTTCCTTCCTTCCTTCCTTCCTCATGACAACTGTCTTGGTCTTTGGTCTTTTCCTTCCTTCCTTCCTTCCTTCCTTCCTTCCTTCCTTCCTTCCTTCCTTCCTTCCTCCCTCCCTCCCTCCCTCCCTCCCTCCCTCCCTCCCTCCCTCCCTTCCACATGGCATCTGTCTTGGTCTTTGGTCTTTGGTCTTTTCCTCCCTCCCTCCCTCCCTCCCTCCCTCCCTCCCTCCCTTCCTTCATTCCTTCCATCCATCCTTCCATCCTTCCTTCCTTCCTTCCTTCCTTCCTTCCTTCCTTCCTTCCTTCCTTCCTTCCTTCCTTCCTTCCTTCCTTCCTTCCACATGACATCTGTCTTGGTCCTTGGTCTAATGAAAGGGCAGTTTTCTGTCTCTTCAAATGCTGCAAATCTACAACACTCAAAGTCTCCAGTGAACATAACAATTACAAAAGATATTCGAAGCTGCAGTTTACCAACCTCTGGCTGCATGGAGACTCGTTATCCTTCGTCAAAAGGTCTCTCTCTCTCTCTCTTTGTGCAATATACGATCAATGCTTGATGTACCATCAAATACAATATTTGAGAAAAGTCCTGGGAAAATGATGGAGTTTTCTCTTATATAAATACGGTGTGAACTACTAGCCTGCTTCTCACACCCTTTTCTAAGTCATTTGACTCATGCCGGACAAGTGTCAATATGAGCCACAGGGCCATTTCAGCCATTCAGAAACATTTCCAGCAGGTTCTGTCTCCTCCGTTCTCATCAGGTTTGGATTTATGTTTTTTTCACACACATCCTTCCAGAGAGATGTGCGTGCCCCCAGCATCTGGAGTTCTCTGAATCCTTGATGGATTGATTTTGACAAGCGATTCATGTTCAAAACAGAATAAAATGCAAAAGATGGAACTCTGTGTCCATCAAAACCTGTTAGATTGAGTCATGCTGTGCACCCAGGGCTCCATTTTGAAGGGATACTTCTTAAAATGGTGAAAGATATCAAAATCCAAGCTGCGTTAAGCTGGAGGATGTTTTATGTACAAAGCGTCAGAGTTATTTTGATAAGCTCAGTATATTTTGACTGAAAGTTTATGCTAAAATGCTGGCACATGAGACACCAGGGATATAATTTCAATTTTTGATCCAAACGTACTATTGGGTTTTGTTATATTTACCATGAGCTTACTCCAGTCCAGTACCCTCCAAATTTATTTATTTATTTTATTATTATTTATTAGTGACATTTATATACCGCCTCACAGTGCAAGCACTCTCTAAGCGCTTTACACCAGTAAGCAATGTATATTTATATTGCTCCCAACAATCTGGGTCCTCATTTTACCTACCTCGGAAGGATGGAAGGCTGAGTCAACCTTGAGCCGGTGAGATTTGAACCGCTGACCTGCGGATCACAGTCAGCTAAAGTGGCCTGCAGTACCTGCCTCTAACCACTGCGCCACCTCGGCTCTTTTTCAATATCAATTGATTGATTCAAATATCTCAGGCTTCTAGCTTCCAAAGTAGTCATACTGTCTGAGATTTTTGGGAACTATGGCATCTACAGTATACAAATAGTCCTCAACAGGTAGACCCCAATTGAGTCCAGATTTTCTGTTGCTAAGTGAGAATTTTGTCCCATTTTACTTGCCATAGTTGTTATGCTGCAGTTGTTACATTAGTAAAACGGCTGTTAAATAAATTTGGCTTCCCCATTGACTTTGCTTGTCAGAAGGTCGCAAAAGGGGATTGTTGAGGTTATGTATTTATGAAATGAATATATGCAACAGAATGTGACGTTGCTGTTCGATACTATAGAGTCAATAAACAGAAGTCTTCAAAGTGTTAAATATAATTTATTTAAATAAACTTGCAAAACTTCAAAACAAACAGTCCACGAAGAATCTTTCTTGAACTTATCTTCTTTTTGAAATAGCAAACAGAAATTGTAGCTATTTAATATACAGACACAAGTCAAACTCTTAGCACTTAGCTATTCACTCAGCAAATAGTTCATCAAAAACCTTGAACTTCTTTTGGTAGCATCTTCAATCTTCAATAACAGAAAACACGAGTAGAAGCAATCTCTCAGTCGAGCAATCAGTCTATCACTAAGCACATAGCACATGGACGCACACATTACTCAAGCTAACCTGTTCTCTTTTATAATTATCAGCAAGCCTACAATGCTTACAATTTAAAACAATACCACTTTTTTATATAAACATAGATTAGTGGTTTATTTATACATTAGTAACCCAATCAGTTTTAAACATAGTACTGACAGGGATCACATGACCCAGGACACTGAACCATCATAAATGTGAGCCAGTTGCCAGGTATTTGAATTTTGATCATGTGACCATCAGGATGCTCTAATGGTCATAAGTGTGAAAACCAGTTGTAAGTCAGTTTTTTCAGTGCAAATTTTGAACGGTTGCTAAATAATCGGTTATAAGTCAAGGACTACTTGCAGGAAGAAAGACAAAAGCACAGCCCCTTCTACTTGTGCCACTGTGCACCAATAAACTGAATTTGATAACACTACTTAGAATTCACTCTACTTTCTATATCCCTTTTGCTTCCTGTCCTCTAATGTTTCCTGTCTTCTGACACCAAAGAAGCAATTGTTATCCTTGAACCCTGATCTAATCCTTTCTACACCCACCTGCTTCAAAGGTCTATGAAGAAGCCAAGTTAGGATTAACCCTAATCTTGACCCTAACCCTCCCCAGCTGAAGAAGCCAATGCCCCGACAGCCTCCAGACTCATATACCTCCCTCTCTTCTTTCTATCTTCCTTTCCTTTCCTTTCCTTTCCTTTCCTTTCCTTTCCTTTCCTTTCCTTTCCTTTCCTTTCCTTTCCTTTCCTTTCCTTTCCTTTCCTTTCCTTTCCTTTCCTCTCCTCATCCCTGCTGTCAATGTTCCCCTTCTCTTTTTTCCCTCCTTCCCCAGCCTTCTACCTCCTCCTCTTTTTGACAGGTAAAGTCTGCTTCCCTTTTTCCTTCTGTCATTCAACTGAACTTAAGTTTGAATTGAAATCTTGTTTGTCAGACTGTGAAATGGCGGTGCAGGCAGCTGTAACAAAATCCGTGGCATGAAAACTGGGTTTTTTAGAAGTTGCTCAGGATAAAACAGCTCTTTTTTTTAATGTTTACTTCCAGGTTTTGAATGAACTGTGGTTAAAGAAGTGCCTTTTGCACCTGTGATCTTTTTGAAACTTGTCTCTTCAAATTCACCAGACTGATTTGTCATTTTCTCGCTTGCCATTACTTCTGCCCCACTGTTGCCTTCCTCTGTTGATGCTGGTTAATACCTCAGGACAGATACAGCTGGTATCCTGAAAACGTCGAACAGACAAAAGCAAAAACTGGCATTTGGAGAGGGACAAATGATGGCTTATCTCCTCTGAACAGTTTTAACAGCCATATCACATTTCTTTGGCCTTGTATATGAAGGTTTATTCATGTTTATGGAGATCCTCAATCATCCGGGCCATGGTTGTCCCAAAGGTAACTGGATTTTCTTGGGTTTTTTTTTCTTTGCGAACGTTTCGTTTCTCATTCAAAAAGCTTCTTCAGTTCTGTTTATTCAAGTTTATTCATCTCCAAGCCACAGTGGATGTTGGGCTGGCAAAGTCACTGTTGTCTGTGATAATGCCATGATTAAAATAATTGCGCTGAGGTAAAAGTAAGCAGGGATGGGATGGCTGACTGGTTGCTGCTGAACTACATCTCCCAGCTGAACTACATCTCCCAGCATTCCTCATAACCCTCATACTTGGCTGTTAAGAGCTTACAACATCTCCCTAGAACAGCGCACACACTTTCAAGTTGAGAAACACTGCATTAGAAAGCTATAATGTGAATTTCACAGTATCTTAAGATGTGCATATCAAGGGATTTTATATATGGGCTATAGGTTGCTGTAGGGATTATTAAGGCAATCCATTTAAAAAAAACACAAGCAAATCTTGAGCTTTATAAATTTATAGCTTTATGATTCTGATTATTTGCCCAAGACTATTTCCTGTTCTAGAAAACTATTCAGCAGTTGTAATCAAGAAAACTGCTTCCTTCCATGGATTTATTTTTGTTATTTTCTGTTCACATTCTGTTGCATCTTGGGATGATTATTTCCCTTTAGATCCATCATATGGTACTAGCCAGCTCATATTGGTACTAACCAATATTGTTTTTGTTCCAAGACGAGTGCATTTTTCATAATACTATCATAGTATAGCCCAGGGGGCGGGTTGCTCTCTTACCTCGCTGCCAGAGCCATGCGCGTGCATCTCCACACTTTGGGGGGGGGGCGTGCTTGCTATGCGCGTGCCCCCTCGCACGATTTTGCTTCTGCGCATGCGTGTAGGCAAAATCTCACCAAAATCTCATGCGTGCACGCATCCCCTTGCGAGATTTCAGCGCGGTTTTGCTTCTGCGCATGCGCAGAAGCAAAATCGATCCAAAATCACTGCAAAAAATGGCGACGCGCGCGGTGGACCGGCAGAGAGGGCTCCGGAGTGGTTGTGCAATTGGCCGCCCCCTACCGGAGCTGTGCATCGGGCAGCTCCGGCAGGAACCCACCTCTGGAATAGCCATGTCTGGTTGCTACATATCATTTATTACATGGTCTCTGGTTGGTTGGGACTACATTTGTGAATAAAGGGGGGAGGGGGAAGCAGTAAATAAAGGAAGAAATATCCATTAAACAATAAGTGAGCATGGGTAATGTTATAGGGCCAAAACATGAACTTCATTAAAGGCAGTAGAATTATAATTTAGATTTCAACAGATGTTGTAGCCAATAGAAACATCAAAAACTGGATGGAGTGATAGGAACTGATTTAAGCGGTTGTCTGTGATAAGAAAAGCTCAGCCATTCTGAAATCAGCTGAATAAAACATTGTATTGCCACCACTGTTTGCTAAACATTTCAGATGTTACAAATGTCCTAGCTGGTATTATGTATTCTGTTATAAGGAAAATGCTAGACGGATTTGCACTATGTTGCTGTCATGGTTCCGAGTAATGGCCCCAATCAATTCAGGACTCTGAGGCTGTGGCTTTTCTCAAAGATCCATTTTATTCGGTACATCATTTCGGCAAATTCAAATGTGAAACCAACTCTAAATATTTCCCATATTTAAATATAATAAAAGAAATAGACATCCCCCACCCCCTAGTCACATTAGCCAACCAGGTAGATGGCAGTCTGCTCAGCTACTCCCTCCAGCCATTGTGAACTCTCATTGAGACGACCTTGATTCCCATGGGCCTTATCGCTGTTATATGTGGCACATGGGGGGAAAATACCCCACATCCCATAGTCCCCCCATATGTATGGCAACCTAAAAATGAAGTAACAAAGAATATGCTAAAGTCATTTTGAGAGTTGACAGAAGCATGAAAATAGGCTAAAGTGAGATTTTATAATTGCCAGTTTTATTTATTTATTTATTTATTTATTTATTTATTTATTTATTTATTTATTTATTTATTTATTTATTTATTTATTTATTTATTTGTGAGATTTATATACCGCCTCACAGTGCGAGCACTCTCTAAGCGGTTTACACCATTAAGCAATGTATATATATATTACATTGCCCCCAACAATCTGGGTCCTCATTTTACCTACCTCGGAAGGATGGAAGGCTGAGTCAACCTTGAGCTGGTGAGATTTGAACCGCTGACCTGCGGATCACAGCCAGCTAAAGCTAACTGCCTTTAACCGCTGTGCCACCTCGGCTCTTTTTTTTGATCCTTTGGAGGAGCCCAAGCATTGCTTGTGTGAACCAAACCATCAACAGGCCTGAGGAGAGGGGATTGCAGCCGGTACATTGTTCCAGGCCCCATGGAGCTCAAAGGGGGCCCATGAAGGGGGGGAATTTTGAAATTTTTACGAAACCAAATTTTTAAAAAGAAAAACAGTTTCTTCGTTTATGAATATATTTTATATTTCATTTCAGTTTACGAATGGTTATAAAATGTCACCTCAAAAATCTGGAGCTCAAAAACAAGGAAAAACAGAAACGTGATGAGACTAATAAAAAGGGGTGACAAACGCTTTTTCAATTTGGCGTTAAATGCAGCGGCGGCTCTCTCGCGCACATGGCCCGCCAGGGTGGGTGGGGGCACCTCTCCTGAGCGTTTGTGTGTGCACGCACAAGCGCCCTCCCTTCCTTTTCGGCCGAGGCTTCTCTGAGCGGTGTGTGTGAGGCAAGTGGGAAAGGCCGCACAGCCTCCTCCCAAGTTTCCCATGCAGGAGACGGAGGAGAGCCGTGGCCTCCCCTTCTGACGCCCTTTCCACCGATGCAGAGGGGTCCAGAGGCAGCAGAGGAGGGAGTAGCAGCAGCAGCAGCAGCAGCGACTTGGAGGCCAAATGGCCACCAGTGGAGTCACCTGAGGGACGGGAGGCCCAGCTGCAGCCCCAACTGTTTGGAAAAGTTGGTGCTGACGAGGCTGAGGAGAAGGAGAAGGAGGAGGATGTCAGGATGAGAATAACTCTCATTAGAGGCGAAAATAGATCTTTACCTGGAACTCTGACATTAGAAATGAAACCACAGTTTAAAGTTCTAAGTAGAAATATTTATTTCGGTACAAAAACAATAAATTCTCATTAATTACATCTCTGCTATAAAAACACGTCTTGCTTCCACAGAAGCTAGGAATGGAAGGGAAGAAGGAATGCACACATGCGTACTAGGAACATGCCAATCACGTGCTCAGGAATAAACCATTATATTAGATAGGGATGCAGCTCCCTGCATATACATGTAACAGGCAATATAAAAATCACTGCCTGACAGAGGAGGAGGAGGAGGAGGAGGAGGAGGAGGAGGAGGAGGAGGAGGAGGAGGAGGAGGAGGAGGAGGAGGAGGAGGAGGAGGAGGAAGAAGAAGAAAAAAGCAGCAGGGGCCAATATTACTCTTGTTCCAGCACTTAATAATCCTCTCGGTGGCCCTGACCATCAAGTTAAGCAATCATGTGGTTTTTGCATTGCATAGTCTTCAAAATTATTATAGAGGTATTGTTGAACCAAATACAACATATCTCTGGCCACTGGGTTTCAAAATCTGCTTTGATGCTCTAACAAATGCAACAACTTCCTCACGATGATAAAACGTTCAGGATCCATTTCCATCTTTTTCTAATAGCAGCCATGCCATCCACCTGACGTCCACGGGCAGTCTGCATGCCATATTTTAACGGTTTGCTAGGGCTTTAATGTTCCTTGTCTGATGGTGAAAGGAGGTTCATTTGTGTCAATTGCTGCAGCAAGGAACCTGATGCATTCTTTCAAAGTTTAACATTCATTATATTCAGTGATCACCCAAAAGTTAACTCGCTGAAACTGGGAGAAAATATTTCAACTGTTTCTGAAATATTTGGCTTTGCAAAACCCTTCTTGGTTCCTGCACAAATAGCTTGGCTGTGAAACAGCAATTTGTTTCATAGTAAGGTTGTAAAGAGATAGATAGATAGATAGATAGATAGATAGATAGATAGATAGATAGATAGATAGATAGATAGATAGATAGATAGATAGATAGATAGATAGATAGATAGATAGATAGATCGACAAAGATAGATAGATAGATAGATAGATAGATAGATAGATAGATAGATAGATAGATAGATAGATAGATAGACAGACAGACAGACAGACAGACAGATGATAGATAGATAGATAGATAGATAGATAGATAGATAGATAGATAGATAGATAGATCGACAAAGATAGATAGATAGACAGACAAAGATAGATAGATAGATAGATAGATAGATAGATAGATAGATAGATAGATAGATAGATAGATAAAGATAGATAGATAGATAGATAGATAGATAGATAGATAGATAGATAGATAGATAGATAGATAGATAGATAGATAGATAGATAGATAGATCGACAAAGATAGATAGATAGACAGACAAAGATAGATAGATAGATAGATAGATAGATAGATAGATAGATAGATAGATAGATGATAGATAGATAGATAGATCGACAAAGATAGATAGATAGATAGATAGATAGATAGATAGATAGATAGATAGATAGACAGACAGACAGACAGACAGATAGATGATAGATAGATAGATAGATAGATAGATAGATAGATAGATAGATAGATAGATAGATCGACAAAGATAGATAGATAGACAGACAAAGATAGATAGATAGATAGATAGATAGATAGATAGATAGATAGATAGATAGATGATAGATAGATAGATAGATAGATAGATAGATAGATAGATAGATAAAGATAGATAGATAGATAGATAGATAGATAGATAGATAGATAGATAGATAGATAGATAGATCGACAAAGATAGATAGATAGACAGACAAAGATAGATAGATAGATAGATAGATAGATAGATAGATAGATAGATAGATAGATAGATCGACAAAGATAGATAGATAGATAGATAGATAGATAGATAGATAGATAGATAGATAGATAGATAGATAGATAGATAGACAAAGATAGATAGATAGACAAAGATAGATAGATAGACAAAGATAGATAGATAGATAGATAGATAGATAGATAGATAGATAGATTGACAAAGATAGATAGATAGATAGATAGATAGATAGATAGATAAATAGATAGATAGATAGATTGACAAAGATAGATAGATAGATTGACAAAGATAGATAGATAGATAGATAGATAGATAGATAGATAGATAGATAGATAGATAATGATGATAGATAGATAGATAGATAGATAGACAAAGATAGATAGATAGACAAAGATAGATAGATAGATAGATAGATAGATAGATAGATTGACAAAGATAGATAGATAGATAGATAGATAGATAGATAGATAGATAGATAGATAGATAGATAGATAGATAGATAGATAGATAGATAGATAGATTGACAAAGATAGATAGATAGATAGATAGATAGATAGATAGATAGATAGATAGATAGATAGATAGATAGATATACCAATAGTACTTATATACTGCTTCACAGTGCTTTGCAGCCCTCTTTAAGCGGTTTACAGAGTCAGCCTCTTGCCCCCAACAATCTGGGTCCTCATTTTACTAACCTCGGAAGGATGGAAGGCTGAGTCAAGTTTGAGCCGGTCAGGATCGAACTCCTGAAGTGATCAGTGAGCCTGAAGTACCACATTCTAACCACTGCACCACAACGGCTCTTTAAAAAGCAATCAGGTTCCTTCTATTGTTTTTAGATTTGCAGACTAGCCCTGATGATGTTACCTAGTTGGATAATGAAACGTCTGCAAGGACCCCTCCTTTCACCCCTGAGCTACAAATATTTTCCTTTATTGGTACTACATATCAAGCATCACACACTTCAGAAAGCACACACTAGGCCTGATTATGTTACCCAGTTTGAGTAATGAAATGTCTTCAAGAAAACCACCAAGGTCAGGGAGCACCAAAGACCCATCAATAAATCTGGTTTTATTATTGGAACTATTTTAAAATAAAGAATGGTCAACTCAGTACAAATATTGTTTAGATTTTTTGGGGGGGAAATGGTCTAAAATATGAAGCAGAGCTGAGTTCTCTGTGTCAGCGCCATCCACGAAAAAGCCATGAAAAAGTGGCTGCAACTGCATGGCAAGAAGTCTTGTCCCCCATTGACACCCCAATAGGCAGAAAAGTAAATTATAAATCTGATCAAAATCTGATCCAAATAAATGCACACCAGCTCTTTTAAACCTGATGATCAGCCAAGACTTACTGTTTGTTTTCTGGATGCCACGTGAGACCAAATTAGAGGAACAACTATCATGTTTTTATGATCTAATTAAGATAAGTGCCTAATTATATCTCATAGGGAGTTGCTTTTTAGTCCTATGTGGATGAATTAGATCTAAATTAATACAGGAAATTGAAATTCTTCTCATGGTGGCTACTTTGTATTTATTAGATTTTTTTTTAGATGCTACCTTTATTAATTTTATAAGTATCTCAAGGTGGTGAACATACCTAATAGTGCTTCTTCCTCCTATTTTTCCCCACAACTGCCCTATAAGGTAGGTTGGGCTGAGAGAGAGTGACTGCCTCAAAGTCACCCAGCTGGTTTTAATGACTAGACCAGTGGTGGCCAACCTTAAGCATACCATGCGCCAATTTTTTCACAGACGAGTTCAGATGCGCCATACAACTCAAGCACGTTTTTTACCTTCTTACTTTCACGTTTGGGGTTGTAAAATAGGGATAGGGGTAGGATCTGCTTTGCTTAAGGGAGGAAAAGGAATAACTCAATCACGCAATTCAATTAATTAATTAACCCATTTCAAAAGACACATGTTTATTGGAACACCAATCTTTTGCTCATTTTCTTTTGCCACTGTAATGGATAACAGGAATTTAAGCATAGAAAAGTATAAAACTGAAAAAAAGTGGAAAAAGAACAAATAGATCACAAGTACGAACGTCGTATCACACAGAATATCAATTATGTGGAATTTGAATTCTATGTTCGCATCAAGAAAAAGTAGTGGCGCTCTTCTTTGACAAACGTAATATATATTTAATCTTGAATCTGTCTTTCAATCACTCTCAATACAAAAACCACGCTAGTACACTCAATAAAACACTGCTTCAAACTCCACACCACGATGGCTCACTCAGAACTGACTGACCATATCGAATGCTCGCCGCTCATTCGCACGTGACTTCAAACACATGATGTGTTGCTAGTGCGCGGTGTTTGCGACCGTTCGAGCAGGAACGCGCAATGGCAACACCGATAAAAATATCCGTACGTTTGTAAACCCACCTAAAGTGACATCTCACAAGTTCCATTCTAAGTTTCAGACACCGAGAAGTTGAACATTACCGAAGGCTGTACGAATTGAACTGAGATCACTTTGGTGTTGAAAATATTAAGATGGATTCAGTTATGACACCTATTTAAAAAAAATAAGTAGGCGCAAGGATGCAATGCGCCACTTGTAATCATCCAATGCGCCACGTTTGGCGCATGTGCCATGGTTTGGCCGCCCCTGGACTAGACTAAGGAGGTACTAGAATTCACAGTCTCCTGGTGATTGGCCCAAAGTCACCCAGCTGACTTGCATGGATAAGGCAGGACGAGAACTCACAGTCTCCCAGTTTCTAGCCTGCTGCCTTAACGAATACAGCAAGCTGGCTCTGTTTCTATTGGTAGGATCCAAATTCTTCCAATGTGCCTTTGTGGATTTATAAAGCCAAGTTACAAGTTTTGCATTGATCTATACCAGTGTTTCCCAAATTTTTGACATATGTGTACCCCTTCTATAATTTTCGTAACGCTGAGTACCCCTCATAAAAAACATATGCTTTAATAAAAATCTATGGGTTTATCTTTGTACTGATTATGGTTTGTCTCAAAATGGCGCTTTAAGTTGGATGGTTTCATGCTTTCATTTGTTAGATTTTCAAAACAAATGACGCAAAGTGGAATAGGCTCATTTTCATCTCCAGTCCATGAGAATCCAAATTTAAGAATTTCTTTATCGTACTTGCGAGTTTTCCTAATCTCTGTTAGGGATAAAAATTGTATTTTATAAAAATAATCAAAATCAGTGGAACTTACTAAAGCACGATAACAGGCGCCCGGAACTAACTATTAAAGAAGTAAGTTGTCTCTGTAACGAAGTGCAGTATATTCACGCCATGTCACGCCTCACAAGACTGTCTAACCGTTAGATAACACTGCAATTCTCCGGCGTTTAAACAGCTCCACGGCTCAACGTCAACTGTTAATGTTCCCGCAGTTTAAAAATGGCCGAACCCGAGCTGCGCGAAGGATGCGCAGAAGTTCCCGCCATAATGAGTTGTGATACGATGTACGATGGCCCCAGTTCCCATGTAAAAACTGCGATACGCGCCTATTTCTTTCCTTGTTCTGTGGGTGCAGCTAAGCACGGTGCAGTGGATATTCCCTCGTGATCCCCACCAAACTCCGGTGCAACGCGTACCCCCACCAAACTCTTCCCGTACCCCTGGGGGTACGCGTACCACATTTTGGGAAACACTGATCTATACCATTCTTCCCTTCCATTGTCATGTACTTTTGATTAATCACAGTATATGATCCTCCCCCCCCTCCAACATGTAGATCTCATCTTGTTCCATGGGAGAATGTGCTCCCTCACTTGTCAATTCTGCAGCCCCCAGACTACAATTCCACCAATTTTCTGCAAATTAAAATTCAACTTAGTGGTTTCAAGATGAGGTAAGGCAGAAAAAGTGGGAAGGCAAATTAACTTATGGATAGAGATTCAGAAAAATGTAGCATTTGCCTTGGGCACGCCTGAATGTCTCGTTTCTGCTTTAATCTTTTTCAGCCTTATCCTCTTCTCCATTCAAAGAATTCTCAATTCTCTCTCTGAAAGATCAGAAACCGTAGCTGAATTTCTTAAGTGACTGCAAGGAATTTTCAAAAAGAAAAATTATGCAAAGTGGTCGTAATAATGCATAGATTAAAACCCTTATTCTACTTTGTAGTCACAGTTGTAAAGCCACTATTGAATGGAAAGTACACTTTCAGAGGAAATATTGGGAGAATTACCTCTTCTTTACAGTAATGGGTGAATCTGTTTTACTTTCTAAAATGTTCCTTTTTGTAGTTGATTTCATCCTCTTCGGTTATCCTCTTTTTAAAAATACATTTAAAATGTACGCACATTTGCATACATTTCAATGCATTTTTCCTCATTAGAATGTTATTTTGACAGAGTTTTATATACATATGATTGAAGATGTACAATGCAGAACAGTTTGAAAATCATAAACAGGCCAGTCAGGGTTGGTATTCACTTACTTTCCTTACCTGTTTGCAAATGTGAGCGCGCGCACGCACACACACTTGCTTCGGTCGCATGCGCGCCTTCCGCACATGCATGCAGCCTTCTGTGCATGTGCTTTGCTCACGCACGCGGCATGCAGCATGCGCACAAAACATGCCTAAATAGGATGGCATAGCACCAGGGCAGGTGGGCAGGTGGGTGAGGCGGGCCCACCCCCACCTGACCCACCCACCCGCCCACCCAGCCCACCCACAGGTCATTACTGGTTTGCCCGAACCGGTCGGAACCTGTCACGGTGTGATTATTGTCAGTTGTATGCATATGCAGGGAGCTGCATCCCTATCTATTATAATGGTACATTCCTACCACGTGATATAATCTTGTACGCATGTGTGCATTCCAAAATCTCCATTCTCCTCTTCTTGACTTGGCTCTCGACTGATAAAGTCGCATTTTATAGCAGAGATGTAAACAATCAGAATTTATTGTTTTTGTATCAAAATAAATATTTTAATTAGACTTTTAAACTTCGGCTTTATTTCTAAATGTTTGAATTCCGGGAGAAAGATCTATTTCGCCTCTGTGAGATTAAATCTCACTTCGTCAGAACCAGCTGAATGCAACCTCTGAGGCCAGTTCATTTTTAAGGCATACAAAATTCATTTTGCCCCCAAACCTTTTTATAACAATTTTTTGCTGAACAAACCTAACTTCTCTACAGTCAGAGTTGGTGCAATTTACAAAGTAGGTTTCTTTCAACTAATCATAATACAATTTAAGCACAGTGTTTTATTTGGATGATTTTCCATGCTGTGGTTATTAGAAAATGGAAGTAGATACTTTTGATTTCTGTCATGATAAACAGCTAAGAGGATTTGTGAAGCACAACAGCAGAGTTCAAATAGCTGACGGCATCTGAAAAAAAAGCCATATCGGTTTATAAAGCTAATGAAACCTTCAGTAGCAAACAGGGCTAGTTTTAAAAGAGGGACAGAAAACCAAAATGCTCGTTTTGTGTTTCCTCCTCCCCTCTCTCCCTCCAAACAAAACTCTTTTTGGTGTGTGATCAGTTTTGTGATTAGAGTATTGTTCTCTGTTTGCTCAAACAAATACAGAGAAATGTTGTGGAAAGTGGGCAGAGGGAATTTTAAAGAAGTTTTCGTGGAGAGCATCTTACGCATTCAGATAGGGTGGTATTCTGATGTGGTTCACTGCAGGGATGGGTTCCTAATTTTTTTTACTACCACTCTGTGGGCGTGGCTTATTTTGTGGGTGTGGCTTGACAGCCATGTGACCGGGTGAGCGTCGGCCTCAGGAGCTTAGCAGCGGCCGGAGAAGCGGGGGGGCATTGCCCACCCGCAACGCAGCCCCCCCCGCAGCGGGAGCAGCAAGACCGCTGCAGCGGTTCTTCTAGGAGGCTCCATCCGGCCTGAATGCTTCTCCCCATTCGATGATCCTAGGCTCCTGCCGCCCGTTCCCCCTCCCCTCAGCAGCTCAAGAAGCCTCGAACATGCAAAAATGCCTAGGATCATCACTGCGCATTCGTGGCTTCTCGGACTGCTGAAGGGAGGGGAACTGAGATAGATCCTGCCACCCGTTCTTTCAGCGTCTCATACGCTCCCTCAGCCATCCTGCCCTGCTTGGACTCACTGTGGGGTAGGAAGGCAGCGCATGCGCAGTGCCGGAAGCTCGGCTTCTGGGCATGCGCAGAAGAAAATTTTTTAAAAAAATTAAAACAATTTTTTTTAAAATGGCGGCACCCAGGCCGGCAACCGACCGCACCGGTACTGTGACATCACTAGTGGGCTGCTACCGGTGCTATAGAGTGGACCGCACCGGTAGGAACCCACCACTGATTCACTGGGATTCATACTTTGGTATTCTTCAGACACTTCAGTGATTGATTGGTAAACTGGACGTGATCTCTAAAAGAACATCTTTGGAATTACAGAGGACACAGCTGGTTTTCCCTCCCCCTTTTTTTCTTGAGAGAGCATAGAAATGGTGAAATTGGTACTTCTCTCCCATAACAAAAGCTCCTTAAAGGCTACAGGCACTGAACTTTAAGGGGTGTTTATTGTATAGTTTATTATATATTATCTGATATAGTTCTCAGCATAGATTGGAGAAGAGGCACAAATTGACTCTCTATGCCTCTTTATCCATTGATTAGATTTTCCATTTTACCAGGCGTTTCCAAGGACCACACCACCTTGGCTTAAAAAGTTCAGCATGCAATAGGTTCGTTTTAAAAGGCTATTTCCCATTTAATCCACATCTCTGGGGTTTTTATATGAACTCCCTCTAACCAAACCCAATTCTGTTTAGCTTTTAAGATTATGAGCGTTTCAATCCAAATGAAACTCAAGATTAAGTTTTTGAGTTCTCCAAAGTCCTTGATTAGGCAAGATGTCCTCCCAAAAAAGAAAACAGAAATAAGGTCCACCATATAGAACATAGAATAGGGTTGGAAGGGTCCTTGGAGATCTTCTAGTCCAACCCCCACTAACAAATGACTGTCCAATCTCTTCTTGACAACCTCCAGTGATGGAGCACCCCGACTTCTGGAAGCAACCTGTTCCATTGATAAATTGTTCTCACTGTCAGGAAATTTCCACTTAGCTTTAGGTTGAATCTCTCTTTAGTGATCTTCCATTAGTGCTGCCATTAGATGCTTTGGAGAATAGGTTGACCCCATCATGTTTGTGACTGCTGTAGGAAGTTAGTACCCACCCCCTCCTAGAAAAAATGAAATATCCTAGGAAATATTGAAAAAGGAAAGAATATGTTTCCCTGAATGAGGAAAAGAGAAACATGTTTTAAATACAAAGCAGCTCCCTGCAGCTCCCTGCCCCCACCCTTGCCACATTCCTCCCACCTAGCCTGGAACAGTCTTCTACATAACAAAGAACCATAATAGGAATCCCAAAGCCCTTTCATAACACCACGTGGGACCTGGTAAGATTCCATCAACCATGCCCCTGGGATTCAGGACAGCCCACAAGAGTTGCCCCAGCATGCCCCTGGGAGTCTGATAGCCAATGGAATACATTTCTGTATAGGAACAGGAAACAGTTAGGGAGGGGTCCAAGAGAGAGTATAAAGCAAGGAACTCCCAGCATTTTGTCCTTCCTTTTTCTCTTCACCCACACCTGGAAGCATGTAATCTACCTTTTCTGTACAGGGGCTCATGCCATGTGCTCCTGTCCACCATTAAACCTTCTTTCCAAGCAACTTCCATGAATCCAGTGTCTTTTTCCCCTCTTGGAACTGAACCCAGAAGGATATTCCTTACAACACTGCCCCTGGAAGACTGCTATCATATCATCCCTAATTCAGGGGTGAAATGCTACTAGTTCGGACCAGTTCTGGCATCCGGGCAGGGAAAGTTTTGATTGGTTTGGAGAACCGGTAGGGAAAAACTTGAATGGCCCCGCCCACCTGCCCTCCCTCTCTTCTCACATCTCCTATATTCTGTTGTTTATTAGCTCAGCTGGCAGAGCTGATTGCCTCAGCTCAGCTAAGAAACAATAAATGAGATAGAATAATAAGCTTTTTTCCTCCCCCCCCCCAAGCAGTGAAAGGAATACTAGCTTTAATAAGATGTCTGGGTGTTCAGCCAAGAGCTATTATCACCTCGTTAAAATGTTGCAAGATGCAAATCACCTTGCCTGAAGGAACCTACGGATTGAGAAACTGCTTCAAAAAGAAACTGTCTTTTGCTTCCTCTGGAGCAAAAGCAGAGAGCCTCTTCCAGTGAAGTTTTCTCTGTGTCTTCTATTTTTCTTCCACAGCAGAACAAAAAAAGCCTCTTCCTGTGAAGGCTTTTCCACTTCTTTATTCTGATTTTCTCCTGGAGCAAAAGAAAGCCCTTTCTAGTGAAGTCTTCCCTGTGTGTTTATTCTGATTTTCATCTGGACTGGAGCAAAATCATCTGGTGGCAGGCTTTAAGTAACAATCCCACACTTATTTTACTCCATGCATGGTCCACTCACTATTTAATTTACCACTTCTGTCTGTGCCTCTTTCCCAAATTGTATACTTGTCTCTCCCCCTCTCTCTCCCTCTCTCTCTCTGTCTCTCTCTCTCTCTGTCTGTCTGACTCTCTCTCACACACACACAAGTCCATGGTAAAATTGTCTTCCATGAAACCAGTCCCTGGTGCCAGAAAGGTTGGGGACCTCTGAATTAGACCATGCGGGGTCCCTACAGGAGAGCCCTTTTAAGGATTATGTATTAATAGAAAAGCAACTAACTTAGCTCTGATCCTAAAATGTTGCACATAAAAAAACAGAGGAGCTCTGATCAACTATCACAGCCACATTTTGGATCTGAATGGAGGGCCTGGGAAAGATGTCAGAATAACATTTAGAAGGGACTTTGGAGGGGACCCTACACCATTTCAGAGAAATGGCTGTCCAGCCTTCTCTTAAAAACCTCCAGTGATCAAGCACCCAGAACTTCTGGAGACAAGCAGTTCCACTGGTTAACTGTTCTCACTGGCAGGAAGTTTATCCTTCGTTTTAGGTTGCTTCTCTCTTTGTTCAGTTTCCTGCTTCTTGTTTTGCCTTCTGCTTCTTTGGAAAATACATTGCCTCCCTTCTTTGTGGCAGCCCCTTAAAAGCTTGTTGCCTATCACACTCTTGGGCAAAGCATATGAGCCATTTCCTCCTTTCAGTGATCCATGAAAGTACATCTATAGTATAGCAATAGCACTTAGACTTATATACCGCTTCATAGTGCTTTACAGCCCTCTCTAAGCGATTTACAGAGTTCAGCATATTGCCCCCAACAATCTGGGTCCTCATTTTACCGACCTCAGAAGGATGGAAGGCTGAGTCAACCTTGAGCCTGGTGAGATTTGAACAGCTGAACTGTATGTAGATAATAAAGTCGAAAAAAGGTGAACAACATTTTTACAGAACTATAGATATGTTGAGGCTGGGTGTGACAAGGAATGGCTGGGAGGGGAGGGGCCAGGCAAGGCACCCCTTGACGCGAGTGACATTGAGTTGGCCATGCCCACCCAATCACATGACCACCAAGCCACGCCCCACCAAGCCACGCCCACAGAACCAGTAGGGAAAATTTTTAGATTTCACCACTGCTAATCCTTCTCTTCTTTAGACTAGTTCTCTATTTTTTTTTTTAAATTTCCTAAAGGACCCCAAGGCAGTTTATATAAAGATCTCTCCTAATATTATCCCTGCAGAAAAAATCTGGGAAGTAAACTAGGTTGGAGCTTGGTGCCTTGTCTGCTGCTACTACAACCAATATTTACAATAGTTGTAAATATTCCCTTTATGACTGGAACTCTGACTGATTGAGATTTCAAGGGAAAAGAACAGTTTTTGTTGTTTATGCAGGCATAAAAAAGTTTATGTATCCATAAAAAACTGGATAATAGAAGAGTGAGCTTTTTTTTTTGTAATCATAGCAGAAGAGATAATTTTCTAATTGAACTTATACTTGCTGCAGAGGAAATTGAAAACTTATTATTTCTTTTTATTATTTCTTTTTGCACTTTTGCTTCTGTTCTTTCATTCTTTACTGCTTTTAATCTTTATCCATTTATGTTTGTTTTTATATTCTATGTAAAACTTTCATATGTATAGAATACTCACATACACACACAGTATATATCCGTGGTAGCGAACCTATGGCACGTGTGCCAGAGGTGGCACGCGGAGCCATAGAAGCCGGCACGCGAGGGTTCCCACCGGCAAACCGGAAGTGCGAAAAAACGCACTTCCGGTTTGCCGGTGTGCTGTTTTTTGCACTCCGGAGGGTTCAGGGAAGCTCCCTGAAGCTCCAGAATGCAAAAAACTACAAAACGGACAAACTGGAAGTGCACTTTTCCGCACTTCCGGTTTGTCCGTTTTGTAGTTTTTTGCATTCCGGAGCTTAAGGGAGCTTCCCTGAACCCTCCGGAGTGCAAAAAACAGCACACCGGCAAACCGGAAGTGCGTTTTTTTCGCACTTCCGGTTTGCCAGTTTCGTCGTTCCAGGCTCCGGTAAGCCTTTGCGTGGGGGTGGGGGGGTGTGCGCATGCGCAGGGGGCAGCATGGGGGGGTGTTGTGTGCATGCGTGGGGGGGAGGGAATGGGTGTGGGAACGCGAGCGCGCGCGAGCGCACCCCCCCACCTTTTTTGGCACGCGAGCCGAAAAAGGTTCGCCACCACTGGTATATATGGTTTATTACATGCCAGAGAAATTATGACTTGTAAAACACTCTATTATTTTCCTTTTCCTTGCCTTGTTTTCTCATGATAGACCTCAAGTAGCAAAAGAGTCCCATCCTCTATTTCATAATTTTCTGTAATTTCAGCAATGCTAATGAGAATGATAGTTATCTACATAAAATCTGCAGAAACTGTAAGCCAGGAGAAATGCAGTTCTGCTCTTCAAATTGTAATTTTTTTTTTAAGTTTGGCTGCCTCCTTCAAATCAGTTGTAAGTTCCTTCTCACCAACATTGAGCAGGTCAAAATGAATTCCCGCAGACCTCTTTACAACACAGAATATTTATTCTCAAGGTGAATGAATAGAAAATGTTTTGTTTGAAGTTCTATTATTTTCACTCTTTTGGTGTCTCCTGAGAACTGTTGGGATTGAAATGAATGAGATCGTTTTCTGCTATCTTCTATTTAGCGATGAGGTCAAGAAGTAAACTTTTAGAATGCTTACTGTTTCTACTTGTGTCCAAGTTTCAAGACCTATAGATTTTGTAACATAAAGAGCTTATTGGAAGAAGCCAAGTATCTAGGTAGCTCTATTCATAAGCAAATAGCCCTCAATCAACCCAGAACAAAGCCATTAAGCCATAATAGGAATTGCCCAACACCCTTTCAGAACACAAGCCTCTTCATTGCATCATCTCAGCAGCAAACGTCAACCAAACCTGGGGGCTCAGACAACCTATAGAGCCAGCTATAACCCCTACAAGGCCCCATGGGAGTCTGACAACAGCCAATAGAATACATGTTCTTGCACAGGAACAGGAAGTTCAAGTGCAAAGGCCAGGAGAAGGTATAAAATCCACCCACTCTCGACTCCATGTGGTCAGCTGCACCAGAATCACGCGTGCTTGGTGGTTCTGCTTCATTAAACCATCTTTCCAATCAGCCTCCATTTTTCCAGTGTCTTTCTCCCCGATTGGAACTGAACCAGATGGATATTTCTTCCAACAATATAAATGCAGGGTGGGAAAAAAAAAGAGAGAAAGCATTCCCATTGAACATCAGAATGCTCCCCTTGAGTTCACAAATTCACCCATCCTTCTTTTAAACAATTGATTTGGCTTTTCTGGATCTAGAGGAAGTCTGTTAATTGAAGTCTACACCTCTGGAAGGAGCTCAGTTTGAGGAACGCTAGTCTATAATCTAAATAAGATGGTTACATACATTTCTACAGCATCCCTGCCCGCTAAGTAGCTAATTACAAACAGCTCCCCATGGCAGTGTACAGCAATTCTAATTTCTATTACAGAGGGCTACTTGCCAGTTTTGAAGCCAAGGAGAGAAATGTTTGTAGTTAATTGAAGTTCAGATGAGGGATGACCTCTCTTCCTTGTCAAACCACTGGTCAGGAAAGCAGATGGTTCTTAGCACTCAGCCTCCATCACGGTTAAATCCACACAGCCATTTCTTTCATCTGGAGGAACAGATCATCTGAAGCTGAACAACACTGCAAGGAGAAGAAGGGCAGCACACTGCCAACCTAATCTAGGAAGGCTGGAATCTAGAGAAATGAAAAGCACACAAGGTGTGCCCAGTGTAGCATAGGGGCCACGGATGGGAAAACTTTCCGTGTGAAACTGAACTGAATGGTCATGAATCATTTTTCATACCCCGTGCAGGGATGCTTTGGGGTTCAGATGGTGGAAAGTTCATTCCTGCCTGCCTGCCTGCCTGCCTGCATTTAAGAGCCGAGGTGGCGCAGCGGTTAGAGGCAGGTACTGCAGGCCACTTTAGCTGACTGTGATCTGCAGGTCAGCGGTTCAAATCTCACCGGCTCAAGGTTGACTCAGCCTTCCATCCTTCCGAGGTAGGTAAAATGAGGACCCAGATTGTTGGGGACAATATAAATATACATTGCTTACTGGTGTAAACCGCTTAGAGAGTGCTTGCACTGTGAGGCGGTATATAAATCTCACAAAATAAATAAATAAATAATAAATGTAAGGTGGATTTCACCGCCTGGTTTTTCAAACATCCTTCTTCAGAAAGAGGGCGTTCTATCTTTTCAAATTTAAATTTACTTAGGCTTTATTTGGGTGGGATTTTTCAGACTTTTTTTTTATTGTAACCAAGAGACTGGAAGCAGCTTGTTGATTTTTTCCTATTCTATTTCTTTCCCATCTCTATAAGACTGGTGGCTGCTCTCACTTCCCATCATGACAGATTCCCTGTAAAAGACATGCTCTCCAGATATTTTTTTTATGGGGTTGAATGAAACTATAGGGAAGCCAGGGAGGCTCCAGGTCTGTACAATGACAAGGAAAGAGAGATATCTATCCATACCATTTAATATCACATGTACAAGAATCCTGCCTCCACTCACAAAATCACCGACATTTTTCTTTTTCTTTTGCTATAATGAATGAATGCAAAACAGAATGGCAAAGTACATTTTAAGCACCAATATTTATCTTGTATAAAATTTATAAACTGGTTCTGGATTCAACTCATCTCTATTTAAACTCTAATCTAATCTAATCTAATCTAATCTAATCTAATCTAATCTAATCTAATCTAATCTAATCTAATCTATAGTACACCGTTAATGTTTGGAAATAGTTCAAGGTGGAGAACATACCCTAATGCCCACTTTCTTCTATTTTCCTCCTGTTCCTACTATTTTAGGCCTAAGAAATTTACCCAGGCTGTAGGCTGTACTGCCATTATCACTTTTCTCATCTTCTCATCTTTCCTACTGTCTTCTCCTATTGGTATCTTATGGTTTATCACTTGTTGTTTGTATCTTATGATTATTGATTGTGGTTATGATTTCTGATCTATGACCTATCCCTTTGTTGTTGTATGTGTGTACCCTGAGAGCTTATGCATTGGAAACAAATTCCTTGTGTATCCAATCATACTTGGCCAATAAAGAATTCCATTCCATTCCATTCCATTCCATTCCATTCCATTCCATTCCATTCTGTTGTTCTGTTCTGTTCTGTTCTGTTCTGTTCTGTTCTGTTGCGTTGCGTTCCATTCCAATTCCATTCCCATTCCCATTCCCATTCCCATTCCCATTCCCATTCCCATTCCCATTCCCTACAACAACAATCCTATGAGGTGGGTTGGGTTGAGTGACTGGTTTCTAGCCTGGAGCTTTAACCATTACATTAAATTGGGTCTCTATCTGATCAAGGATTTTTTTTTTAAAGGTAGTTTGGGAAATAAATGCCAATTCACTGCATCTTCTCCTTCTTCAAAATATCACCAACATGTTCCTTCTATATTTTGTTTTATGACAAAAAGACATTCTTCAAAAATGCTTTACCATTTTCTTTGTCATGTTAAATACCTCTGATATGACACAGCATCAGTCTACATCTTTATAAGTCAAATCTACTGTATTTTTTTCAATCCTTTCTTCCATGTAAATCACTTCATATCCGTAACCCACCTTTGGCATTTCTATTTAATCTTTTTTTCCAATTTCATCTGGCTTTTTCTATTATTGGCTTTTGCTATGAATGCCCACTTGGAGGGAGAAAAATTCAGCAGAGTGGAAATAAGCTTAGGATATTGGTTTTTGCTTCAAATTGCAACTTTCTTCCTAACCTTTGAGAAACTTATGGAACATGATCATCTCTCAACAAAAATAATCTGATAATTAGCAGTTTAAATGCACAGTGATCAATGATGTCATTATTATTATTATTATTATTATTATTATTATTATTATTATTATTATTATTATTATTATTATTATTATTATTATTATTATTATTATTATTATTATTATTATTATTATTATTATTATTATTATTATACAATTGTATCACAGCGGCCAGTTGTTTCGCCGGATTTGGCATTGATTACTAGTCGAGCCCCACCCAGGGGCCTAGGATGTCGTAATGTATTTTTGAAGTATATGTGCGGAACCGAGCAGTGCGGCTTTCTGCATTTGACTGATGGTGATTTTGTCAATTTTGAGCTGTTTTAAATGTAATTCCAGGCTTTTGGGATAGTACCTAGTGTTCCAATCACCACTGGAATTACCACTGCTGGTTTGTGCCATAATCGTTAACTTTCGATTTTTAAGTCCTGGTATTTTGCGATTTTTTCGTGTTCCCTTTCATCGACCATTATTTTATTTTTATTTTTTTTAATTATTATTATTATTATTATTATTATTATTATTATTATTATTATTATTATTATTATTATTATTATTATCATCATCATCATCATCATCATCATCATCATCATCATCATCATCATCATCATCATCGAGATTTATATACCGCCTCATAGTGCAAGTTCTCTCTAAGCGGTTTACACCATTAAGCAATGTATATATTTACATTGCCCCCAACAATTTGGGTCCTCATTTTTACCTACCTCGGAAGGATGGAAGGCTGAGTCAACCCTGAGCCGGTGAGATTTGAACAGCTGAACTCAAATGATCACAGTCAGCTAAAGTAGCCTGCAGTTCTGCTCTCTTTATCATTATGATGATGATCTGAGATAGTGTTCAGTGCAGCAGTAAAACTTCTGGATGGAAGGAAAAAGCTTGTTTAATTTTTGTTAGTCAAGATACTCTGCATAAACATCTTACTCTGCCTTGTAGGACCGGACTTTATAATCATGAAAAATCATGACTTTGTTGCAAAGCCTCTTGCTAAAGACAAAATAAATGGCTCAACTACTTCTAGAAGCAAAATGCAAGTTCAGAGTCAGAATAAGAATATTTCTGTTTCGCTTGATTGTTTATGAGTACATTTTTAACCTATTATTAGACTATAGGAGGAATAGTGGATGAGGTAGGGAGATTTGCAGTTTAGTACAACTTGGTGGAAACATGCATCTTGAGTTCTCCTTATCTAGCCTTTGCTATGAAAGGTGTTTTTTTCCCTCCCCAGAAAACTGAACCATTTCTTGAGTCTGATGGCAAATTCTATGGCTTCCAAAGAGGAACTCTGCTTCTTTTTAATGTGGACTATATTTTGCAAGATACCTTTGCTTGATGGGTTCATGACTTTGGATGTCTAGCTAATGGACTTCATCCTGAAGGCTCTAAACCAGGGGTGTCCAACTTTGGCAACTTTAAGACTTGTAGACTTCAAATTCCAGAATTCCCCAGCCATCAATGCTGGTTGGAGAATTTTTGGGAGTTGAAGTCCACAGATCTTAAAGTTGCCAAGGTTGGACACCCTTGGTCTAGTTCTCAATCTTGGACCAATAAAGAAGAATATGTGTAGCTCAAGGTTGAAATGAGGGGTCCTTGGTGCTCTCTGAGCTGCATGACCTTGGATTAAAGCATCTCCAAAGTCCCAGGGTCCACAATTCTCAGAGTGAAAATTTAATTTAATTTAATTTAATTTAATTTAATTTAATTTAATTTAATTTAATTTAATTTAATAAACGTTCTTATAAGCTGCCCAATCCCGTAGGACTCAAGGTGGCGTACAGCATAAATAAGAACAATAATATAAAAATATCATAGTTTAAAAACAATACATTATTTTAAAAAAAACCATTCATTCATAGGGGAATCTGATCTTCTTTTTCACCCCGCCTGCCAGAAGAGTCATGTTTTTATGGCTTTACGGAAGGCCAGTAGAGTGGGGATAGTCCGGATCTCTGGTGAGAGTTGGTTCCAGAGAGATGGGACTCCCACAGAGAAGGCTCTCCCCCGTGGACCCACCAACCGACGTTGTTTGGCCGATGGGACCTGGAGGAGACCCACTCTGTGGGACCTAACTGGTTGTAGGGACGTGTGTGGTAGGATGCGGTCCCGAAGGTAGCCTGGTCCTGAGCCATATAGGGTTTTAAAGGTCAAAACCAACATCTTAAATTGCAACTGGAGACTAATAGACAGCCAATACAGCTGGCGGAGAATGGGTGTTACGTGGGTGTATCTCGGCACACCCACCACAGCTTGCGCAGCTGCATTCTGTACCAATTGCAGTCTCCGGATGCTCTTTGAGGGTAGCCCCATGTAGAGCGCGTTACAGTAGTCTAGCCATGAGGTGACAAGGGCATGAGTGACTGTGAGCAAAGCCTCCCTCTCCAAGTAGGGTCGCAATTGGTGCACAAGACAGATCTGTGCAAAGGTCCCCCTAGCTACAGCTGAAAGATGTTGCTCCAATTTTAGCTGTGGGTCTAGGACAGGGGTAGGCAAAGTTGGCTCTTCTATGACTCATGGACTTCAACTCTCAGACTTTCTGAGCCAATCATGCTAGCTCAGGAATTCTGGGAGTTGAAGTCCATGAGTCATAGAAGAGCCAACTTTGCCTACCCCTGGTCTAGGAGAAATGTGTCAAGCTCCCTGGTCTCTAACCATCTCTTTCTCCTATCTCTTTGCTAAGTATCATCTTTCCTAAAATTACCTTCTCTGGAGGCAGAAACCTCCCTGCTCCTTCATCCCATTAATTCCCAAGACCTTCTAAGACCATGATGGTGAACCTATGACATGCATGCCAGAGGTGGCACGCAGAGCCTCTCTGTGGGCACGCGCACTGTTGCCAGCTGCTCTTCTGGTTTCTGGCACGCGCATGCACACTAGCCAGCTGGTCTTAGGGTTTCCAGTGCACACATGTGCGCTGGCAAGCTGGTCATCACAGGCACTGGAAACCTGAAGACCAGCTGGCCAGAACACGCATGCACCGGGCTTCCAGCGCTCCGGCGCGTGCAAAGACCAGCTGGCTTGCCCACATGCGTGTGCTGGAAACCTGAAGACCAGATGGCTGGCGTGCGCATGCGCATTGGCCAGCTGGTCTTTGGGTTTCTGGCACTCCGGCGCACACATGCGCATTCCGGTTTTGGCACTCGGTGCCGAAAAGGTTTGCCATCGCTGTCCTAAGGGTTTGAGCACCAGCTGAAAACACAAAGCATAGCATTCCAACCACAGAAGCTCCGTAGTCACAAAGAACAAAGTTTGCTTTTGCTAGGATTTAAACCGAGTAGAGCAAGCCTAATCGGAGTCTATTCCAGCTTCTCGGAGACCCATCTCCCTGCTTTGCCATTTAGAAGAAGAAAGGAGAAGGGAGCACTGTCTATGAACAAGAGATTGCCTCTTACAGAGAGCCTGACCCACAAATAAATCAATACATGGCTGGCAGCAGCTGAAACCATTGCATGGAAATAGCCATTTGCTGAATTTTTGCAAAAGCCCCTCCGTACCTTTTGAAGGGAATGAAGTCTGATGGTCCTTTCCCAAGACGCACTTCTTCTTCATTTCTCTCCCAGCCAGCCTTCATTAAGTTGAAAGCACATCAAAGGTGTTTACAAAATTTTTTCCTCCTAAACCTGCAGGAGCTGAAAGGCCAAAGCGCAGAGACGAGGAAAGGTGTAGCTGGGTTGGGACAAAAAAAAAAAAAAAAGCAAAGCAAGGTAGAAAACAGAAGGGGAAAAAATGCACCTGCAAAGCATTTAGAAGGACAAATGAGGATTTTGATTAGAGATAAGAACCATTTTCTCCTGTCCAACTCAAGAAATTTTACTGCTTGAAGCATGGCCTTCTCTTGCCTCAAAGACCGGGAAGTTTGAATTGGTGTAATTCTGTTCTGCTATGCTACAGATTTCCACTCTATCAAATTTAGATTTGGATGCTCAGTAAAGTAGATATGCCTAATGTAAGAAGAAATCAACACACCCACCCACACACACACACCCGTTATCCCAAATGAAATAAGGAAAAGCCTCAGAAATATTAGCCATAAGGAAAAGCCTCAGGAAAGCCAAAAGACCAAGACACTAATAAAAAACTGCCTGAAGCCCATTCCACATTCCAGCCAGACACCTAAAGAAAACATGGTAACAAGATGCTAATTGCAGGTTCCGGCACTTAATAGGAGATAATGAGCTTATTGAAAGAGGAGGCCAACTATCTAAATGGCTCCATTCATAAGCAAAGCCATGAAGTCCATTCAAGACAGGATATTTCGAAACGCCTTACTGCAATTTCGACAACTAACAAAAGCAGGGTGATAGGATTAGAGCAAGCAGCCCGGCCCTCACCCAAAAATCTAACACAGGACATAGCCATCAGCCACAATAAGAATTACCCTTTCAGAACACAAAGCCCATATTGCACAAATCCCAAACTTCAAAGTTACAGAACCATATAAGAACCCTTCCACCCACCCAGCTGGTTGGTCAGCTGTCCCAGAACTTCACGCTGTGTGTGTGTGTGTGTGTGTGTGTGTGTGTGTGTGTGTGTGTGTGTGTGTGTGTTGGTTCTGTTCACCAATAAACAGAATATTTCTGTCAGGTGTGCCTCCATTCAAAGTCCAGGAAATAAAAACCCTAACTCTATGTTTATACAGATGAGTAATTTTACTAGACAAGAAGTGATAGCAACAAAAGGAAAGCAAGTTCTAAAACAAAAGCGCGCAAAAATGCATATACAAAGCATCCCAAAACCCTCCCTCATAACTCCCCCTGGGCAAACCATCCAATCCTCATGTGCCAAGGTGTCATGTGGGCACACTACCCGCCCGGCCGGCCACACCTGGTCCGATGAAGCCGTTGACCTTGAGCAGGCAATAAACATGTCTTTGAGGCTTGGTAGAACTTGTGAGAACTTCCCTCCCCTTTCAAAGATAAACAGGGACATCTCCAGCAGCTTCCCAGCCCCCACCCAAATACCTATCCCAACCACCCCTCCCACCGTTGCTATGATAGCCGAAGCAAGCAGGACTTTCGGAGGCTGACAATTTCTTTCCAATCAGCCTCCATTTTATTCCCGGCTTGGACCTGGACCTGGATTTTTCTTCCAACACTAAATTGACAATTTGGGAGTGGCATGGACTCTGTGTCCGCCATATCTAATTTTTATTTTAAAGGGATTTTTTCCCCTAGGAAACACCAAATTTGCTTGATTCAGATAGCAAATTCTTTGGTCATCAGGGAGTATATTAGTTTACCTCATTTTGGGGTTGAAGGGTTATTGGCTTCTAAAAATGTGGAATGTGTTCCCCCCCCCTTAGTTTCCACAGCAAAAGGGCTTCCTGTGCTCAGAGAATTGAAACCAGCCACTAAAAACTGAACCTTTTAAAAAATATTTTCTGAAACAAGCATGTTTGTTGTTTGGCCACATTATTATGGAGATAGTGGTCTCTGCAAACAAAGTTTTAGACTCTACATTGTTGTAAGGAATATCCTCCTGGGTTCGGTTCCAAGTGGGGAAAAAGACACTGGATTCATGGAAGTTGCTTGGAAAGATGGTTTTAATGGAGAACAGCAGGACCACATGCTCTGAGGTCCTGGGGAAAGGATGCCTCAAAGATGTTGAAGAAGTTGAAGAATGATGTCGAAGATGTTGAAGAAGAGAAAAGGGCTGAGATACTGAGAGTGCCCTAGTTTATACCCTCTGTTGGGTCCCACCTTGAGAATTTCCTGTTCCTGTGTAAGAAATGTTGGCTGCCAGACTCCCAGGGCCCAGGGGGGGGACTCTGTAGGCTGCCTTGAGTCCAAGTTTGCTTGAGCCTTTCTTGCTGATGCAATCTTCCCAGGTGCCATGTGGTGAGATGGGTAGAGTAAGGTGACCAGACGTCCCGCGTTTGGCAGGACAGACATGCTTTTCAAGCGTGTGTCCCGCGTCCTGCATTCTTTTCAAAAAGTCCCGCTTTTTTGAAAAGAATGCCGAAACAGCGGGACGTCTGGTCACCTTAAAAGGGGAAGCAAAAGAGAGGTACCGGAAGCAAGTCGGGCGGAATTTCAGCGAGGCGGCTGCCTGCTGGGGAGAGGGGGAAGGGGGGCTGCTCTCCTTCCCCCGCCCCATCCCTAGCCCCGCCCTCGGAGGCGCCGCTGCTGTTGGGATGCGGGTGGAGGGGTGAGGGACGAGGAGCCGTCGCCGCTGCCGTCGCCGGTTTGAGCTCACGAGCGGCCCCTCTGGCGGCGCAAACAGCCCTTCCTCATCCCCCTCCCCTTCCTTCCCCCCGTCGCCTCGCTGCTGCCGTTGCCCTGGGGCCGGGCGGGCGACTGGGAGACCACGGCGCTTGGATGCCTGGAGCTCGCGACAGGTAAGCTGCCGGCTGCCTCCTTTCCCCGTCTCCCGTCTCCCGCCTCCCGTTCGTTGCTTGCCAGCCTGGCCCCAGGGCAGCTCCCGAAGGGGAGGCGGGAGGCGAGGAAAGGCCTCCCGCCTCCCCCCCCCACCTGGACGCCGACATTTGCTGTGTTTTGGCCTCTGCGCATGCGCAGTGTTCTGCGCATGTGCAGAGGGCAAAACAAATGGCGGCGCCCAGGCGGGCCCCCCCGTCCCGCTTAAAAAAAAAATCTGGTCACTTTAGGGTAGAGGGCTAATCCTATCATGTCCTAAGGGTGAAGGTCTTAATCCCATCATCCTGGAGCTGAAATGGGGGGGGGGGGGCAGGGAGCTGCTTTGTCTTCAAAACATTTTATTTTATTTATTTTTATTTTAGTGTTCTTATATGCCATGTTTATTTATTTGTTTGTTTATTTGGAAGTTCTTCTATTCCACCCTACTCCCTGAGGACTCAGGGCGGCGTACAGCATTTTAAGGAACACCAAACAAATCATTAACATATATTACATGTTTCTCCTTTCCTCATCCAGGGAAACATGTTCTTCCTTTTCAATATTTCCCAGGATATTTCATTTTTCTAGGAGAGGGGTGGGTGCTAACTTCCTTCAATATTGTCCACTATTTACCTCTTCCTTGAATTTCCTCTGTTGGTGTTGCAATGTTTCGCCTGATAAAAAAAGTGGCTCTCTCAAAATCTTGATGGCCATGTTATGAAAGTTTGATTGGGTCTAATAAAGGCTTTTCCTCACCACAGATCAAGCATTCTTCTTAGGAAACTGCATGCGTTAAAGACAACAGAAAATCCAGCAAAATTTCGTACGTTCACCATTAACGGATAGGTTTAGTTTGCGAAGTGTTAACTTTTTTTCTTTTTTCCTACTTTTGCAGAGCTTGTGCTCAATTCCAAGCTATTTTTTTTTACAAAGATCTGACATCTCTAATTAGGAAGTTTTACATACAGGCCAGTGAATTTACCCCCAGCTGGGAAAACAAGGCTTAGCAAGAGTTTTACATCTGCCCTCATTGATCTATGGATTACCTCACATTCAAGACTGTGTAGCCTTGGGGAGCAGTAAAAGAAGAAACAAATGTGGGAAAGTGAACAGAAAATCTTCCTTTAACTCCTGGGTTCAGCAGATCACATTTGGCAGCCTGCAGACAGGGAAATAGATTTATACAGTTTCTCTTTCAGGCAATAAACCATTGCAGGTGAGTGGAGTAAGAAAGAGTCGGACATTGAAAGCTGGGATTAACAGGGCCTAACTTGATTGAAATATGCCTGACAACCAGAGCTAGCAAAGTTGGAGAATTCCTTTCGGAGGCCCTATTTTTAAGCAAATGGACTTCATTTGCATTTCCTGGATTACTACCTGGATCAAAACACAGATACCTTTGAAGTTCTTCCCATCTCCAGATCTGCAAGAGATGTCTCTCAAATGGGTGTATCTTTGAGAAATATGTGTTTAAAAACATGCATGCCTTGAAGGAAACTGGACATGTGTGGAGCAGTGGTGGGTTCCTACCGGTGCAGTCCACTCTATAGCACCGGTAGCAGCCCGCTGGTGACGTCACAGTACCGGTGCGGTCGGTTGCTTCCGGCCCTGTGCATGCGCTGCCTTCCTACCCCACAGTGAGTCCAAGCAGGGGAGGATGGCTGAGGGAGAGCGTGAGACGCTGAAAAAACAGGCGGCAGAAACTATCTCCATTCCCTTCCCTTCAGCAGTCCAAGAAGCCACGAACGCGCGGTGATGATCCCAGGCACTTTTGCATGTTCGAGGCTTCTCGAGCTGCTGAGGGGAGGGGGAATGGGCGGCAGGACCTATCTCAGTTCCCCTCCCTTCAGCAGTCTGAGAAGCCACGCCCACCCGGTCACATGGCTGGCAAGCCACACCCACAAAATAAGCCACGCCCACAGAGTGGTAGTAAAAAAATTAGGAACCCACCCCTGGTGTGGAGGCATTCTTTATAAACAAGAATCCACATTTTCTTGCATTCTTTACCAAAAAAATTATGGAAGAACAGGAAGATTGGAGTTAGAATCAGATCCGAGGAAATGAAAGAATGCAGACATATGGGTGGATCTGAACATCCCTAGGACAATCTAAACTAGGACTAGACAATTTTCTCAAGGGGACACATGAGAAACTGTTGTGGGGGGCTGAACTTATAGGGTTGTGAAGCTGAAGGTATGTAGGCATGCATGCATGCGCACACCTGCGTAAATTGAAAAAGAAATACAGGTACCGGTCAGTGGTGGGTTCCTACCGGTGCGGTCTTGCCTGTTTGTCGCTGCAGAGCCGAAGAAGCTGTTGGCGTTTGCGGTGCGGGCTTTCCCCGCCCGCTTTCTCCGCCTGCCAGGAGGCCGCCATTTGCATTCTTTTGCCCTCTGCGCAAGCAGAACGCTTTGTGCGTGCGCAGAGGGCAAAAGAACGCAAACGGCAGCGTCCTGGCGGGCGGGGAAAGCGGGCGGGGGAAGCCCCGCGCCGCGAACACCAACAGCTTCTTTGGCTCTGCAGCGACGAACAGGCAAGACCGCACCAGTAGGAATCCACCACTGGTACCGGTACTCCTCAACTTATGACCACGATTGAGCTCAAAATTTATGTTGCTGAGATTTGTTAAGTGAATTTTGCCCCGTTTTATGACTTTTCTTGCCATGTTTGTTAAGGGAATAACTGCAGTTGTTAAATTGCTAAAGGTAGGTAAAATGAGGACCCAGATTGTTGGGGGCAATATAAATATACATTGCTTACTGGTGTAAACCGCTTAGAGAGTGCTTGCACTGTGAGGCGGCATATAAATCTCACAAAATAAATAAATAAATAAATAAATAAATAAATAAATAAATAAATAAATAAATAAATAAATAAATAAATAAATAAACAAACAAACAAACAAACAAACAAATAAATAAATAAATAAATAAATAAATAAGCGTCAATGAAATTCCAAAACTGTGATTGTCCTGTGACAATCTAAAGCAGAACCCAATGAACAGCAAAGCATGTCGGGTAGTCTGTGAAAATGTACCGCATCAAATCCTAGCATTGCCTTTACCCTAATAAAGGCAAAACCAAATAGAATAAAAAACAGAGCAACGACTTGCAGTAAAAGCATTTGCAATGTGGATCAATTAAATGCTGGGTTATATTGGATTTAGCATGAAATCCCACGATGAAGATCTGCCTTGATGGATGCGGAAGCCACTGATGTGATTAAGGCTGGAGTTTTTGATTAGCCAGACTCTGACAAGGCTTATTGGATTGTGTCAGTGGGGATTTTTTTTCTTTTTTTTTCTTTTTTCTTCTTCTTCTTTTTTTTTTTTGGAGGAATTGCCTTGGTTTCCAAACCAAATTTCAAGCTGACATGCTGGAGAATGTGGGACTTTTGCATATGAAATTGCAAAAAGAAAACCATTTTAATTGGCAGACTTGAAAGTGTGGGAAACGGTGAGGCTATCAAAGCATGGAGCATCTTACTTCGTTTTCATTCCAAGGGCTTTCATTCGGGCAGAGATAATCAAGATGAAACCTATGAGGTTCCTCCAGGATCATTCAAACCTACAATAGATCAGAAGAATGCAGGCACAGAATATTAGCTAATCTATTCTGTTATTCAAACATTGCTAATGGGGCTACCAAGCAAGCAGACTGTGATAAAGAGGGCCTGGGGATCAGGGGAAGGAGCAGAAGGTGCTGTTTACTAAACACACCACTAATTATTCATTTCAGTAAGCATCGTAACATTACACCCTTTATGTGATACAGAAACCTTTTGGCCCTGCAATATGCAGTTAATGCTCGGTAGGTACTTAATATCTGCAAAATTGCATCTCATTTGGTGCTGTGGAATTTTAACTAGGACCGTAGCCCTCCACACTCTGCTAAATGCCCTCCAATAATTTATTCAGGGCTGCCCTGATATATTATGAAAGCAGAAGAGAGGTTATCCAAAAATTTGCAACCCTAATGATATTACAATAATGGCTTCCTTTGCTTTGTAAAAAGGTAAACATAAAACTCCTTTGAGTTCAAGGTCAACTCTGAAATTTTGGAAACTTCTATGTAAGTATCTTGGCAACAGAGACAGAATTTCCCATTGTCTACTCCTAGGACTTCCCAGGTTAGCCTGCAAGCCTTTTAAGCATCATTTGTTTAAAATTTTAAGCATCATTTCTCCATGGATTTTAAGCATCATTTTAAGCATCATTTCTCCATGGATTTTGAGATGGCCCGTGTGACCCTTGAATATCCAAGTATGGAAGTTGGAGTGAGATTCATCCTCCATGCCCTTCTATCAGCATCACCTTATGAAACCATTAAATATGAATGTGAAGGGATAGCATAGAGCAAGAGAATCCCCCAGAGATGGTGGTCCAAACACTGATTAAAAAATGCCACCAGGGAGTCCTTCTCAAAAATTGGTTCCATTGTTATTCCACTCTTGCTGTGACAATACTTATCCAATCATTCTGCAGAATTACAGTTTAAGCGTATTAGACCTAGACCTGCCTTCTGGGGCAGCTAAGAACATTCTCAGAGAAGACTCTTTGTAATTAATAGTTAATAACCCCTGAAAATGAAGACAAGGAAAGTTCTGGTAGAAAAAAAATCTTATGTGCAAGTTATAACTAGTTAAAGAAATAATAACAACAGGCATATTCACACACAGCTGCTGCTTTTATTTTATGCAGCATATAACATCCAATCCCAATTTAAGCTTCCTTCTGATTTATCTGATATTATGAAAAGATCTATTTTGAGCTGGCGGGAATTCAGGTATGTCTCCCTGTGCGATCTGATCACTGTTCCTATTGAATGAAGTAACTTTATAACTATCTCACCTTTTTTCAGAAGGGAGGAAAAAAAGGAAGGGAGGGAGGGCAGGAAGAAGGCAGGGGCGGGTTCCTAATTTTTTTACTACCACTCTGTGGGCGTGGCTTATTTTGTGGGTGTGGCTTACCAGCCATGTGACCAGGTGGGCGTGGCTTGCCAGCCATGTGACTGGGTGGGTGTGGCTTGCTGGTCATATATTAGTTATTTCAGAGAGATGTTACTACTATTTTTGCTATTTTCTACCTTACATGAAAAGCTTTGCATACAAAGTGCGTGTTACACCATGGCAACACAGCAATCTTTATATGCAGAAAATGCTATCGTTAAAAGACAAGCAAGTCTCATACAGCATTTTTGGTTTCAGTCATGGATTCCTTAGACAAAAATATTGAGGACTGTTACAAGAACAGTATCTTTTAACAGTCCTCAATGTTTTCGTCTAAAGAATAACAGTATAAAGCTGTATAAAATTAACAGTATAAAAGGTTAAGCTTTCGGAAAACGCCCACTTTGGGAAGCTTTAGGCAAAAGCAAAGGAAAAGTGTCAAATGCGAGCTTCTTATTATTTTCAAGCGAAGGGACGGGGAAAGACTTAATTGTCAGGTTTCTGGGCATGCGCAGAAGAATTTTTTTTAAAAAATGGCGGCGCCCAGGCACCAGCAACCGACCGCACCGGTACTGTGACGTCACCAGCGGGCCGCTACCGGTGCTATAGAGTGGATCGCACCGGTAGGAACCCACCACTGGAAGAAGGAGAAGAAAATCCAGAGATCAATTTCTGCTCTTTTGGGTTGTGATTGGCAAGTGTTTTTCAAGGTCAGCCATGTCTTTCCATTGTAACGTAATTTTATGTTCAGGAGAAATGGACCGCATTAAATTCTATTCTGCAAAAGTTAAAGGCGTACGAACCCCTACCGGAAGACTTACAAACCTGTTCGTTTCTCTTCAACATATGAAAACACAATCATGCTCCACTAATCCTGTCCTTTGACCTGCAGTACACCAGATCAGAGAGGCATTAACTTGTCAGTTCTTACTGTTGTGTTGTCAGCATACAGAGTTCAAAGTTTAGATTGAAACTCTTGAGTGGCACAGGACTGTTGTGTAAAGAAGGGTTGTAAAGTGTAAAGTGCAAAGGATTATAGGCATTTGGCATGGCTGTCAATAACATTCCTGGATCATAAAGTCAGATGATTTTGAACATTCAACCAGCAATTTCTAGATGACATGAAAAGTCACAGGTGGCTCAATTCTCTCTAGTCGTGACAGTGTCATAGGGGAAGTTTAACGGGATCATACCTGGTGATTATAATGATGCACTTGTAAAGATGGATGAAGCTACTGTACATACTGTATAAACCCAGTGTGTGATAAACATGCCCAGCATCACTTATCTAAAGTAGATGTATTCTTGAAGTTCACGAAACATGAAATCCATCATAGAGGAGTTCTACTTGACATTTCTGAGATATCAATGAAAAGATTATAGGATCAGTGTCTTGCAGTCTACGACTGGAGATGCATAGGAGACATCTAGAAACTCACTTAACTTACTTCAGGCTTGTTCTTAGAAAGATAAGATGAAGGGGACTGAGACCCTAGAAAGAATGCAGATGGTTAAGGAGGCTAAACCATATGATGAACAATTGAGGGAGGTAGATATATCTAATTTAACGAAGAGAAGGACTAAGGGAAATATGGTGGCAATCTTCCAATACTTGAGGGTCTGTCACAAAGAAGAGGAGGTCAACTTATTCTGCAGAAGAAGAAATAACGGGTGGAAGATTATTAAAGAAAGACCCAACCTAGAATTAAGGAGAAATTTCCTGACTTGGAACAATTAAATAGTGAAAGGGCTTGCCTCCGGAAGTTGTAGGTGCTCTGTCATTTGAGGTTTTCAAGAAGAAATTGGACAGACATTTTTCTAGAATGGTATGGAATCTCTTACTTGAGAAAAGAGTTGGACTATGTATATATGTGTATGTGATACACACACACACACACACACACTAATTAACTTTACTGTTTTAACATTTTTGCTGAACTGTGGAATGTATGCTGCTCAGAGTCATTAAGATTGAAATGGCATACAGGAGGAAGAAAGAAAGAAAGAAAGAAAGAAAGAAAGAAAGAAAGAAAGAAAGAAAGAAAGAAAGAAAGAAAGAAAGAAAGAAAGAAAGAAAGAAAGAAAGAAAGAAAGAAAGAAAGAAAGAAAGGAATAGCAATAGCAATAGCAATAGCAATAGCAATAGCAATAGCAATAGCAATAGCAATACACTTAGACTTATATACTGCTTCACAGTGCTTTACAGCCCTCTCTAAGCGGTTTTACAGAGTTCAGCATATTGCTCCCAACAATCTGGGTCCTCATTTTACCGACCTCAGAAGGATGGAAGGCTGAGTCAACCTTGAGCCGGTGAGATTTGAACAGCTGAACTGCTGAACTGCAGTGCTGCATTTTAACCACTGCGCCACCACGGCTCTTGGAGGTGGAAGGAAGGAAGGAAGGGAGGAAGGGAGGGAGGAAGGAAGGAAGGGAGGAAGGGAGGAAGGAAGGAAGGAAGGAAGGAAGGAAGGAAGGAAGAAGGAAGGAAGGAAGGAGGAAGGAAGGAAGGAAGGAAGAAGAAAGAAAGAAAAAGAAAGAAAGAAAGAAAGAAAGAAAGAAAGAAAGAAAGAAAGAAAGAAAGAATAGCAACATCTACAATAAGTCATTGTTTTTTTCTGCTTTTGTGCCTTTTGAATATAGATTCACAGCACCGGTTTTGTTGTTTTTCTAGGAGGGTGTGGATGCTTGAAAAAAATCATGTTAAAAATTCAACAGTTTCTCTTAAATGTGCCTTTTAAAATGGATTTCCTCTCACCATAGGAAAAGTTCCTTTTTCTAAAACCCCTAAGTATTCTGTTGGGAGAGGCAGGAAATCGAAAAAGCCTGTGAATACTTCAATCCTGATTTATACATTAGCTCACAAACGGAGTATCAGATCAGCCTGTAGCAACGGGGATTTTTCTCAAGACCTTTGGTTACATCTCCTGAATTCTACTCCAAGCCAAGATGGCTGATTCTTTCTGGGCCAATAAGCTGCTTCATGATCTAATTGTTGTGAAAGATTCATTAGCAACCCAAACCTCTCCAGTCTGCCTCCTAGGCAGGGGTGGGTTCTGGTTTCTCCCGCTGCCGGTTCGCTCAGGGGCGCGTCGTGTGGGTACTTAAAAAAAGCTTCTGCGCATGCGCAGAAGCTGAAAACAAGATGGCGATGCCTATGGCGCCGCCGGGAGAACCGGCTCGGGGCGTGGCAGGCCTGGGTCGCTGCCGGTTCTAGCGACCCACGCCGCCAAGTTACTACCGGTTCTTTAGAACCTGTCCGAACCGGGAGGAACCCACCTCTGCTCCTAGGAGGCACCCCTGCTGAATGGCGCAACCGTCTTTATAATGCATGCCACCAACCACTCCATGGATCTGTGATTCATTGCTCTGTCAGCCATCTGAGATACAGTGTATGAAAATGCCATATAAATGCAAATCCGAATGCAAACAGTGAATTCCCCTGTTGGGTGGTGATAAGGTGCTCATCTAGACAATATGTTATGATTTAAAAATGGAAAGTAATATCAGGGAAAATATGGGGGTGGGGACAGCCAGTAACAATGATTTCAAAATTTTTGCATGTATGGATGTGTGCATGTACACACACACACACACACACACACACACACACACACACACACACACACACACACCACAGACATGTACACTCTTATGTACCTTCATTCAAGATGTCTAAATATTTTCCATATTTATCTTTAAATGTTGTAGTCTTTCTTGCTATATTATTGTGAGACTACACATTTCCAATTAATATTGCACATTAATTGCATATTAAAATTGCACAGAAGTATTTTTAGACAATTTGAGGGATGATAGGATCAGCATTTAGAAACAATTGCTGAGGAATACGTCAAATAGCTTCAATTTTTCCCGTTTGTTGAAACAAAACAAAGGAAAAAAAAGGCATATTTGAAGCTGCAGATAAGTATCATAAATAAAGAAAGAAGACTGGCACAATTATAATGGGAAATAAAAAAAGTTAAATGACAGTGGCACGATCTCATACAAGATGCTTACAGTCCAAATTATTGCGCAGAATAGTGGGGAAAAAATGCACATTAGCTCAGGTTCTTCCTTGAATGAATGGATAAAGAAGTAAAACAATGAAATTAGCCCATTTTCAAAGACAATTGCACTCATTTGCATTTTTCATACAAAACCCAGTGATTCTGCTTTGCCTCCACCTCTCATTTTTCTAATCCAATTTCAGCATCAGTTTCACAATTCCCTTTTTGGAAAAGTCCATACATATTTTGTACAGATTTCTCCTAACATATTGAGTTTTGTACTTTTTGTCTAATAGCCATTTTCTGCATATCGTATGGGTGCAAGTTTACTCTTTGTCATCTGCATTACGGTATAGCACATGAGGGAAATGGGAAATTAGGTTGCAAAACTCAAAAATAAAAAATTTCATCTTCGATCAATTCCCCCCCACCCCAAATAGATTTGCTTTACAATTCGAACCAAAGCAATATTCACTCCATGCCTGGCCAGTAGCCACTAACTCTTCTGAAAATCTTTTATGCTTAGTTCCAGGTCCCATTACAAAACTTGTGGACAGGTAAATATATTTTTCTTGAAGATTTATGCCATAAAACCTTATGTGATTTATTCTGGATCTCTAGCTGATTGGAGTAGAATGAGTATTAATATCAAATGATTGGCATGTTAGTGATGCACATAACTCAGTGCATGGTTTATATTAAAAGGTCTCAAGTTTAAACTTTGCTATCTCCAGACAGGGTTAGAATGCATATGTTTGGAAGTGAGGAACAATGGCCTTCCGGATAGTCCTCGACCTTAATGAAGTAACCCTGTATTGTCATTTGTCTCTCTGTGTAGTGTAATATTTGTGTTCTTGCAGTGACTTCTAATGACACTAACTAGACTAACTAGATGGCTAGGTTTTTTTTGTTTTGTTGTTGTTAGTTGCGAAGTCTTGTCCGACCCATCGCGACCCCATGGACAACGTTCCTCCAGGCCTTCCCGTCCTCTACCATCCTCTGGAGTCCATTTAAGCTCACGCTGACTGCTTCAGTAACTCCATCCAGCCACCTCATTCTCTGTTGTCCCCTTCTTCTTTTGGCCTCAATCTTTCCCAGCATTAGGCTCTTCTCCAGTGAGTCCTTCCTTCTCATTAGGTGGCCAACGTATTTGAGTTTCATCTTCAGGATCTGGCCTTCTAAAGAGCAGTCAAGGTTAATCTCCTCTAGAACTGACCGATTTGATCGCCTTGCAATCCAAGGGACTTGCAGGAGTCTTCTCCAGCACCGTAGTTCAAAGGCCTCAATTCTTTGGCGCTCAGCCTTTCTTATGGTCCAACTTTCACAGCAACACATTGCAACTGGGAAAACCATAGCCTTGATTATATGCACTTTTGTTGGCAGGGTGATGTCCAGTAGAGGCAGGGGCGGGCTCCTAATTTTTTTACTACCACTCTGTGGGTGTGGCTTATTTTGTGGGTGTGGCTTGCCAGCCATGTGACCGGGTGGGCATGGGCCTCGGGAGCTTGGCAGCGGCTAGAGAAGCGGGGGGCATTTCCCCCTGCAGCGGGAGCAGCAAGACCGCAGCAACCATTCTTCTAGGAGGCTCTGTCCGGCCTGAATGCTTCTCCCCATTCGATGATCCTAGGCTCCTGCCACCCGTTCCCCCTCCCCTCAGCAGCTCGAGAAGCCTCAAATGTGCAAAAATGCCTAGGATCATCACCACGCATTTGTGGCTTCTCGGACTGCTGAAGGGAGGGGAATGGAGCTATAGCTCCTGCCGCCCGTTCTTTCAGTGTCTCATGCGCTCCCTCAGCCATCCTCCCCTGCTTGGACTCACTGTGGGGTAGGAAGGCAGCGCATGCGCAGTGCCGGAAGCTCGGCTTCTGGGCATGTGCAGAAGAAAATTTTAAAAAATGGCAGCGCCCAGGCACTGGCAACCGACAGCACCGGTACTGTGATGTCACCAGTGGGCCGCTACTGGTGCTATAGAGTGGACCGCACCGGTAGGAACCCACCACTGAGTAGAGGGTTGTAAATCCCGTCGCTATCGGTTCACTTGTGCGCATGTGCAGAAATGTCCTGGGCAGGTGGGCGGAGCTTCCCACCACTGCCGCTACCGGTTTACAGAACCGGGCCAGCCAGGAGCAACCAGTCTCTGCTTTTTAGTATGCTGTCTAGATTTGCCATAGCTTTCCTCCCCAGGAGCAAGTGTCTTTTAATTTCTTGGCTGTAGTCCCCATCTGCGGTGATCTTGGAGCCCAGGAAAATCAAATCTGTCCCTACCCCTATTTCTTCCCCATTGCCAGGAATTGAGAAGGTTGTGATCTTAGTTTTCTTAATGTTGAGTTTCAAGCCAACTTTTGCACTCTCCTTCTTCACCCACATCAAGAGGCTCTTTAGTTCCTCTTTCTGCCGTTAGAGTGGTATCATCTGCATATCTGAGGTTGTTGATATTTCTTTCAGTAATCTAAAAGGAGCCGAGGTGGTGCAGCAGTTAGAGTGCAGTACTGCAGTCTACTTTAGCTGACTGTGATCAGCAGTTCAGCTATTCAAATCTCACCGGCTCAGGGTTGACTCAGCCTTCCATCCTTCCGAGGTAGGTAAAATGAGGACTCAGACTGTTGGGGGCAATATAAATATACATTGCTTAATGGTGTAAACCACTTAGAGAGTACTTGCACTATGAGGTGGTATATAAGTCTCACTAATAAATAAATAAATAAATTCCAACTTGTGATTCATCTAGGCCCGCCTTTCTCATGATGTGCTCTGCATATAAGTTAAATAGGCAGGGCGACAGTATAGACCAGTGATGGCAAACCTATGGCACATGTGCCACAGGTGGCACGCGGAGCCATATCTGCCGGCACGCGAGCCATTGCCCTAACTCAGCTCCAGTTCACATGTGCACGCCGGCCAGCTGATTTTGGCTTGCGTGGAGGCTCTGGGAGGGCATTTTTGGCCTCCTGAAGGCCTCTGGGGGGGGGCGGAAGAAGCCGTTTTCACCCTCCCCAGGCTCCAAGAAAACCTCTGGAGCCTGGCGAGGGCGAAAAATGGACCTACCAGGCCCACCCAAAGTCGGGAAATGGGGGAGTGGGGGGATCATGCGCACATGCATGGGGGGTGGGGCAGCATGGGGGGGATCACACACGCATGAATTATGGGTGTTGGCACTCGTACGTGCGCAGTAGTGTGCACGCGCGTGCTTTTGGCACCCGAGGGAAAAAAGGTTCGCCATCACTGGTATAGACCCTTGCCGAACTCCTTTTCCAATTTTGAACCAATCAGTGGTTCCATGTCCAGTTCTCACTGTTGCTCCTTGACCCGCATATCAGTTTCTCAAGAAATAAGATGGTCTGGTACTCCCATCTCTTTAAGAACTTGCCACAATTTGTTGTGATCCACACAATGCCTAGTTTTGTTGCTCTATAAAGTACCCAAGCTGATGTATTGCCTTGGTTACTGTTGCTATGGAAGGAGTATCTGGAGCTAAAGCTTAGAAAATGAACGCGATATGGTAAAATAGCATCTAAATTGGCCAAAGGTCAATTAACTGGGATTGTAGCTAGAAGACTTGTAAAAATTGATCAAAGCTTCACTCCAGGATTTTTAGAAAATAAAAGGGCAGTTTGAACGAAGACAGTTAGTGGAGAGCAGTTGAGAACTGATTTTATGGATGAAGGATGCAGAGCTTAGACTTGAGTCAAAATTGATGAAACTCAAGGGGGACAGTAAGAGGGAAGAAAGCAGTACTATGATGGTGAAGCCCAGGGGCGGGTTCCTAATTTTTTTACTACCACTCTGTGGGTGTGGCTTATTTTGTGGGTGTGGCTTGCCGGCCATGTGACCGGGTAGGCGTGGCCTGCCGGTCATACATTAGTTATTTCAGAGAGATGTTACTACTATTTTTGCTATTTTATACCTTACATGAAAAGCTTTGCATACAAAGTGCGTGTTACACCATGGCAACACAGCAACCTTTATATGCAGAAAATGCTATCGTTAAAAGACAAGCAAGTCTCATACAGCATTTTTGGTTTCAGTCATGGATTCCTTAGACGAAAATATCGAGGACTGTTAAAAGAACAGTATCTTTTAACAGTCCTCAATGTTTTCCTCTAAAGAATAACAGTATAAAACTGTATAAAATTAACAGTATAAAAGGTTAAGCTTTCGGAAAAAGCCCACTTTGGGAAGCTTTAGGCAAAAGCGAAGGAAAAGTGTCAAATGCGAGCTTCTCATTATTTTCAAGCAAAGGGATGGGGAAAGACTTAATTGTCAGGTTTCTGGGCATGCGCAGAAGAAATTTGTTTAAAAATTAAAAAACATTTTTTTTAAATGGTGGCGCCCAGGCACCGGCAACCAACCACACTGGTACTGTGATGTCACCAGCGGGGCGCTACCGGTGCTATAGAGTAGACCGCACCGGTAGGAACCCACCACTGGTGAAGCCTCAAGATAAGCAGTAGGGCTCAGGAGTAGGATGTCTACAGAAATAGTCTCCTCAGAGCTTTAGTAAAGAGCCTAGACATTGAGTTAAGTTAGAAACCAGAGAGAATCATGGATTCTTTTTTTACTTTTACTTTTATTTTTTATTTATTTTGTCAAGCATATATAAAATTACAGAAAAAGTATAAACATGATTGTGAATACGTAAAATGTATAAACATGGTTATGTATATATGAGATGGTTATGAATGCATGGGGACATTAGGACAGGGACGGTAGGCACATTGGTTCGCTTATGGGACTGGAAGGAACTTCGGAGGCAATTTAATCCAACCCCCTGCCCAAGTCAGGATATCACCCTGGACAAATGGTCATCCAATCATTTCTTAAAAACCTCCAGTGATGGAGCACTCACAACTCCAGGAGGCATAAAATTCCATTGATTAATTGTTCTTACTGTCAGGAAATTACTCCTTAGTTCCATGTTGGCCATAGCCAAGGGGATGGTCAGATAAAAGGCTGTTGAGACCACAGCAGGCATTTGGGGTGAGTCAAGCAGCTCAAAACAGACTTTGTCAAGTTTCTTGGACTGCAAAGGCGAGAGGGGGAGAAATGTATTTTCAGACAAGCAAGTTTCTGTTAATGTAACCTTACAATAAAGTAGAATTAGCTCATCTGGCTGCCTCTCACGGCTGACCTGTGATGTTTTGTGACACTCTGTATACAGTTACTTAATAGTTCAGTGAACAGTATAAACTTGAAAAATGAACTAATTCAGTATCTAGATTCATGTAGATCAGTGGTTCCCAACCTTTTTTGGGCCATGCCCCACCTAAGCATCTCTAAAATCTTGACCCAACCCCCTGTGACATATAATTCTTACTATTCTATTCTATACTATTGAGCTGAGGTGGCGCAGCAGGTAGAGTGCAGTACTTGCGGCTACTTTAGCTGACTGTGATCAGCAGTTCAGCGATTCAAATCTCACCGGCTCAAGGTTGACTCAGCCTTCCATCCTTCTGAGGTAGGTCAAATGAGGACCCAGATTGTTGGGGGAAATATAAATATACATTGCTTAATGGTGTAAACCGCTTAGAGAGTGCTTGCACTTTGAGGCGGTAAGTCTCACTAATAAATAATAAATAAATAAATAATATTCAAAAAGTGAACTCCTACTCACGCAGAGGAAGCCTAAAAGGCCATTAACTTGGTTTAAACAAGGTTCCAATTGCCTCTATTAAAAATCAAATTGCCCCCCCTGTGGGGCGTGGGTCCCACATTGGGAACCACTGATGTAGATAAAGGCCAACAGCCCTCCATTTTGAAACACATTAAAGTGCTAATTTGATTAAAAATAATAATAAATTGAATGTTTAGTCCAAGGGCATTCAACATTTATCCAGCCAAGGACTCCAAATGGCCTTGAACTGATATGCTAAAGTGACTTTCTCCAAGTGAGCAATCTCGAGAGAAGAAAAATAGAATAGAAGACTACAGTAAATGTAATTGGTTGGTTGATTGTTAGTTAAAAGGCTTCCAGTAATTATATATAGACACATGGAAATCAAATATCCTAAAAACAAAAGTCCTATCAACAATGAATAACAAAAAGCTAATATAAAAGTAACATTCCTATTCCAAAGTAATGAGAAAATTCATTACTTCCTTATAGTGTAGTCTGGCCCCTAGGAATGAAAAAATCCAGAATCTTGGTAGTTTGAAACACACACACACACACACACACACACACACACACACACACACACACACACACACACACACCTTTGTGTGCTGTGGTATTTCCGTATGAGAGATATCAGTGGGTATTATTTTAAAATGAAGTTTATCCCATGTAATTTTTTTGCAAGAAGGATTTGCCATTATCTATACAACCTGTTTTCCCCTTTCTTCCCTTAGATGGTGCTAATGGGGTATGAACTACATAAAGCTGCTGAACATAAGTTAGGATGTGTGATGTATTTGTTATTGTTGTTTGTTGAATACACACACACACAAAGAAAGAAGAAGAAAGGGGAGAAGGGGACGAAGGAGGAGAAGGAGGAAGAGAAGGAGAAGGAGGAGGAGGAGGAGGGAGGAGGAGGAGGAGGAGGAGGAGGAGGAGGAGAAGAAGAAGAAGAAGAAGAAGAAGAAGAAGAAGAAGAAGAAGAAGAAGAAGAAGAAGAAGAAGAAGAAGAAGAAGAACAACAACAACAACAACAACAACAACAACAACAACAACAACAACAACAACAACAACAACAACTTAAATAACAACAACAACATGTAGATAAGGATGAAAACAGTTTTCAGTCTAAAAATGTGCTTTTTGCAAACTAAAAACTCCACATAGCAGCTGAAAAAGAGATTGGCATCAATGAAAGCAACTATAAAATGGAAATGTTGTAGGCACATTTTTCTCAAGATTATTTGATAAAGAAATATCAGTGGGTTTCTAAACGATGAGAAACGGGTTGGATTAAGACTGAATGCATGAAAATGAAATAGCTGTTTAGGATGAAATATAGCCAGCCAGTGAGCTGGAAACATAATTAAATTTAAACTCAAGAAATAGATGATCAAAACCTTTTTTGTCATATGTTATGCCTTAGCAGCTGCTAATAAACACCAGAAGCTTTTAGCAAGACATATAGTAAAATAATATTTGTGATGTATCCGTGTGTGCACATGTTAAAATAACAGGAATTTCTGTGTTGACTGTAAAGCATACTTTTTTTTTAATGATCAATCATTGGGGCAAACAGAAGCTAAATTAACTAGAGGCAAAACAAACAAAGATAAATTTAACAAAAACAAAACAAAAAAGGGCACACAGATACTGCATTTATGGCACCTTTCTGTCAAAAATATCCTGGCAGTTCCAAACTCAACAATTCTATTCATTTCTCCATAGCAGAGATTGACGTATGGTGTCAAAATGTCTTTGAAAAGCTCTGGGAGAAAATGTGTACCACCAGCAGAGGGGAGCAAAACAGGGCAAAACTAGGAGAGGAAACAGAAACCAATGTTTGCAAACTTGTTCATTCCTAAGAATTAGGGTGCCCAGATACCTTTGATCCAAAATCAGGACAGTTTTTTAAAAATAGCACTTCTCAAGATAACGTTTATTACTCCAACAAAGCCAATAAAACATCATATTCACACATATTTACTATTAGATTATATCTTATTCAGCAAATTTTCGTCGCCCAAAATCTTTTTATACATTTCGCCACACGATGAAGAAGAATGATTTATTTTAATCTGAAGCAAGCATTTCACGGTTTTAACATCCAATCGATTTCGATTGTCTGTCCACTGCTTCTTGCACAGGGAAAATACTCTTTCCACAGCCACGTTTGACGTAGGAATTGAAAAAATTATGCTAACTAGAATTTAAACTAAGAAAACATTTACAGTATTTTAAATAATTTAATCACAACCCTGAAAGAAAGCATTAAAATATTACACACCAAAAATGCACACGAAATCTTCCGTAACAACACATAAGAGAATCTGCCTGAAAATGAAGCGATTGATGTAAAACACAAGTAGTGCAAATGTACTTTCATTTAACGTTCATCTTGATTATCCTAAAATTTTACAAAAGTTCAGGACAAATCAGGACGGGAACTCGAATTTCAGGACAAAATCAGGACATTTTTCAGAATCAGGACAAGCTTCTAAAAATCAGGACAATCCTGATAAAATCAGGACATCTGGGCACCCTACTAAGAATAGCTTCATTCTATCACTCTAGAATTAAGGCCTTAACCTCCTTTTCTTTTCTTTTAAGCAAGAAAAACCTTTTCCAGATGAAAAGCTCCCGGAATGGCTTAGCAAATGATGGAAACCAGATTGCCCCTTCTTGTATAATGCTATTGGAGATTCCTGGAAGATGATATGCAGTTCATTTAAGGGATCTCTTTGATAAACTTTTATCCCTCAATTTTTATCCCTCAACTTACTTTAAAAAAAACATTTGGGGGCTTATCAAATCCTAAATTGCTTTTAGGTTTTGATGTGATGGAATGTACAGCTGTAGAAGGGGTGTGTGTAAGGGGAATAACAACAATAATGCCACGTTTTTCCAGGAAGGAGACAACACATTGCAGGGGCGGGGGCGGAGGAGGGGCAAGAGACTGCACAGTCCTGTTCTTGTAGGAGAACTCCTACAGTTCTTGTAGGAGAAGAGCATAGGAGAAGAGCAGGCAGAGCTGGTGGGGGGAGTGTTAAATGTGTCATCAGTTTAGAGTCCTTACATTGCCACAAACAGTTTTTTAGGTTCTATCCCTCCTGGATTCTATTGACCCTTATCTAGCACCAATTTAGTACTGGCCATTAGTTGACTGGATTTTTGTATATAGATGTTGGAAGAAATATCCACCTGGTTCAGTTCCAAGCCGGGAGAAAGACACTGGAAACATGGAGGCTGATTGGAAAGATGGTTTAATGATGAAGCAGAACCACATGGGTGATTCTGGGCAGCTGACCACATGGAGTTGAGAGTGGGGTTTTTTCAATACCTTCTCTTGGGCTTTGCACTTGAGCTTCCTGTTCCTGTGCAAGAACATGTATT
>JALIGW010000014.1:11543877-11746377 GCA_023053685.1 Diadophis punctatus similis | reverse complement strand
ATAGCACTTAGACTTATATACCGCTTCATAGTGCTTTACAGCCCTCTCTAAACGGTTTACAGAGTTCAGCATATTGCCCCCAACAATCTGGGTCCTCATTTTACCCACCTCCGAAGGATGGAAGGCTGAGTCAACCTTGAGCCTGGTGAGATTTGAACAGCTGAACTGCTGAACTAGCAATCAGCTGAAGGTCGCAGTGCTGCTTTTAACCACTGCACCACCTCGGCTCATCAGAACCCTCTGCATGCCCTGTTTTTGCAAAAAAATGAGCGAAAAACGGGCCATTTTTTGCAAAAATAGGGGAGTTTTTGCCTTCCCCCACCCCCTAGGAGTGCTCTGCAGGCTTCCCAAACCTTCTGTATGCCCTGCTTTTGCAAAAAATGAGCGAAAAACATGCCGTTTTTTGCAAAAACTGGGGTGTTTTTGCCTTCTAATTACCCCATCTAGCATGACTGGAGGAGGAATTCTGGGAGTTGAAGTCCACTGGTCTTAAAGCTGTCAAGTTTGAAGACCCCTGGGTTAGGGGTTAAGGGTGCAAGGGTCTTCAAACTTGGCAAGTTTAAGACTTGTGGACTTCAACTCCGATTCCTGAGCTAGCAAGACTGGAGGAGGAATTCTGGGAGTTGAAGTCCACTAGTCTTAAAGCTGTCAAGTTTGAAGTTTGTAAAAAGTATACATAGTTGTAAAAAGTATACATGGTTGTAAAAAGTATTTTATTAAATAATATATTACTACACCATTTGGTTCAGAATACTTTTTTCCTTGTTTTCCTCCTCTAAAATCTAGGTGCATCTTATACTCCGGTGCGTCTTATACTCCGAAAAATACGGTAGTTCCCAGAGAAGGTGGTCACCTGCATATGGCCAGATTGGGGAGGGGAGACCGCCCTCCTTTTATCACTCCCTCTCCCCCAAGTTGCTTTAAACAACTTTAGGTTTACAAACACACACAACTGCAGGAAATTGCAGAGTCTCTAGAAAATGCTATATAGGAATTATTTCCGAGACATTCAATCAACTCTGTGATCAAAAAGAATGAAAACAATGAACACAACACTAGGATTTGGAGATGGTCTGAAAATGAAAGGAGAAAAAAAATGAGGAAGGATTGAAGTAAATAACCGCCTATGAATGACAAATACTACTATAGTTTTGAGGCAACTGGTAAGGTTGATGGCCATTTATGATAGAAATGAGTCCCTTTCTTGTACTTTTCCTCCCCCACTTTATCTTGATTCCAGTTGAGGATACAATTTCTATAATGTGTAGCTCAGAAAGAGAAGTTCTCTCCCACTACAGGGTCAATATTCTGCAGTCTTTGACAATCTTTGCCTGTTCTGTCAAGATTTTCTATTACTTTTGCAAATTTCTGGATTCTCTTGCAATGGTAGCTGGTTGGTGGTGTTTTAAGTACCCAAGCAACAGAATTTCTTTGCTTAAAATTTGAGATCTTAATGTGTACATTCCTGTCCCCCATAGTCTGAGTGGGCAGATTTGGGAAACAGTAGAAAAAGTGTTTTCACTAATTGATCAGATTGTTCATCTGCTTCTCATTTATCCATCAATCAAACATTTGCTTTAGCTGGGCTGCAATATCTCTTAATTTCCACCCCAGTAATGAGCCTGTTTTCATTTGAATACCTTCCAATCCTCAGAGGTCTCTGTAGCTGAAGAATAGACCCAGAAATTCTTAGTATTCTAGACCTTATAATATAAGAAGGAAATCACCAAACTAAGGAGGTTCTGTTGTCTTTCTCCAACTCTGAGGATCTCCACACTAAAGACTCATGAGCATTCCCGCCCTTTGGACACCAACAGTCAGCCAAGGTCTAAGTAAATTCTTGAAGGAGATGATCAGGCCGAGCTTGAAGGAAGGGTCAAGCACGTCATCAGTCTCAGGTCCCTTTGCATCCACAAGATATTTAAGTCCAGCTCACCTTGAATGTCACTGACTCTTCCCTACCGCCATTTGCCTTCACTGTTAGCAGTTTAGATCCTTGTAGACAGCTAGCATGGAATAATCTTGTTGTCAGACTCCAGACTCTGCCATTCAAAAGGAGAAGGGGGGTCTTGGCTCTGCTTGATCAAAAGGTTATAACATATCCAGATCCTAGACACCTGGGAGCCTTCTCATCTTAAGATAGGGTTTTATGAGGGTTAATGCAAGTCAGTTGAACAGAAGGGAGGCTGGGAACGTATAGCCATCTGGTCACACACTTGTGGATTGATTATGCTTGCAACTGGTCAAATGGGGTGGGGCATTAAGGTTAAATATGCTTGCCTTGCCTGAAGGCATTTAGACTTTGCTTTGAATGAATGGATTTGTTATACAAATGCAAATAAAGGAATCCTTTTGAGAACACTGACTCAGAAGTTCGTACTTTAATTGTGGTTGGGAAGACATTCCTTACACTTGTACTCATTTGAACATCCTTGGTTCCTGATTTCTTGCATTTGACACCTTCTCGGTACCAGTGCCTGTCCACTAGAAAGAGATTCCTCCCAGATTCAGATGACTTCTACTCTGCTGTCATTTTAGAAGAGCCATTAGTTCTTCTCCTTTAAGCAGGATTAGCTCTCCAGTTTCAATTTAGGGTTCCATTTACTTTGATCATGCAGAAGCAGTGTTGGTTTTCTCCTCTTATAAGATCATTAACATCAGCTCTAGAGATAGAGGCCATGTGGAGGTTGTGTGCAGCAAACTGCCTACCTTAAACGGGCCTCTCATACCTACATGATCTCACCTAGCTCACATAGCCAGGATGATGTAGGACACTATCCCTGGCTGGTAGGTGATCTCATCTAGGTTGTATCAACAGGATGTTCTTAAGGATTGGTGAGGAGAATTCACCAATAAAAATGCTGTTACTTTCTTCTACCTTTTGCTGCTTGGAAAACTGTATAGCAAGCAATAAACACTGCAAAGGCAGTCAGATATCTTAGCATCCTGCAATGACTTATCTCTAACTCCATCAATCAGCCACATGCGAAACTCTCCAGATTGCTTCCTACACATGGAAGCCTTTCCTTGTCTCAACCCAAAATTTGTCCTACTTTGGCTCATCAACCATTTGCCTTACACCGTCTTGTCACATTGAATTCCTGGTGCATTCTGAACTTGGAGACATTTCATTGCCCTACTAGAGCACATCAATGAGAATGACAGTGGGGTTTTTTGCTGATTTGTATATAGTAGCAACAAACTCCACACTCATCTGCACTGTTGATATTACCCTGATGATAATGAAATATCTGCAAGCAAACAGCCAAGCCCAGAGAGCACCAAGATTCTTCTCTGTTGTCATATTATGTTAAAATAACTGTGATTAGTTTGAACTTATTACATAAACTGGTATCTCTCTTACTGAGCTCTTTTACTGGGTTTACATATGAAGAACGGTTGCAGGATTTGGGTATGGCTAGTCTGGAGAAGAGAAGGATTAGGGGTGACATATTAGACGTGTTCCAGTATTTGAGGGGCTGCCAGAAAGAAGAAAGCACCAGAAGGCAAGACAAGAAACAATGGATGGAAACTAATCAAGGAGAGAAACAAGTTGGAATTAAGGGGGAACTTTCTAACACTGAGAACAATTAATGTCTTGTCTTCAGAAGTTGTAGGTGCTTCATCACTGGATGCTTTTAAGAAGAGATTTGTCACGATGTGAATATTGCCAGTTGAGCACCTCTGCAATATTTCCAAGTTTATTGCATTTTCTAATCAAGCAGACATGTGATATGTTTACATTCCAGGAGTCTCCTCCTTCCTTCTTCTCCTGTGAGCCTCCCCCGAGGCAGACGTGAATTCTTAGCTGAGAAAATGTAGCTTATTTAAGGTTTATATTCTTTTGTTACTTTTGTACTGAAATAAATATTTTGTTAATTAGAATTGAATCTTGGTTTTATTTTCTAAGTAAGGATGACTTCAAGGAAGCAAGATCCTATATCGCCTCGATAGGAATAATTCTTATTCCGTCAAGATTGGACAACAATTATATTATGTTATGTTATGTTATGTTATGTTATGTTATGTTATGTTATGTTATGTTATGTTATGTTATGTTATGTTGTTATGTTATGTTATGTTATGTTATGTTATGTTATGTTATGTTATGTTATGTTATATTATATTATATTATATTATATTATATTATATTATATTATATTATATTATATTATATTATATTATATTATATTATATTATATTATATTATATTATATTATATTATAATTATCTGGCACAATTCAGCATGGGAAGAAAAGACGAATGCATGTGAAGGATTCAGCTACATACAATGTGTACCACATTTCCAGTACAAATGATATACCTCCTCTTGTTTTATTGGTGCACAGACAGATGTGTGCGCTACAAACGTTATGATGATTTTAGCCCTGAAAGCCGAGCATGCATTTTTAATTTTTTATCTGAAGATCTTCTGCTGTGGAGAAAATGGAAATTTATACGGGCCCTGCATTATGTATTCTCTGCCAAACGCTGAGGTTTCTCTTTTGAGATTTGATTTTCATCTGCATCAGCAATCAGACCATGTCACATCACACTGAGGCACAGGAAAGAAAGCCAACCCACCCCACAACTTGACAGAGTATTTATCATAAATCTACCATAGTGAAGTGGCAGGTCACAAACACAAACTGGGCTTCACTTATCAAAACAACCGGTGCAGGAATGAGCGATCAAAAGCATAGTCATAGCTGTGGCATTTATTCTCAGTAGGCCATGCCAAAGATAAATAAATATCCCCAGGGCTTAGCAAAGTGATGGGACCGAGTCAGATCTACAGTATGTGGGTTGCTGTTCTGCCAATGGAGTCCAATAAAATCCAAATAATAACTAAAAAAAATTCAAATGTTTAAAAGCTGTGATCTTAGAAATACCCAGGGGACCAACCCCTATCATTTAATGTGGTCGTCATGGAGATAAAATCTTACTGAAGTTGTTGTTATGCTCTGGGTGTGTATATGCCAAGACTGTTTGTTTTAGATTTCATACCAAATAGGGAAGACATGAAACCTTTTGATATTGTTAAGACAGCTAGTCCTCATCAATTACAAAATTGCACCAATTCTTATTCATTCATTCATTCATTCGTTCATTCGTTCATTCGTTCATTCGTTCATTCGTTCATTCATTCATTCGTTCGTTCGTTCGTTCGTCCATCCGTCCATCCGTCCATCCATCCATCGCACATTCATTATTTATTCAATTATATTTTGGGTTATTGTTTTCTTCTCTCTCCCTCCCTCCTTTTTCAGGTGTCATATTTGTCCTCTTGATATTTTATTTATTCATCAGATTTAGAGACCACTATATCACTCTCAGTGACCATTTTCCATGGATGCTCTTGGGAGGAGAATGGTAGCTCTAAACGTATGATGACAAGTTGCTGCAGGAGAGGCTTAGAAAGCAAGATGGTAGTAAGATAAGAAAACAATAATTATAGATACTAATGGAATAACAATGTTAAGCTTTACTCCTACTGAGGAGATGCTGATTATGAGCTTGTAATAGTAAAACATAATACAAACTAAAGAAAGAAAAGAGACTAGAAAGGAGTAAAATGAAAGAAAATGGATCCTCATTTTACTGACCTCGGAAAGATGGAAAGCTGAGTCAACTGTGATACTTTATTTTTATACTTTTATTTACATTATAATAAACATGGATATGCATATGCATATATATATGTATACACATGCATACATACACACATACATACATATATGCATATATACACACATACTCTTCATCCTATCTAAGGTTTTTATTCCATATTCCATCTTTTATCTATAAACAAATCCACAAAACACCATCTTTTCAGTCTTTGTATCAGCAGAAAATCCATAAACTGTTGCCAGAAGTAACCATATTTTAACTTTGATCAAATAAACCAACTTTATATTTCTCTCTTTTACTTCTGTTTAATTTTTAGTTCATTCAAATATGGTCATGGGATTTGTTTTCTTTTCATTTCTTCTTTGTCCCATTCTACAGAGCTCTTGAAGAGTTTAAGAAACCTTTTTTGTAAATCCAATAGGGGAAAAAAATCCAAATCACTCTCTTGGTTTGTCATTTGTATTTCCCTTTTAAATGTTAAAACCTCAGCCAGTTTCTTTTGTAGATGCAGTGAAACATTCATTTCTAAACCTTTCATCCTTCATTCTCTTGGCCTGTCAGTTGTCAATCCACTTTTGACTCCATCTTTATCTTAGATAAAATTTGTTCTATATCTGACATTTCTTTAATAACATCTTTCAGATATAGCCTATCCAGAGAAGCAGACAACACTGCTGACATTGATATTATGGCTACTATTTTCTGATTCTATTCTTCAAAATCTCCTTCAGTAATTTTATTGTTACCATATGTAGCATCATTTTACAGGCCTGTATAACTTTCCTCTGTCTAAATCTTTATTCCCCTTCATGAAATCATGAAATTGCTTATCTTTGTTATATTTTGTAAAAACCAAAATAGAATCTATTTTCCATGACAAGCTGTATGTTCTTTATAATTAATTCCAAAATCTTATTGTAAATGTTTCAATATTCCGATTGTATCTGCATCTTTAGTCCATTTATAATTTTTAAGAGCAAAATCATTTAGCTTTTTGCTGTTTATTTCAGGTTTTTAAAATATTATTAAGCAGATGATTAAAATTAGCTCAGGATTGAAGGCAGATTCACACTGCATTTTCAAACAAGTCATTCTGAAGATCTCTAATGGCTTAAAAGTAGTTAATGAGCAATTTCCAAAAGTGATTAGAAAGTGAGATTTGCAAACATATCGTATCCTTTAAAAGTCTCTTTGCAGTAGCAAGCTAATCCTGTCATCTGGTGCTCAAACCCATAGAAAACTGCTGACCTGCAGTCTTCTTATGAGGAACAGCTGTCTGGGGCATAAGTGGGTGATGTCCTGATCTCTCCTTATCTGAAGAGGTTCCAAGGAACTGGTCTACTCCCTGGTTCCTTGGTCTTTGTCATGGTCATTGGCTCTGCTTTTGCAGTACCACCTTCAGTTTGCAATGCTTCCTCCAGAAGCCATGTCCTGATATTCTTCAACTTTGCCACCTCTGAATATAGCAATAGCACTTAGACTTATATACCGCTTCATAGTGCTTTACAGCCCTCTCTAAGCGGTTTACAGAGTTCAGCATCTTGCCCCCAACAATCTGGGTCCTCATTTTACCCACCTCGGAAGGATGGAAGGCTGAGTCAACCTTGAGCCTGGTGAGATTCGAACCGCCGAACTGCAGCTAGCAGTCAGCTGAAGTAGCCTGCAGTGCTGCACTCTAACCACTGCGCCACCTCAGCTCCTATATGTGAAGGCATATCCACAATCTCTGCTTTTCTGGTTTCTATTTCCCAATGCATGAGCCTAATTCATGAGTTAGCACTAGAACAGGGATGTACCAAAGGTGTAAATCTCCTATATAGAGATTTTTAAATGTTGGCAGATTGAAAGAAGAAAAGATCCTTGGGATTTCTTACAATAGTAGTGAAACCACCCAGGTTCTGGAATTCAGTGTTTTAGTGAGAGGCCGGACTAGCTAGGAGAGAGAAGTTAGACTAAAGTCAGCAAAGAACATTTGACATTGTGAATGCCACAGCCAATCAAGGTAGTTCTTGACCTGGAAAAATCAAGTTTATCATATTCCATTTATGCTATTTTTTTGCATCAGGTAGCATATGACTTTCGTATTCTCCTTTCCTTCCCATTCCCATATTGCCTCCTGACACACATTATTTTCTCTTTTTGCAATTGTCAGAACAGAAGGGGAAGAGGAGGGCCATTTGATGATGCTTTCAAGACTTCCAGATGCTTCTTCAAAATTGATGGCTTTGAACAGCAGCAATTTGTTATCTTGGCACCCACCTTCCAACAGAGGAGAAACTCAGTCCTTTGTAGACATATTAGCATTTTCTCCCTTTAAAAAAAACCCAAAACAAAACATAAAACGAAGGTGTCTGCTTCAGCAAATGTGGAATAAATGAGCTGTCCCTTGCTTTGTCCACAAAGCTCAAGCAAAAGTTTTGGAGAAACAGTCCTAGAGAACTTCCCAGAAATGCCTCTTCCCTTTTCACAGATCTTTACCTTGAAGATTTTAGATTTATTATTAGAGTTGGAAGGGACCTTGTAGGTCATCTAGTCCAACCCCCTGCTCAAGCAGGAGTTCCTACACCATTTGAGACAGATGGCAGTCCAGTCTCCCCTTGAAGGTCGCAAGTGTTGGGGCTCTCACAACCTCCGCTGGCAAGCTGTTCCACTGGTTGATTGCTCTCACCATTAGAAAGTTTCTCCTCACTTCCAGGTTGAATCTCTCCTTGGTCAGCTTCTATCCATTATTTCTTGTTTGGCTTTCTGGTGCCATAGAGAACAGCCTGACCCCCTCCTCTCTGTGGCATCCTCTCAAGTATTGGAACATTGCTATCATGTAGAGACATGAATATGCAGAAATGAGGGGTCCTTAGTGCTCTCTGAGCTTGGTTGTTTTCCTGCAGACATCTCCTTACTCAAACTAGGTGACATCATCAGTGTTAGAAGGGAGTGAGGTTTATTCTCAGTTTATATTCTAGTGATTTGCTCTGTGGCCAGTGGTGGGTTCCTACCGGTGCGGTCCACTCTATAGCACCGGTAGCGGCCCGCTGGTGACGTCACAGTACCGGTGCAGTCGGTTGCCGGTGCCTGCCCAGAAGCCGAGCTTCTGGCACTGCGCATGCGCTGCCTTCCTACCCCACAGTGAGTCCAAGCAGGAGAGGATGGCTGAGGGAGCGCATGAGATGCTGAAAGAACGGGCGGCAGGAGCTATCTCCATTCCCCTCCCTTCAGCAGTCCGAGAAGCCACGAATGCGCGGTGATGATCCTAGGCATTTTCGCAAGTTTGAGGCTTCTCCAGCTGCTGAGGGGAGGGGGAACAGGCAGCAGGAGCCTAGGATCATCAAATGGGGAGAAGCATTCAGGCTGGACGGAGCCTCCTAGAAGAACCACTGCCGTGGTCTTGCTGCTCCCGCTGCGGGGGGCTGCATTGTGGGTGGGCAATGCCCCCTGCTTCTCCGGCTGCTGCCAAGCTCCCGAGGCCCACGCCCACCCGGTCATATGGCTGGCAAGCCACACCCACAAAATAAGCCACACCTACAGAGTGGCAGTAAAAAAGTTAGGAACCCACCCCTGTCTCTGGCAAGTTGTGGCCAATCCAACACTGGGTTTTTTAAAGAAGAGATTGGACAGCCATTTGTCTGAAATGATATAGGGCATGATGGCGAACCTTTTTTTGCTCGGGTGCCAAAAGGGCACGCACACACGCGATAGCGCACGCGCATGTGCCCACACCCATAATGCAATGCCCTCCCCCCGCGCATGCGTGCACAACCCCCCGCTGCCCCCCTGTGCATGCACACAGGCCTCACTGATGTCTCCGGACTTCCAGTAGGCCAGTTGGGCCGTTTTTCACCCTCCCCAGGCTTCAGGAAAGCCTCCGGCGCCTGGGGAGGGCGAAAAATGGCCCAACGGGCCTACCGGAAGTTCGTTTCCGGTAGGCACATTGGGTCTGTTTTTCACCCTCCCCAGGCTCCGGAGGCTTTCCTGAAGCCTGGGGAGGGTGAAAAACGGCCTCCCCCCACCCGCCAGAAGGCCGAAAATCAGCTGGCCAGTGCGCACTTGCATGCTGGAGCTGACATAGTGCAATGCCTCGCGTGCCCTCAGATATGGCTCCATGTGCCACCTGTGGCACGCGTGCCATAAGTTTGCCATTACGGATATAGGGTCTCCTGCTTGAGCAGGGGGTTGGACTAGAAGACCTCCAAGGTCCCTCCCAACTCTATTATTCTATAATTGTTGAATTGAATTACAATACCAGGATGGCACTACCATTTATAATAATAATAAAAATAAAAATAACAACAACAACAACAGAGTTGGAAGGGACCTTGGAGGTCTTCTAGTCCAACCCCCTGCTTAGGCAGGAAACCCTACACTACTTCAGACAAATGGTTATCCAACATCTTCTTAAAAACTTCCAGTGTTGGAGCATTCACAAGTTCTGGAGGCAAGCTGTTCCACGGATTAATTGTTCTCATTGTCAGGAAATTTCTCCTTAGTTCTAAGTTGCTTCTCTCCTTGTTTAGTTTCCACCCATTACTTCTTGTCCTGCCTTCAGGTGCTTTGGAGAATAGTTTGACTCCCTCCTCTTTGTGGCAGTCCCTGAGATATTTAAACCAGTCAAATGAACAAGGAAAGACCCCCTCCCATTTTGCAGTCGAGAGTGGTTGCAAGTCTTCCCTTGCAGAATATTTCTACATATTGCAAGCCTGGGGACATGTTATTCCAAGAATCTCCATATCATTTTATATGAAGGGGAAGTTTGTTGGAGCAAGAAACCAAAGAAACCGGAGGCTACTGACAAGGAGGGAGCTCCTGTACCCTTAGGCTATGTTGAGTCTCAGCTGATTATTCAACTGCATTTTACCTTGTTTACAAAAACAGAGAGGGAGGAAAAGCTGAGCACATCATGGATGACTTGATTTTTTAATGCTAGTGCTAAAACGCCGGAGTAAAGAAATAGAGCATCTTTAATGGATGACTGTCCTGGAAATGCGAGCTAATTGGCATGCTCCTAAGTATCTCCGAGATGTCAACAACAACAAAAAAAAAATCCCAACCAATATAAATGTTTTCCAAGAGTTGTTTTCCCCCCCATGCTTTACCATGTCAAAAACACATGTCTGAAGCAGCAAATGTCTGAAGCGGCTGTGGAGTCCCTTGAAAAACTCCATCTTGTGCAAGCAGCGAAACCAGATATATCCTTGTCAGTAGTGAAAGGAAGTGAAGATGTTTCACCACTAGATGGCAGCAAAGAGATACAGAAAAAGTATTTGCTGCCACCTAAAGGGTTGCCAGATTTTTGCAGGTGGAATCTAGTAGCCTTAAACTCATTGGGAAAAAGCAATACTAGATGGCAATAATTACAGCCTTGATTAGATAAAAGATGCTCATTAATTTTAATGCTGATTGGAAGCCCCTTTTCGGTCATTTTTGCACGAAACATAAAAAAGGAGAATAATTCACCAATAAATTATCATAATAAAACTCAGTCTTTATGTAGCAGAAAAGCCCAGAGCTGGCTGGAATAAGACTGCATTGAAACAGAATAAAAAAAAAATTAAAAAAAAATTGAAACAGATAGGAACAAGGTTTATTTTGGAAACCTGGACTTTATCCCAGTCAGCCATGGGGGTGGGGGGAAATGTTCTACGAGAGGGAAAAGGGTATTTTGAAAAGGCATTTGAAAGGGATAAAATAAATGGTACCCATGCTTATTTTTTCAGAAGCTATTTAGGTCTGATGGAGAGCAAGGGAGAGAAACAATATGAATGCTGACTTACTTGTAAGTTTGCAGCAAAATAGTTTTACCGTGACCTCTGTTACGCGATCTTCAGATGCACTTAGATGAGAAAGGAATGGAGACATTTTTCTCAGGTCCTGACAGATAAATGAAGTGCATTAACAAGGCCATAAAAGGAGCTGCACAAGTAATAACATGACTTCAGTAGGATCACAATGGTGCCTACAAGATTAAACTTTCTTTGAACTTATAATATTTGTGTAATTCATGTGTGTGTGTGTGTGTGTGTGTGTGTGTGTGTGTGTATGTAGCATTTTTTTGCTGATAAATAAATAAAGGGAGACTATTAAAGATCTATTTTGAGCTATTTAGTTCTCGTCAGATAGCCATACCCTTACTGGGATTTGAACCTGGGCCGCCTGCCTTGTTATCTATCTATCTATCTATCTATCTATCTATCTATCTATCTATCTATCTATCTATCTATCTATCTATCTATCTATCTATATCTATATATCTATATCTATCTATCTATCTATCTATCTATCTATCTATCTATCTATCTATCTATCTATCTCTATCTCTATCTCTATCTCTATCTCTATCTCTCTATCTATCTATCTATCTATCTATCTATCTATCTATCTATCTATCTATCTATCTATCTATCTATCTATCTATCTATCTATCTATCTATCTATCTATATAAAGGATTGTTCTAAAAATGCGAGTTCCAGGCATATTACATATATATATTTACACATATATATAAAATATTATATTATATTTGTATACGTATATGGATATGTATACATATACATGTATGTATATGTATATGTATATATATGTATGTGTATATGTATGTGTATATGTGTATATGTGTATATGTATATATGTATATATATATATATATATATATATGTATATATGTATATATGTATATATGTATATATGTATATATGTATATATGTATATGTGTATATATATATATATACATATACATATTACATATATACATATATACATATACATATACATATACATATACATATACAAATACAAATAATAATATAATATAATATAATATAATATAATATAATATAATATAATATAATATAATATAATATAATATAATATAATATAATATAATATAATATAATATAATATAATAATATAATATAATATAATATAATATAATATAATATAATATAATATAATATAATATAATATAATATAATATAATATAATATTAATAGTTCTAGGAACTATTCACTAACCTTCACCAAAACAAAGCAGATTTTGTTTCTAAACAGAATTAGCAGAATAACAGAGTTGGAAGGGGCCTTGGAGATCTTCTAGTCTAATCCCCTGCTCAAGTAGGAGACCCTATACCAGGGTGTCAAACTCGTGGCCTGTGGGTTGGATGCGTCACACGCTGGCCACCCTCCCTCCCCCACTTTAGCAAACGGGAACAAAGTCACGATAATATGACGACAACTTGGTGCCACGAGTTTGACACCCCCATTCCAGGCAAGCAGCAGTCCAGTCTCTTCTTAAAAATCTCCAGTGATGGAGCACTTTTACGCACTGACATACGGAGTACGGATTTGCATAGCTGCTGCTGATTGGCTAATCTAGCGGCAGGAGAAATAAACTGCTGTCAGTGGCTAGCGGGTTTCAGGGAAGCCCTTAAAAGCGGCTTCCCTGCAGCCTGCAGGCAGTCCGTATTAGTTCCAGCTAATAGACAATAAAGGTGCTGAACTGTTCCTACGTCTCGCCTCTTCATTTACGGATGAATCTAACAGCACTCACAGCTTCTGAAGGCAAGCCATTCCACTGGTTAATTGCTCTCACTGGTAGGAAATTTCTCCTTAGCTCTAGGTTGCTTCTCTCCTTTATTCGTTTCCCTAGATTGTCTTGCCCTCAGGGGCTTTGGAGAATAAGTTGACCGAGGGGTGAAATCCAGCAGGTTCTGACAGGTTCTGGAGAACCAGTAGCGGAATTTTGAGTAGTTCGGTGAACCAGCAAATATCACCTCTGGCTTGCCCCAGAGTGGGGTGGGAATGGAGATTTTGCAATATCCTTCCTCCAGGAGTGGGGAGGGAATGGACATTTTGCAGTATCCTTCCCCTGCCACGCCCACCAAGCCACGCCCACCAAGCCAGGCCACGCCCACCAAGCCACGCCCACAGAACCAGTAGTAAAAAAATTGGATTTCACCACTGGTTGACTCCCTGTTTTTTGTGGCTCAAATATTAGAACGCTGCTATCATGTCACCCGTAATCCTTCTTTTCACTAGACTAAACAAAACTTGGTTGAAAAGTTTCTGCAACTAATTTATTGGATCAGCTTCACTGCAGCAGAGACCTTAGAGTGGTGCATGTTTATATTTTGACATTCCCTTTAATATATGCATTGCTGCTGAACGGTGCTGGGGACAAGGAAATCATTACTAATTGATATGCCTTAATGATCTGTGAAGATGGACCCAAGAGAGCTGCTTAAGGGAAGATGTTTGGTTTTAATTATGCCCACAAAAGTCGAAGCTAAACCATCAAGACAGCTATATTATTGTCAGAGTGCTAAACCTCAGGTTTGCTGCTAATTTGACACCATTATATAAAAATATAGTGCATGAGAGACTTGCATTCCGGGGAACATGCAGGAAAAGAAAAAAAGATTGTTGCCAGGAATTTGTATTTGCTGGAGATGCTGCAGCAAATTTAGCAAGTGGAATCGACAGGAGAGGAAAGAATGGGGTAGCATTTGGTTTTTCATAAAAATCCCAGTTTGAATTCCTTGCTTCCATGGGTGTTTGCAAAAATGACAAAAGTACCGTATTTTTCAGAGTATAAGATGCACCGGAGTATAAGACGCACCTTAGTTTTTGGGGAGGAAAATAGGGGAAAACAATCTGCCTACCAGGTATTCATCTGGCTAGCGTCCTTAGTCTGGTCAGCTTCAGCACATTATTTTATCCCCTGGTTAGGACTTAAAAAACCCTTCTTCTGAGAGAGTAACAATGAAAGAGCCTGCAAGCCAGTAAGAGCTGGGAAGATAGTAAGCACCTGGTTAGGCTAGAAAAAAACTTATTCGGATCAAGTAGAGCAATGAAAAAAAAACCCTGCAAAGACTTAGGGCTGGAAAAACATTCTTTGGAGAGAGTAACAATGAAAAAGCCTGCAAGGTAAGAGCTGGGAAGATCTGTTAGCACCTAGTTAGGGCTGAAAAAAAAAAACTACATTCAAAGTATAAGACGCACCCAAATTTTCAGCCACTTTTAGGGAGGAAAAAGGTGCGTCTTATACTCTGAAAAATACGGTAATTTCAAATAATTTGCTTCTGCTTTTCTTCCTGGTGACACACCCAGTGAGCATTCGCTCTCAAATTCTCCTCCTGGTAAGATGCAGCTTGCTAAGAGGTAGGTTTTGCAAATCCCATAAAGCCTTCCCTTAAATAAAATGCCTTTCAGTTATTATGATTTAATCTGATCCACTAATAATTGCTGGAGTCACAGTCCCGTTCTCAGCAATGCTCACACACCTGTAAAAAATGTTCCCACTTCCAACCTTTTTTTAAGCAGGAAAAAAAAAGAAATTTTAGGCTTAGACAACTTAGAGCTACGTCGCCTTCGATCTGATCTAAATGTAGTTCATAAAATCATCTGCCACAATGTCCTATCTGTCAATGGATACATCAGCTTCAACCGCAACAATACAAGAGCACACAATAGATTCAAACTCAATGTAAACCGCTCGATACTCGACTGCAGAAAATACGACTTCAGCAACAGAGTAATCAATGCCTGGAATGCACTACCTGACTCTGTGGTTTCTTCCCCAAACCCCCAAAACTTTAACCTCAGACTGTCTACTGTTGACCTCACCCCATTCCTAAGAGGTCTGTAGGGGGCGTGCATAAGCGCACCACTGTGCCTACCGTCCCTGTCCTTCTGTCCTATTGTCTAATTTTTACCTATACATACTTTGCTTTTGTTTATGTTTATATCATACCTGTTATCTTGTACACGTGTTGACAAAATAAATAAATAAAAATAAAAATAAAAATAAAAATAAAAACAACTTCGAAATCACAAGAAAGAAGGGTCATTTGTGTTCCTCAACATCTTGTGCACAATTCCCAGGATCCCTCCAAAAGTGGATGCTGAATTTAAGGTTACAGATACATAAGAGAGGGCTTTAAAGCACTATGAAGCGGTATATAAGAAAAGTGCTATATAAAGTGCTATATAAAAGTCATGGAACTCAATCATTATTTAATGTAATGCAGCATCAAATCAAAATTAAATTGAATCGTCTATTTATTTATCACATTGGTGCCAAATGCTTTTTTAAAACATAGAAAGCGGATGGCAAGGAAAAGACCTAGTGGTCCATCATGTTTATCCTTTGAGTTATTTTATTTTATTTTTAAATTTTTGTCAGAAGATGGACATGTTTAAACTTAGTTACTGATAATTGACTGACTTACTAACTGCCTAGAAGTCCCATTTCCAATTGTGGTTATAAGTCGAGGATATTATAGGACATTACATATATAATGTGTTGATGTCACACACAGATGCAAAACAAGAGAGGTCTTACTTTAGCTATGCTCCTGTCAGGTGCTGGGGAAATCAGGAGTTTTGTGCAAATGAATGTAAAGATTTATTGCAAGCTTAAGCTCTCTACAGGAATATGATCAACTGGCCGTTAAGGGAAATGACCAGGAGATAAGAGAGGCATTCAAGGTGGGCTGGACTTAGACCTCTCGTGGGCACTCATGGACTCATGACTTATGATGCGTTTGACCCTTCCCTCAGGCTCAGCCTGGTCATCTCCTAAGCTCCACCTGCAATTTTGCTGAGTTTTACATTTTGTGTGGACAGTGTTATAGGAAGAGCATATTATCTTTTCTGGAATGGTTGACCCTGCAGGAGAGTGGTTTCCCATTTTCCTGGACAGAAATGAGTCTTTTACAAGCACACGATGCTACTGAGCTGTGGTGGCGCAGTGGTTACAATGCAGTATTGCAGATTGACTCTGCCCACTGCCAGCAGTTCGATTCGGACCGGCTCAAGGTTAACTCAGCCTTCCATCTTTCCAAGGTTGGTAAAACGAGGACCCAGATTGTTGGGGGCAATATGCCGACTCTGTAAACCACTCAGAGAGGGCTGTAAAGCACTGTGAAGCAGCATATAAGTCTAAGTGCTATTGCTACATATCTACTTGATCCTTTAAAAAAAAAAGCAAAGATATTGCATCTTAAGTCTACCTTTTGCATACAGAGCATATGTTCTACCACAGAGTTACCACTTGGATGGAGCACCTTCTTTGCGTAAGCACTGTTCATGTTTGCCTCCTTAGGGAAAGCTTCTGTTACAAATCTATTTCTTTCTCAAGCAAACAGGGACTTGCCTTGAGTCAAGCACATAAAAACCCCCAGGCACTAAAACTGGAGAAAGATTCAACTGCTTTCCCCAGAGATAAGACTCGTGTCTGTGCAATATGTTAAAATTTACATAATGAGCGAATTTTAATCAGGATGTACACCAAGTGTATATTGCGAGAGTTGCAGAAACATGGCAAGTTGATTCTAACAGGCATTGTAGTTTGTTGTTGATTCTGGCACAAATGCCCGGAAGGTAGAGCTTTAATATAGAGACAAGAAAATCTCCCACAAACAACACTGTCTGTCTTAAACTCCATAGGATGGATTTTTAGAAAGAAGGCAACAAACAAACAAAAAAACAAACAAACAAAAGCCTAGCTTCTACCAAACGATTTTATGCATGCCACTTAGTCTGCAACATCACAAGGAGTGGCTTCTTTGGGAAGCTGAGCAAAATGGAGAAAGGAATTCGCTGATCCATCCGTGCATGTTCAGGAAAGCACAGGGCTGTAGGCATAGGGAGAAAACTTTTTCAGTTCAAGGTGGGACCTTGTTTTACAGAATAACAGAGTTGGAAGGGACCTTGGAGGTCTTCTAGTCCAACCCCCTGCCTAGGCAGGAAACCCTACACTACTTCAGACAAATGGTTATCCAACATCTTCTTAAAAACTTCCAGTGTTGGAGCATTCACAACTTCTGGAGGCAAGCTGTTCCACGGATTAATTGTTCTAACTGTCAGGAAATTTCTCCTTAGTTCTAAGTTGCTTCTCTCCTTGATTATTTTCCACCCATTGCTTCTTGTTCTACCCTCAGGTGCTTTGGAGAATAGTTTGACTCCCTCTTCTTTGTGGCAACCCCTGAGATATTGGATCACTGGTATCATGTCTCCCCTGGTCCTTCTTTTCATCAGACTAAACATACCCAGTTCCAGCAACCATTCTTTATATGTTTTAGCCTCCAGTCCTCTAATGGTCCTTTACAGACATACTTTCTGTCTGTAAAGGACCAAATTCTTGGTAAATCAACATCGGGGATCTCCAATAGTGAAATAAGTTCAGTTCAAAATGAGGAACCAGCGTGGAAATAGGTTTTGTTGATACATCTTATCCTCCTTGCTGTTCTATGTGTGTAACAGACCCGTGCCAGTTAGTTGGTTTAGTTCAAAGAAAACAGGATTTTCCTGTCACTCAGCAAATCAATTGGAAGCCCATTTTGAAGGGTAAGGGAGTTACTGTAGCAATCACAGTGACATGAGAAGGATGGGTCTGCTTATGAGAACATGCTTGGAAGCAATAAATAAAAGGAACGAAAAATCTGGAAAAATAATGGGAAATCTTTAAAAACATTTGTACATTTCTACATGTTGAGATAACTCACTCAGTGTAGGGGAAATCTGCGTAGGCAATGTTTTTGTACAAGACAGGCCACTGGTAAATCTTGCTTAGTCTAGGTCAGGGGTAGGCAAAGTTGGCTCTTCTATGACTTGTGGATTTCAACTCCCAGAATTCCTGAGCTAGCATGATTGGCTCAGGAATTTTGGGAGTTGAAGTCCACGAGTCATAGAAGAGCCAACTTTGCCTACCCCTGGTCTAGGTCAGTGATGGCGAACCTATGGCACGGGTGCCACAGGTGGCACGCGGAGCCATATCTGCCGGCACGCGAGCCGTTGCCCTAGCTCAGCTCCAGTGCGCATGTTCGTGCCCGCCAGCTGATTTTTGGCTCGCGCGGAGGCTCTGGGAGGGCGATTTCGGCCTCTGGAGGGCCTCCAGGGTGGCGGAGGTGGAGCGTTTTTGCCCTCCCCAAGCTCCAAGAAAGCCTCTGAAGCCTGGGGACGGCGAAAAATGGGCCTACCAGGCCCACTGGAAGTCGGGAAATGGGGGAGTGGGATGGGTCATGCACGCATGCGCAGGGGGCTGGGGAGAGTGAGGGGCTTTGAATTATGGGTGTGGGCACGCACGCGCGTGTGATAGCACACGCGTGCACTATTTCGGCACCCGAGAAAAAAAAGGTTCGCCATCACTGGTCTAGGTAATCCTTGACTTACAAGCATTCATTTAGTAACCACTCAAAGTTACAATGGTACTGAAAAAAGGAACATGACCATTTTTTACATTTATGACCTTTGCAATATCCCCACGGTCACGTGTCCTGCAGTGAGTTGCCCGTGGCAAGTTGGTCATGGTAAGGTGGCAAGTTCTGCCATTCCATCTGTGATCGCCCAGATTTCCTGTTCTAAATAGAACTCCACAGGAAGCTTCACATTGTCAACTCCTGGGTTTTACTTGCACATGGAAAACTGAGGAAATTGCAGGCTGTGGTAGCAGTTATGGCACCCTAAAACAGAATAAGGTATGGCAACGTATATTTCACCCATTCCATAATTATATAGTTGTAAGCAATTCTTCGACAATTTTAGGCAGATATTTTAAGAGGCAATTCTTTTCCCAACTGAATATGACTGTGAATGAATTAACTCTAGTGCAGGAACCAAATCAAATTGAAAGCTATCCTTAAGACAAAAAAAACACGCACTCATTCGAAACGCCATTTCAGCCTGAATCTACAGATGAAGAGGAATACATATGACAGCTTCAGAGAAGGGCTAGAAATTGCTTCTCCTGTAAACCCATATTATGTGTTTTGGATAGTCTATTTGGGAAATGCAGAAGGTCAATCCAAAGCACACCTAGCCAGATTAAATCCTTGGACAATAGGATTTGTGAGTCTTTCAGTTTAAATTGAAGCTTAATCCCTACTTGTGAATGAGCAATTCATTTTTCTCATAGATTTATCATGCCCATCAGACGAATACATAGGTAACTAAAAATCTGCTTTCTATTTTCCGTTACCCTTTGCCAAAACAGTGGATTTTTCTGACTTCGTGCTCAACGGAGAAATTCCAATAAAGTAAAATGTGTTAGGAGCCGAGGTGGCGCAGTGGTTAAAAGCAGCACTGCAACCTACTTCAGTGACTGCTAGTTCAGCAGTTCAGCTGTTCAAATCTCACCAGGCTCAAGGTTGACTCAGCCTTCCATCCTTCTGAGGTCGGTAAAATGAGGACCCAGATTGCTGGGGGCAATATGCCGAACTCTGTAAACTGCTTAGAGAGGGCCGTAAAGCACTATGAAGCTGTATGTAAGTCTTAAGTGCTATTGCTATTTTCCTTCCTCCCTTCCTCCCTCCCTTCCTCGGTGCACAGTGGTTAGAATGCAGCATTGCAGGCTAACTCTGCCGACTGCCAGCAGTTCGATCCTGACTGGCTCAAGGTTGACTCAGCCTTCCATCCTTCCGAGGTGGGTAAAATGAGGACCCAGATTGTTGGGGGCAATAGGCTGAATTCTGTAAACCGCTTAGAGAGGGCTGTAAAGCACTATGAAGCGGTATATAAGTCTAAGTGCTATTGCTATTGCTATTGCTACAATCTTTCTTTCTTGCATTCTGAATTAGAGTAGACAATAAAACAATAATTTGCAATTTCAATGAGCTAGAAAGAGTCAGAAAGGAATGATTGGCTGATTCCTCGAGAAGAATAACATGCAAGGATGGTCAAATAGGGATGTAAAGGGGGAGGGACTATGTTTAGAGTTCACAGCATCCTTTTCTCAGAATGATTTCTGTGCCATGTCATGGACAAATGAGATATGAATCTTTGCCCTATGCATCCAGTCCAAATTGTGCCTGGCTAAATCAGGAGCATTGGCACTACAGTAATCAATCAAAATGGAATGCTATTTGAATAAATGCATACCGTATTTTTTCGGAGTATATGATGCACCGGAATATAAGACGCACCTTAGTTTTGGGGGAGGAAAATAGGGGGAAACAATCTGCCTACCAGGTATTCATCTGGCTAGCGGCCTTAGTCTGGTCAGCTTCAGCACATTATTTTATCCCCTGGTTAGGGCTGGAAAAAAACCTTCTTCGGAGAGAGTAACAATGAAAGAGCCTGCAAGCCAGTAAGAGCTGGGAAGATCGTTAGCACCTGGTTAGGGCTAGAAAAAAACTTACTCGGAGCAAGTAGAGCAATGAAAAAAACCCTGCAAAGACTTACCGTGTTTCCCCGAAAATAAGACCCTGTCTTATATTTTTTGAACCCTGAAATAAGTGCTTGGCCTTATTGCCATGCACTCAAAAGCCCGATTGGGCTTATTATCAGGGGATGTCTTATTTTGGGGGAAACAGGGTAGGGCTGGAAAAACATTCTTCGGAGAGAGTAACAATGAAAGAGCCTGCAAGCCGGTAAGAGCTGGGAAGATTGTTAGCACCTGGTTAGGGCTGGAAAAAAACTTATTCGGAGCAAGTAGTGCAATGAAAAAAACCCTGCAAAGACTTAGGGCTGGAAAAACATTCTTCGGAGAGAGTAACAATGAAAAAGCCTGCAAGGTAAGAGCTGGGAAGATCATTAGCACCTAGTTAGGGCTGGGGAAAAAGCTCCGAAAAAAGCTACATTCAGAGTATAAGACGCGCCCAAATTTTCAGCCACTTTTAGGGAGGAAAAAGGTGCGTCTTATACTCCAAAAATACGGTATTTGTTAAGCAACTGGCAGCTAGGAGGGTTGCTTTACGTGGACAAATGCATCTCTCTCTATCCTTCCTGTGAAAATGAACACTCTTCTGCTGCTAGAGGAAAGGCCTTGAACGTGGTGTTAATGTCTGGACGTCACACTTGAAATAAAATGGAAAGAAATTGGAACCGGTTCAGAAAATGACAACAAAAATAGCCAGGGGACTAGTAGCTAAATTCTCTACGAAGACAGCGAGGTGCTGAGTCTGTTTAGCCTTGAAAGTTTGAGAAAGCTGTGACTGAGAAGGGTTTCATAACACTCCAGCACTTGAAAGCATGTAATTCAGAAGGCCAAGACCCTCACTGCTTTTCTGGGGAGTAAAAGGAAAGAAGGGGAAGAATATTTTTAGACTTGAAAGATTGATGTTAACTTTTCAAAGCAGTTCAGACAATGGATATGAGCTCTGTGTTTATTGTAAGGCTACGTTAACAAATTCTTGCAAATCTTAAAATATTTCTCCCATGCCCTCTTTCCTTCTGTGGGCTGAGATACTTTTTGTGTCACGGTGTGAATATTGTCTGTTACATGTATATGCAGGGAGATGCATCCCTATTCAATATAATGGTTTATTCCTGAGCACATGATTGATATGTTCTTGTACGCATGTGTGCATTCCTTTCTCCGATCATTCCTTCTTGCTATGTCTTCCATTGAGAGAAGACGTACTTTTATATTAGAGATGTAAACAAATGAGGATTTATTGTTTTTGTACCAAAATAAATATTTTTACTTAGACTTTTAAACTGCGGTTTCATTTCTAATGTCTGATGTCCGGGAAAAGATCAAACATCACCTCTGTGAGATTAATTCTCACATCTGTCATTTTGCATGATGGTTATTTAGTTTGTAGTTCTTCTGGTCTCCCAAGGTCATTCTCGCAGACTATTACATTGCTTGAGCTCTTTCTGAAGTTTTTCGGAGCTCACCTTGCTGCTGCCGATATTGCTCCTGCTGGGCTGCTTGTGTGTTTATTTGTTTGTTTGTTTGTTTGTTTTGTCAAGTACGTATATACATAAGTATAACATTATTTGAATCCATAAGGTGGGTACAAATAAAAGGGAACATTTGGACAGGGATGGTAGGCACGCTGTGTACATGTTGTGTATCTTCCATTCACTTTGGAGCTCCATGTGAAGCCTTCATAGCTGTGAGAAAGCCCCATGGCTTGAGATCCATCTAATGTCTTCCTTGGGATTTCCTGAAAGCTTCCAGGGAAACTTCAAAGGAAAATTCTCCTTAGTTATAGGTTGCTTCTCTCCTTGATTAGTTTCCATCCATTGCTTCAATCTCCTGCCCTCAGTTGCTTTGGAGAATAGCTTGATTCCCTCTTCTCTGTGGCAACCCCTGAGATATCAGAATACTACTTTCATGTCACTCCAAATCAGGGGTGAAATCCAGCAGGTTTTGACAGGTTCTGGTGAACTGGTAGCGGAAATGTTGAGTAGTTTGGAGAACCAGTAGCAGAAATTTTGAGTAGTTCAAAGAACCGGCAAATACCACCTCTGGCTGGCCGCAGAGTGGGGTAGGAATGGAGATTTTGCAATATCCTTCCCCCAGGAGTGGGGAGGGAATGGGGATTTTGTAGTATCCTTCCCCTGCCACGCCCACCAGGACACACCACACCCACCAAGCCACACCCACAGAACCGGTAGTAAAAAAAAAATAGGATTTCACCACTGCGTCCTAATCCTTCTTTTCATTATAGACATATCCAATTCTTTATATGTTTTAGCCTCCAGTCCCCTAATCATCTTTGTTGCTCTTCTTTGCACTCTTTCTAGAGTCTCAACATCATTTTTACATCGTGGTGACCAAAACTGGATGCAGTATTCCCAGTGTGCTCTTACCAAGGCATTATAAAGCGGTATTAACACTTCACGTGATCTTGATTCTATCCCTCTGTTTATGCAGTTTATGAAGTTTGGTAACCAGAGATAGAAGAGGAAGGAAATAAGGGAAGGAAAAAGAACAGCTTATGAGCGGGCTAAGCTTGAGGAAGTAGGAATCACACGGACTTCAGTAAGAATCTCTCAGACTTTAATAAGATCTCTTTGATGCTGCTCTTAGGGCAAATACAGAACCTCAGGAATAGAAGAGAAATGTTCAATAGCCATTTACAGCAAATCCATTAAGGTGGAGTGTCTGAATGATTTCAAATGCTTTCCCCCACCCCATCCCAGATTTCTTGTCACTCTAGCTAACTTGTTAACAGAATAATAGAGTTGGAAGGGAGCTTGGAGACCCCCTGCTCAAGCAGGAGACCCTAGACAGGTCTCCTAGACCCTAGAACAGGTCCGCAATTTGGGGGTCCTCCTAGACCCACAGCTAAAATTAGAACAACACCTTACAGCTGTGGCTAGGGGGGGGGCTATGCACAGGTTCGCCTGGTGCACCAATTGCGGCCATACTTGGAGAAGGAGGCTCTACTCACGGTCACTCATGCCCTTGTCACCTCTTGTTTGGACTACTGCAATGCGCTCTACATGGGGCTACCCTTGAAGAGTATTCGGAGACTCCAGTTGGTGCAAAATGCGGCTGCGCGTGCTGTGGTGGGTGTGCCAAGGTACACCCACGTTACACCTATATTCCGCCAGCTGCATTGGTTGCCCATCGGTCTCCGGGTACAATTCAAGGTGTTGATCATCATCTTTAAAGCCCTACATGGCCTAGGACCAGGCTACCTTCGGGACCACATTCTGCCTCATACTTCCCTTCGACCGGTTAGGGCCCACAGAGTGGGCCTCCTCCAGGTCCCGTCAGCCAAACAATGCCGGTTGGCGGGCCCTAGGGGGAGGGCCTTCTCTGTGGGGGGCCCCACGCTCTGGAACCAACTTCCCCCAGAGACCCGAACCATCCCCACTTTGCTGGCCTTCCGGAAAGCCGTCAAAACATGGCTCTTCCTGCAGGCAGGGGGGAAAGACTAAATTCATCTGAATTCCCCCCCTGGTATGACTGATTGTGAATATTTTTTAACTTTTGTATATTTTTTAATTGTTGTTTTTAAATCACTGTTTTATTGATGTTCTTACAAAATTGTTGTACGCCATCCTGAGTCCCTCGGGAGTAGGGCGGCATAGAAGAACAAACAATAAATAAAATAAATAAAATAAATAGACAAGTGGCAGTCCACATTCCAGACAAGTGGCAATTGTTAGAACCCTGTTCAAACGATTGGGTGTGTTAATATATGATTAAGCCATAAATCAATGTTATGTGTATATTGCTTTAAATGCATTGTGGATTATTACTATATAAGTAAGCAAGAGAGCATGCTCAGTGTGGTTTATGGTTTGTGGTTCAGTGTGGTTCAGTGTGGTTTAGTGTGGTTTGGTGTGGTAAGTGGTGTTTGACGGTGTGTTCCGGATTGAAGAATCTCTGCTGCTTTACTGATGAGTAGATTACTTTATGACTGTGTGGAATTGCTGTGAAGAGAAGAGTAACTATCTGTGATAGTATAGAATTGAGTAATAGCTGTAATCTTTGTTTGTGAGTTAAAACAAAGATAGGCAAGAAGAAGAAACTTCGCATTGACTGAATAACTGTGTATGACTTGGACTTCCTATTTAACTTTGCTACTATTCAAGTAAAAACTATTTTGTACATACTAAAGATATTCTGTTTACTGACTGAATAGCATTCATATCAAACTGCAACACCATTACTACAACACATTTCACTGTGTATGTGCTTAACAGCACAATAATTCCATAACAGCAATCCAATCTCTTCTTCAAAACTTCCAGTAATGGAGCGTCCACAACTTCTGAAGGCAAGATGTTCCACTGTCAATTGTTCTTGCTGTTAGGCAATTTGTCCTTAGTTCTAAGTTGGATCTCTCCCTTATTATTTATAAAATCCATTGTAAATTTACATGTCTTTTGACTCTTCCTTGTTTAGGCCTACTAACAATGGGTTTGAACTCTACCATTGAACTTTCCAGAGAAACAACTCACATGTGCTTTGGAGAATGTGGAAGATGACAGAAACCCTGTAGAGTTGGTTTTTTTTTTTCAATTTGTTTCAGGTTTTAATTTATTTTTCCCTGAAGTGGAAAGTCTAAGCGTGGAAATATCCTGGAATAATCTAATTTCACAAGGTTCACATTGAACGGACTGCAAATAATAGTTTGTATCTTCTGAAAAAAAAATCTAACTTTGGTACCGGTCAGCAATCAATCCATACACAGACATGTATAGGTACACAATCACACACACACAAATACACAAACAGAGACAGACATGAAGAGAGTCATCTTTCCTTTTCACCTTGTCTTTGCCACCTTTTGCAATGAAATAACTGAATCAGGAATGAAAATATCAATGCCTTTTTCCAAATGGGAAACCTCAATTCTATTTTTATTTGCTTGAGACAAGATTAAACTGCCGGTTGGAGAAAATCTGTCAACTTTCCTTTTTTCCCACCTTTCTTTTTAAACCTCAAGTTTGTTCCAGCCTGGTTTTGAATACATGTATATTTTGGCACATTCTTATGAGAAGAGAAAGCAAATGAATTTATCACTCATCTTTAACACCAGCAAGTGAGCTTCTATGCACGAAAATAGAGTGAGTCATATATTTTTTTATTTTGGAAGGTACAGGAGGACATCAGACCACTGGTGCAACACCTGTTTTGCAGACCAAATCTCCTGCAATAGGTTCAATTCAGAAAATGTTGAAGAAAGTCTTGCCTAAAACCTTGCAAATCTTCTCCAGAACTGTGCGGACAACACAGGGTTACAGAATGGAATAGCAGACTAACAGAGTTGTAAGGGACCTGTGAGATCTAGTCCAACCCTTGCTCAAGCAGGGGACCCTATACCAATTTAGACAAATGGTTGTCCAATCTCTTGTTTAAAAAAACTTCCAGCAATGGAGCATGTCACGATGTGAATATTGTCAGTTGTGAGTCTATGCAGGGCGATGCACCCCTATTCTAATATTATGGTACTTCCCAATATAAGCAGAACACGTGATATGATGTTTTGCGCATGTCTACATTCCTATCCACCATTAATCACTTCTGATGTGCCTTCCGAACAGGAAGGTTGTATTAATTAGCAAAGATGTAGTTTATTAAGGATTTATTGTTTTTACATTGTTTTGTACTGAAATAAATATTTTCTATTAGACATTTAATCTCGGTTTTATTTCTAAGTATTTGAATTCCAAGGAAAAGATCCAAAAATCACCTCTATGGGATATTCTTCCCTTAACATGGGAGCAATCGGATGGCTCGAACTTTATCTCAAGTTAACAGAGCACCCACAACTTCTGGTGGCAACCCACTCCAGTGGTTAATTGTTCTCACTGGCAGGAAATTTCATCTTAGTTCTAGATTGCTTCTCTCCTTGATTAGTTTCCAGATGGACCAATTACAGCTATCTGTCTCCTATGAAAATAATGCAACCAAATAATCAATGAATATTCAGATATTCAGCCAAATGCAAAGAAAATGCTGCATTGTTACAGGATAAAAGGGACCCAATTGCTGCATTTGATCAGATGAAATGGCATTCATCGATCTGTGGACCTTACACCAGCAGGAAAACACTAGGATGGAGAAGAAAAGAAGTCTGGATAACAGGGACAATTTCCTTTCAATATCAACCCTTTTTAAATAAATTGTACCAATAGAAGATAATATTTGTAGCACAGGGTTGAACTATGGAGTCCTTGGTACAGACATTTCATTACCCAACTAGGTAACACTATCAATGCTAGAAGAGAATGGGGATTGCTCTTATTTTTATATACTATTATATTTATATACTAGTGGCAACTATAAATGTTGATGGGAGTGTTTGGTGGTTCCTTGATTAGGCTGTTGTTTACTGTTAGCTTGTTTGTCTGAATTGGTAGTTCCTTAATTGGTGTACTGCTTACCACTTTACTGCTTTTCTAAATTCTACTGAACCCTTTGTGACAGGCATGGAAAATGCTGTCTTTCAGGGGGAGTAGGTATATATATATAATAATAATAACAACAGAGTTGGAAGGGACCTTGGAGGTCTTCTAGTCCAACCCCCTGCCTAGGCCGGAAACCCTACACTACTTCAGACAAATGGTTATCCAACATCTTCTTAAAAACTTCCAGTGTTGGAGCATTCACAACTTCTGGAGGCAAGCTGTTCCACTGATTAATTGTCCTAACTGTCAGGAAATTTCTCCTTAGTTCTTAGATGCTTCTCTCCTTGTTTAGTTTCCACCCATTACTTCTTGTTCTACCTTCAGGTGCTTTGGAGAATAGTTTGACTCCCTCTTCTTTGTGGCAACCCCTGAGATATTGGAACACTGCTATCATGTCTCCCCTAGTCCTTCTTTTCATTAAACTAGACATACCCAGTTCCTGCAACCGTTCTTCATATGTTTTAGCCTCCAGTCCCCTAATCGTCTTTGTTGCTCTTTTCTGCACTCTTTCTAGTGTCCCAACATCCTTTTTACATCGTGGCGACCAAAACTGAATGCAGTATTCCAAGTGTGGCCTTACCAAGGCATTATAAAGTGGTATTAACACTTCGCGTGATCTTGATTCTATCCCTCTGTTAATGCAGCCTAGAACTGTGTTGGCTTTTTTGGCAGCTGCTGCACATTGCTGGCTCATATTTAAATGGTTGTCCACTAGGACTCCAAGATCCCTCTCACAGTTACTACTGTTGAGCAAGGTACCACATATACTGTACCTGTGCATTTTGTTTTTCTTGCCTAAATGTAGAACCTTACTTTTTTCACCATTGAATTTCATTTTGTTTGGTAGCGCCCAATGTTCAAGTCTGTCAAGATCCTTCTGTATCTTGAGCCTATCTTCTGGAGAGTTGGCTATATGAAAAGTACATTCTGATTTTGGCTCAGCACAAACCAGAACCTATCTATCGCACCAACTGTAAAAAGATACATGCCGAGAAGACCCAGAATATTAGGATGTGGTTGTGCTGTCCTACAGTAACAGCGCTTAAATCAAGAGAGCATTAAAAAAATGCAAAATTAACACAAGCTGTACACTTGAATCTGCGATGATAAAGAAGAAATATCGCAGCTCATCTGGCCTTTCACAGCCAAGGGTGCTGCAGACTGGCTAGCTGTGGTTAAATACTACTAAGGAAGCAAAGCACATCTGAATTGTGCTCTTATCGCATTTTCACAACTTGTTCCCATGCAGCTTTTTTTCTAAATCGCAGTGCCAAAAAAATAAAAATAAAGGGCTTGGCTTAAACAACTTGCTGTTAAAAAGAAAGCAATGTTTGTCTTCCTTGATGGTATTTAAAGCAAACCCTAGTCCGCTAAATTACCTAATTACAGCTTCTAATTAGCAGAAGTCATGCCAGCTTGGTTTCTGGTAGCTTGTAGTTTTACATCCGCTTCCTTGGAAGAAAGCTTTAAGAACAAAAGAGGGTAAATGCATTGCCAGGAAGGAAAACCCTACATTGCAGAATGAAGGACTGTTACGGAAGGAGGAGTGCAAGCTATGTTCCACAATGTCTGTCCCCATTTTGAATGGAGAACTCTCCCCATTTTCCCCAGAACTCCATTTGGCAGTGAAGAGTTCAGATGACTACTGTATTTTTTGGAGTATAAGACGCACCTTTTTCCTCCCTAAAAGTGGCTGAAAATTTGGGCGTGTCTTATACTCTGAATGTAGCTTTTTCGGAGCTTTTTTCCTAGCCCTAACTAGGTGCTAACGATCTTACCAGCTCTTACCTTGCAGGCTTTTTCATTGTTACTCTCTCCGAAGAATGTTTTTCCAGCCCTAAGTCTTTGCAGGGTTTTTTTATTGCTCTACTTGCTCCGAATAAGTTTTTTTCTAGCCCTAACCAGGTGCTAATGATCTTCCCAGCTCTTACTGGCTTGCAGGCTCTTTCATTGTTACTCTCTCCGAAGAATGTTTTTCCAGCCCTAAGTCTTTGCAGGTTTTTTTTATTGCTCTACTTGCTCCAAATAAGTTTTTTTCTAGCCCTAACCAGGTGCTAATGATCTTCCCAGCTCTTACTGGCTTGCAGGCTCTTTCATTGTTACTCTCTCCGAAGAAGGTTTTTCCAGCCCTAAGTCTTTGCAGGGTTTTTTTCATTGCTCTACTTGCTCTGAATAAGTTTTTTTCTAGCCCTAACCAGGTGCTAATGATCTACCCAGCTATTACTGGCTTGCAGGCTCTTTCATTGTTACTCTCTCCGAAGAAGGTTTTTTAAAGTCCTAACCAGGGGATAAAATAATGTGCTGAAGCTGACCAGACTAAGGATGTTAGCCAGATGAATACCTGGTAGGTAGATTTTTTCCCATATTTTCCTCCCCCAAAACTAAGATGTGTCTTATACTCCGGTGCGTCTTATACTCTGAAAAATACGGTAAATATTGCTCCGTATAAAGGTGGGGAGGAGGAGGATCAAACACTGAAAAGTATTATGGAGGAAAATTGTCCAACCACCTATCTGACTTGTTATCTTAAAATACAGAATAAGAGAGTTGGAAGGGACCTTGGACATCTTCTACTACAGCTTTCTACTCAAGCAGGAGACCCTAAATCAGGGCTGGCCAAACTATGGTTCTTTGAGGACCTGTGGACTTCAACTCCCAGAATTCCTGAGCCAGCCATGCATACATGGCTAGCTCAGGAATTCTGGGAGTTGAAGTCCACAGGTCCTCAAAGAACCATAGTTTGGCCACCCCTGCCCTAAATCATTTGTGACAAATGGCTGTCCAATCTCTTCTTAAAACCCTCCAGTGATGGAGTAACCACCACTTCTGGAGGCAAGCTGTTCCACTGACTAATTCTTCTTACTGACATGAAATTTATCTTCTTCTTTTTTAAAAAAATAATAATTTTTATTAAGTTATTTACATTTTAAAAAAGCATACAAAAAAGAAATAAAAAACAACAACAATAACAAATACATAACAAACATAAAAAAACACATACAGCTGTAAACTTCAACCTCTATGGTTATCTTACAGCAATTTTATATTGACAGTTTATATCTATATAATTTTTAATTCATTTGTTTTGAATATTGATATAACATGTATTATATGATAACTGTTAATAGATATTAAAGAAAGCCAAAATAAAAAAAGTAAAATTCTAATTAATAATATAATATTATAATATATATCTTTCAGAATTGTACAGTGTAGTAACCCCATTCTTTCAAATATTTCTCAGATATAATTATACATAATCTCATATATGTTATATTGTATATGCTATATTAGTCATTTTTGTTTTCATTTTTCATACCAATCATAAAATGTATTCCAAATTTCGTAATATTCAGAGTCCTCTTTTCCTTTTAGTTCCATTGTCAATTTATCCGATTCTGCACATTCCAGAATTTTCCTAATTATCTTATCTTCTATTAATTAATTAATTATCTTCTTACTGACATGAAATTCTAGGTTGGATCGCCCTTTGATAAGCTTCAATCTATTACTTCTTGTCCTGCCCTCAGATGCTTTGGAGAATGGGTTGTCCCCTCTTCTCCGTGACAGACCCTCAAATTTTGGAAGACATGCCAGCCCTACTCCATCTCTGTTAAAATAGACATTCCCAGTTCCTGAAAACATTAATATTAAGTTTCAGCCTCCAGTCCCCTAATCATCTTTGTTGCTCTTCTCTACAATCTTTCTAGATTTTCAACATCTTTTTTATATTGTGGTGATCAAAACTGGATGTAGTGTTCCAAGTGTGGTCTTCCCAAAGCAGTATAAAGTGGTACTAAGAGTAGCTGGAGAAGATATCGGTGCAAGAGACTTGCAGTTCCAGCCATTAGAAACTTCCTGCAAAAGAGTACTTTCTGTGACCCAGAATACGATGTGCAAAATGTTGCCTGCATTATGCTGCTAAAGCCTTTACAAAGCAAGTAATGATACCGCCTGTCCGAATTCCACCGGAAAAAAAAAGTCAACTTGACTTTAATGTGTAGGTGATGCAATTTCGTTCAGAATGCCATTATCTCCCAGCAGGGAATTTTTTCCCCCCTTTCACTCTTTCCATTGTTCCCCCTTTTGTAAAACGATTGGACTCCACTTTTCTAGATGGCTATAATTTCCTCTTCTTCCTCCAGTTGGAAACCTGAAATGCTTAACGCTTCCCTGCTGTGCCACAAAAGGCCGAAAGAGAAGCCCAGAATTCTTAAGCTAGTAGTGCAGACAATTCTCGCATTTGGCTGGTAGCTGAGGTGGGCCTGGAATCTAGCAGAGATTGCGCTGCTATCAAAGGACGAGCAATTGTATTTCATTCTCTTTGTTTCTCATTTAATCAGGGAGATTGATTTGGCTCTGTTTCTCTATCAGTTTAGCTTATTGGGGGGAAAATAGTACACACACACACACACACACACACACACACAAACACATATATTTCCTAATATAGGTAGTCCTCGACAGTTCATTTACTGACTGTTCGAAGTTACAACGCACTGAAAAAAGTGACTTATGACTATTTTTCACACTTATGACCATTGCAGCATCCCTGTGGTCATGAATCGAATTTTGGAGCCTTGGCAACTGACTTGTATTTATGACAGTTCAAGTGTCCTGAGGCAGTGGTGGGTTCTGAATTAGTTTGCCTTTAGGTTCGCTCACGTGCGCGCGTGCTCACAACGCTTCTGCGCATGCGCAGAAGTGTCCTGGGTGGGTGGGCGGAGCCTCCTGCTGCCTCCGCTACCGGTTCTAAGAACCGGTCCGAACCGGGAGCAACCCACCGCTGTCCTGGGGTCATGTAATGGCGACCTTCCGACAAGCTTTTAAATGTTTTAATTGTTTACATTATTTTAATCTTGTTCTTAAATACTTTTTTAACTGTTTTTTAGATTTTGTATTTAATATGTTGTGAGCCGCCCAGAGTCCCTCTGGGAGTTGGGCGGCACACAAATCTATTAAATAAATAAATAAATAAATAAATAAATAAATAAATAAATAAATAAATAAATAAATAAATAAATAAATAAATAAATAAATAAATAAATAAATAAATAAGCAAAGTCAATGGGGAAGCCAGATTCACTTAACAACCATGTTACTAATTTAACAATTGCAGTAATTCACTTAACTGTGGTAAGAAAAGTTGTAAAATAAGCAAAACTCACTTAACAAATGTCTCACTTAGCAATAGACATTTTGGACTCAATTGTGGTCGTCAGTTGAGGACTTCCTATATTACAGGCTTTTTTGCCCTTTTCCCAGGGCACCTAGATTTTGCAAATGTTTTTTTCATCATAACATATATTTTTGGCCATTAAGAACTCTTTGATATCCATATCTGTGCAAACATTGTCCCTGTTATGCCCAGTTCTGTGTGACTTCTTTTAAGTTGCAAAGAGGACCCCTGCCTCCTTCTGAGAAGTACAGGTGTTGGTGTGTTAAGCATCAAGATATATTTTCGAGCATTGAAATCAATATAGTCACCTAGAAAGGCTGATGGATCACATTTCCCATCCATTCTTAATTCTGTTTGAAAGCCACCCTTGCTGAAATCAGCAGTAAACGCCAGGAGGATCAGTCTGTAAGAGCAGTACCAATTGCCATGAATTTATAAATACTAATGTGTTCATTTATTACAGTAGGAGATTTATTCAGTGTCTTTTGGAGGTCTTTTTTTCTCAAAGAGTCGGGCATCAGAATAACAGAATAACAGACTAATGGAATTGGAAAGGACCTTGGAGGTCTTCTCGTAGGAAGCCCCTGTTCAAGGCAGGAGATCCTACACCATTCTGGACAAATGGCTGTCCGATCTCTTCTTAAAAACTTCCATTGATGGAGCACCTGCACTTTCCAAAGGCAAGCCCTTCCACTGATTAATAGTTCTCACTGACAGGAAATCTCTCCTTAATTCTAGATCTGATCTCTCTTTGATAAGCTTCTATCCATTACTTCTTGTCTTGCCTTCAGATGCTTTGGAGAATAAGTTGACCCCATCTTCTCTGTGACAGCTTCTCAAATATGTCACCCTAGTCCTTTGAGTTATTGTTAGTCGAATTGTTCTATCAAAATAATAAAGCTATAACTTAGGACTATTCTTTCTGTAGAGATCTGAAATTCCAGCTTTTTTTTAGGAGAATGAGTCTGAATTACCGGTATGTGTTATAGCCAGATCTTTTTTTGATAAAACAATGTCTATAAAAACAAAACAACAGCCTAAATATACAGTTTATTAAAAATGGAGAGAGAGAGAGAGAGAGAGAGAGAGAGAGAGAGAGAGAGAGAGAGAGAGAGAGAGAGAGGGAGGGAGGGAGGGAGGGAGGGAGGGAGGGAGGGAGGGAGGGAGGGAGGGAGGGAGGGAGGGAGAGAGAGAGAGAGAGAGAGAGAGAGAGAGAGAGAGAGAAGTAGAGATTTCTACAGACAATAAAATTAGAACAAACTGAACATTCCTCTATGAAATTACGGAGAAGAAAATTATCATTTTCCTTCCTTCATTAAAAAAAAACCATTGGGATATTTATTCCCATAGCTTTGCAACAGAGGGAAATAAAGACTTTACAGTTAATTTGGGGCATTTGTTTTGGTGCTTGGAAAAAAACATATACCTACATAAAGAGGTAAGAGTCTGCAGTTTGGATTTTTAGCATAAACCAAGTGATAGAGGCGACTACAAAGACATTCATGATTAGAATCTTTTCTTTAAGGTCTCTTAGTAATGGATTTATTTAGCAAAAAAAAAAAAAGTAAAATTGTCATCTTTCACACCCACACAACCACCTGAAAACCTATTTTTCCTGCTCTGCCAAATGTAATAAATATAGAGACAGCAGATGGCTATTTATCGTAGCTGTCATACTTACAGGCAAATGGGGACAGAACACCATCAGCTCGTGACAGATCTGAAGTCTGAAATCTCTCAGACTCTCATTTTGCAGGACAGATCCAATAAGATCCAATCATCCATTACCATTCTGTTTGATCAGAGGTAGGTTGTGTTTATCGAAGCAGCACATCACAATGAACTTTCTGCTCTCCCTCCCAAAAGAACACAGGGCGCTAGCCACTTAACACAACTTAATTTTTAAGTAGAAGAGAATGCATTTCATGTTCTTTTAAACTTGGAAATGCCCTTCGTGGCCCTAAGCTACTGAAAGCAGATTCCCTTTGCTACTTTCAAGGTTGACTCAGCCTTCCATCCTTCCGAGGTCCATAAAATGAGGACCCAGATTGTTGGGGGCAATATGCTGAACTCTGTAAACCGCTTAGAGAGGGCTGTAAAGCACTATGAAGCGGTATATAAGTAAAGTGCTATTGCTATTGCTTTCCTCTTTGCAAATACGCACAGATTTTAGTTTAATTTGCTAGAGTAAGAACCTGATTGGTTGATACTTATAGCACAGGCACATGAAAGTTCTGATTTTACTGAATATATATGATAACATAGGATGGAGGTGGATTAGTAAGAGCCACGGTGGCGCAGTGGTTAGAATGCAGTACTGCAGGCTACTTCTGTTGACTGCCAGCTGCCAGCAGTTCAGCAGTTCGATTCTGACCGGCTCAAGGTTGACTCAGTCTTCCATCCTTCTGAGGTCGGTAAAATGAGGACCCAGATTGTTGGGGGCAATATGCTGATTCTGTAAACTGCTTAGAGAGGGCTGTAAAAAAGCACTGTGAAGCGGTATATAAGTCTAAGTGCTATTGCTATTAGAAATATTTCTGAAGTCAGGGGTGTGGACTGTTGAATAGCAATAGCAATAGCACTTAGACTTATATACCGCTTCATAGTGCTTTACAGCCCTCTCTAAGTGGTTAACAGAGTTCAGCATATTGCCCCCAACAATCTGGGTCCTCATTTTACCCACCTCAGAAGGATGGAAGGCTGAGTCAACCTTGAGCCGGTGAAAACTCCTTCTCCTTCTCCTCCTCTTCCTCCCTCTCCCTCTCCCACATGTGATAATAACTTTCGAATATAATCAGAAGAAGTGGAAACTCCTCCCCACCCCAAAGTTTCCAAAGGATTGGGGAACACATACTTTATTTCACTGCATCAGAACTTGAAATGATCTAGAAGCTGTGGCAAAAGGACTTGGCCTGTGGCAAGATGCTAGAAACTCATGCTGCTGTTAAAGAATAAGAGGAAATGAGATCTTCAGAGTTGCTAGGGTAAGCAGTAGAAACTGCAGGAGAAGATAGACCAAGAAGGGAGGAAGAGGGCTTAGGTCAGAATCCAAAAGGGAGATAAAAACTGAGAGGACTTTGTCTGATGTATAAGCCACGGAGTTAAAAATTGGCTGCGAGGATCTGTAAATAAAAATGGGAAGGAAATTGGAATCTCTGGAGATGGTGGAGTTTAAACAAAGAAATGAGCTGTGTTTGCTTGACATGGTGGAGTCAGAATGAGCAATCTCAGAAGAAGAAACATTCCCCCCCACACACACACACACAGGAGTAAACAGGCAGAATCAAAACATGATCTTTGCAATTTAAAATCAAAAGAAAAGAAGAGAGAAAAGGGAAAAAGGAAAGAGCTCAGTTACTTATTAGTTTTGTTCTTGCTTTCACTTGATGTCATAGGGGCAAATTGTGAGTACAAATATTCTGGAGTCTAATGGAAAAACCATCTCTTTTGTGATTGGTAAAGTGCTCTGACTTAATTGCAAGAAATCCCTGTCTTTTAAGGATCTAATATTCATGGTTGCTTCAACGCTCCATTGAACTACAAGGTCAACAACAGCAACAACAACCACAGCAGCGGCGGGTTGCTACTTTACCGGTGCCGGTGCGCTGTGCGCGCATCTCCACACTTCGGGCGCTCGGGCACTCGCTATGCGCGTGCGCCCCCTTGCGTGATTTTGCTTCTGCGCATGCGCGCAAGCAAAATCATGCCGAAATCTCACGAGGGGATGCGTGTGCGTGAGATTTTGGTGTGATTTTGCTTCCATGTATGCGCAAAAGCAAAATCTCACCAAAATCTCTCTTGCGCATGCGTCCCCTCACGAGATTTTGAACGCGATTTTGCTTCTGTGCATGTGCAGAAGCAAAATTGGCCAAAAATTCATTAAAAAATGGCGACCGTGCGATGGACTGGCAGAAAGGGCTCCGGAGCGGTCATGTGCAAATTGCGCAATCGGCCGCTCCCTACCGGAGCTGCACACCGGGCAGCTCGGGCAGGAACCCACCTCTGAACCACAATACCAATGGGGGGGGGAGAACAATTTCAATAGCTTTTACTTAAAACTCAAGGCAGAGTCCTCCCACTTTAGTGTAATGAAGTAGCTGATTGATTTCAGCGGTGTCAGTTTAAATTAATCCTGATATAAGTGCAAAGTTGGAAATGAAATGTTTAAATAAGAAGCCTCTTTGAGACCATGAAAACATCTCAGCTGCCTTGGAACTCATCTTTCAGATATTTCAAGCCCATGATCAGTTGGCAGTCAAGGCTAGAAACAAATTATTTGGAGACTTTTCTTCCCCTTTACAAGATCTGAGTTGAAATAAATGGAAAATAATTTGGCCGGCATTCCGGTGGAAATAGATTAGCATAGTTCACAGAGAGACCAATATTTCATTAATCTAACCATATTTGCATATCAGGTGAAGCCACTTCTTTCTGCACATCTACACACAGAACTAAGCTGATGTGCTCCAGAGAGCTAGGGTGTTTGTGTTAATAAAAATAATACCTTTTAAACCTGCCTAAAAATATGCAAGCTCAGTTTACAGAGTTATAGGTTCGGCTCATTTATTATATTATTGTTCAATAAACTATAAGCTGGATCCACACATACGATTAAATCAAACCCAAAGAAACTATATTGTGACCCTGCAGTACATATGAACCCAGGAATGGAACTGGGAGGATTCTAAGGAATATTAAGGAAGCAAAGAAAATTGATTTTAAAAAAACCTTTGAAAGCCGCTGAAGAAATTTCAAAAGCAAAGTTTCTTCTCATCAAATAGAATAAGAATATCTAGAAAAAAAAACTACTGGAGAATTTTTGGACATGGAAGGCTTGCAGGTAGTGCCAGAATGTATAGATGCAGGAAACAAATATTTAAGGAAACAACTAACGTAAGGAAAAGGTGTCCCTAAAACAGCCTGATTGCAATCCTAACAGCCAGGATTTGGAGGAATGGATTAGAAATTTCTAGAAGAGAAACTTCAGAGAAGTTTTTATTCCAATCCCCCTTGCATAGGATAAAAATAGAAACTTCTCTTAGAAACCTGCAGGCCAAGAATATATGCAATTACGTGTTTGCTCAAAACCCTTCGCTTGATTTCTAAAAGGCAAACAATACAAGATATCAATTTTTTTTAAAAAAAAAAATCCTAGTTCTTCTATTTTTCCATTTTTGGCACCCTGCGATGCAAGCCTTAGATGGTTCTTGGAGCTGAAACTAGTGCAAATGAATTTTCTACCACCTGCAGATTGCTAATCCTGATTTGACATTGCTCTCTTCCTCATAAATGTGTATGTGTGTATGTCTGTGCGTATTTTCACCTGATTATTAAGTCCTGTCTGTCTCGCTATATAGTTAGATGTAACTAATTGCATATCTTGATTTGCAATCCTCCATATATTTATTCAGATGCTTCCTGCCCCCAAAAGAGTCTTAAAGCAGTTGATTGCAAAACGGATAACAATTTTGGGAAATGTTTATGTAAAGAGCCAGCTTTGAGCTGTTAAAAACAGAAAGACTCCACCATAACGTATATTATAATATATAGGTAGTCCTTGACTTACAACCATCCATTTAGTGACTGCTCAGAGTGACGACTGCACTGAAAAAGCGATAATTGGTGCATTGACAATGGTTATCAGATCAAACGTCTGCAAGAAAAGACATAGCTGGTAGCTGGTAAATCACACATAATTGGGAACAGATATTGTCACCATGATAGAATCGTGAACTCATAGGATCAGAAGAGATCTCAAAGGCTATCTCCGGGACCGCATTCTGCCTCATTCTTCCCTTCGACAGGTCAGGTCCCACAGAGTGGGTCTCCTCCAGGTCCCATCAGCCAAACAGTGCCGACTGGCGGGGCCTAGGGGGAGGGCCTTCTCTGTAGGGGCCCCTGTTCTCTGGAACCAACTTCCCCCAGAGTTCCGAATCAGCCCCACCTTGCTGGCCTTCCGAAAAGCCATTAAGACATGGCTCTTCTTGCAGGCGGGGTGAGTTTGAGACAACTTTATATCTGATGTCTCCCCCATGTATGTATGTTGTTTATATGTTTTTAAAATTGTTTTTAAATTGCCTTTTTTAATGATTTGTTTGGAGTTTCATAAAATGTTGTACGCCGCCCTGAATCCTGAGGGAGTAGGGCGGCATAGAAAAACTGCCAAATAAATAAATAAATAAATAAATAAAATAAAATCCAACACACTGTAGGGTTCACTACACCATCCCAGAGAGATGACTATCTAATTGAAAACTCCAGTTGAAGGGAAGAAAGCACTCCGTGCAGTAACTTATTCCATTGATGGATCTACCTTACAGCCAAGACCTCAGATTTCATTTTTAAATGTGTGCCAGTATGTTCACAGAAAAAAAAGTGACAATAAAGGTCATCTTATCTTATATCTAGTCTGTGTCTAGAATCCTTGAAGTTTCATCCTATCGGTTCCAATCTTGCCCTCTTAGGCAAAGGAAAATAAGTCCTCTACAATATGGAAGTACCGTATTTTTCGGAGTATAAGACGCACCGGAATATAAGACACCCCTTAGTTTTGGGGGAGGAAAATAGAGGGAAAAAATCTGCCTACCAGGTATTCATCTGGCTAACGTCCTTAGTCTGGTCAGCTTCAGCACATTATTTTATCCCCTGGTTAGGACTTAAAAAAACCTTCTTCGGAGAGAGTAACAATGAAAGAGCCTGCAAGCCGGTAAGAGCTGGGAAGATAGTTAGCACCTGGTTAGGGCTAGAAAATAACTTATTCGGAGCAAGTAGAGCAATGAAAAAAACCCTGCAAAGACTTAGGGCTGGAAAAACCTTCTTCGGAGAGAGTAACAATGAAAGAGCCTGCAAGCCAGTAAGAGCTGGGAAGATCATTAGCACCTGGTTAGGGCTAGAAAACAACTTATTCAGAGCAAGTAGAGCAATGAAAAAAACCCTGCAAAGACTTAGGGCTGGAAAAACCTTCTTCGGAGAGAGTAACAATAAAAAAGCCTGCAAGGTAAGAGCTGGGAAGATCGTTAGCACCTAGTTAGGGCTGGGAAAAAAGCTCCGAAAAAGCTACATTCAGAGTATAAGACGCACCCAAATTTTCAGCCACTTTTAGGGAGGAAAAAGGTGCGTCTTATACTCCAAAAAATACAGTACTTCAGATATTTGAAGACAGCTATCATGGCCCCACTCTGCCTTCTCTTTTGCAAGCTAAACCACTCAGGTCAAACAGCACTACCAGGTTGCACATCTTTCTGTCTGAACCACCAATCCATCTAGCTTCTCCAGAGGGAGTTGAAGTCCACAAGTCTTAAAGTTGCCAAGTTTGAAGACCTCAGCGGTAAAGTTTCCAAGACCTGATATTGGTGGAAAGGAATGGTAGATCTCAGTTCAATTCAATTTCTCCAGGCATAAATCTGAGAATTGTGAAAATTCTACCTATTACAGTTCATATGAAGATGTCATAAAAGGATACTTGTTCCCCTTGGTGTACAGTCTTTTGGATCTAGTCCATTATCTCAGACGTTATTTTCAAAGCTTTGGCCAATTCACTATCTGATCATTGTCACATAAAAGCAAACAACTGTATTAAGTACATGGATGTGTACAGGTTCTTGAATGAAGCTCTTTTGATTCCAATGTATTCATATGAACATAAAAGAAAAGGATGTCAGTAGATAAAGGAAAATAGATTCCTTAAAGGGGAAAAAGGAAAGTGGGTTGTAAAATCTTCTCTTGGTGTCAGTTCTGTGACTTTTATGAACTCTTTGAGAAATGAGATTAAAACTGGCCTGTCCCAATAACATAGGCTATATAGATAATAATAAAAGGTAGTTACAATGTCCAAAATACTTCAATTAATCTCAGCTTTCTGTATGATGAATAGAGCTGTAAGTCCAACTTGCCAACTTCTATCAAGTTCTGTCATTAAATTCTTTAAAGCTCCCAAAGTTAATAGCAATTCTAGTTACTGCATTTTGATGTTCACCAAGACTTTTGTTTAGTTGTGCTAGCTTAAATGCCACCAAAGTAGCTTATTTACCATAGACTTTCTCCTTACCTTTTACATTTCTTTGAATTACAGAACTATTTAAGGAAACATATGAAGAACGGTTGCAGGAACTGGGTAGGTCTAGTTTAATGAAAAGAAGGATCAGGGAAGACATGATAGCAATGTTCCAATATCTCAGGGGTTGCCACAAAGAAGAGGGAGTCAAGCCATTCTCCAAAGCACCTGAGGGTAGGATAAGAAGCAATGGGTGGAAACTAAACAAGGAGAGAAGCAACTTAGAACTAAGGAGAAATTTCCTGACAGTTAGAACAATTAATCAGTGGAACGGCTTGCCTCCAGAAGTTGTGAATGCTCCAACACTGGAAGTTTTTAAGAATATGTTGGATAACCATTTGTCTAAAATGGTGTAGGGTTTCCTGCCTAAGCAAGGGGTTGGACTAGAAGACCTCCAAGGTCCCTTCCAACTCTGTTGTTGTTGTTGTTGTTGTTGTTATTGTTATTATTATTACTATTATTACTATTATTACTATTATTATTATTATTATTATTATTATTATTATTATTATTATTATTATTATTATTATTATTATTATTATTATTATTATTATTATTATTATTATTATACAATTGTATCACAGCGGCCAGTTGTTTCGCCGGATTTGGCATTGATTACTAGTCGAGCCCCACCCAGGGGCCTAGGATGTCGCAATGTATTTTCGAAGTATATGTGCGGAACCGAGCAGTGCGGCTTTCTGCATTTGACTGATGGTGATTTTGTCAATTTTGAGCTGTTTTAAATGTAATTCCAGTGCTTTTGGGATAGCACCCAGTGTTCCAATCACCACTGGAATTACCACTGCTGGTTTGTGCCATAATCGTTGAATAATAATAATAATAATAATAATAATAATAATAATAATAATAATAATAATAATAATAATAATAATAATAATAATAATAATAATAATAATAATAATAATAATAATAATAATAATAATAATTATTATTATTATTATTATTATTATTATTATTATTATTATTATTATTATTATTATTATTATTATTATTATTATTATTAATGTATTGAGTGTTCTTTTTTAACCCATTCCTGGTTTTAGAAAATATGGAGGGTTCTTTTTGAGATTTATCATACTTTAGAGTTCATGACACTGTCTTTTTGTGTATTTAAAGTTTAGTTAATACAAGCCTGACAGGAAAGTGGAAGGTAATTTACACTTTTAATGTATTGCAGAACAGCTCTGCCAATGTATTATTTCAACTAATGGAAAGGCACCATTTTTCTGACATATTGACAGACGGAGGCAAATAACGTGCTTGGTGTTTTTTTTCCAGAAGACATTCCAATTCCACTCATTGGAAAAGATTGGACATAGATTTTGGCACAGGAAGTTCTTGAAAAAGTGGTGACTAATTGGTTGCAATTAAAGGAGCTCTATAGGCCAAGAATACCCAACCTTTTAAGCCTTATGGACGCACTAGGCTATGGAACAGTATGCCAAGTGGCTAAGGTAGAGCGGGGCAATTTAAAATGAAAATTAATTGCATCTAAATATCAATAAATAAAATGTAAAACATCAATAACATGTTTGCTTCCTAAGCAACTGAAGAAAGACTGACTCCCATACTTGAAAATAATTCTACTCTCCGCGGACTCTGTTCTTTCCAGAATTCCTGTTGTAGGTAGAGAAGGAATTTTTCCAAAGAAAAATCATGCTTCCAAATGGTTTCTGTCTTCTCTAAAGTAAGTGTCTTTAAGTGAAATCCTGGGCTTAGAAAGCTTAGAATTACATCGCCTTCGGCACGACCTAAACATAGCTCATAAAATTATCTGCTACAACGTCCTCCCTGTCAACGACTACTTCAGCTTCAACCACAACAATACACGAGCACACAACAGATACAAACTCAAAGTGAACCGCTCCAAACTCGACTGTAGAAAATACGACTTTAGCAACAGAGTGGTAAATGCCTGGAACTCACTACCTGACTCTGTGGTTTCATTACCAAACCCCCAAAACTTTACCCTCAGACTATCCACTGTTGACCTCACCCGATTCCTAAGAGGTCAGTAAGGGGCGTGCATAAGTGCACCAGCGTGCCTACTGTCCCTGTCCTAATGTTCCCTCTTATCAGTACCCATCTTATGTATATAAACAATGATAGATAGATAGATAGATAGATAGATAGATAGATAGATAGATAGATAGATAGATAGATAGATAGATAGATAGATAGATAGATAGATAGATAGATAGATAGATAGAAGATAGATAGCTTTTATTGCGGTCGGAGACCAATTTAAAATACACATAAAAAGGGGGGTAAATTTTACAAATATCGATAGCTCATGTGACAGTATACCATCTACTACAATCTATAGCATCAATACTAGTGATCCTCTGCCGTAGGGGTTACCCGTCTTTTCCTCCGTTTTTCAGCCATGACTGCAGCAAATTTTTTTGCCACCTTTGAGGTTATATTAGGGTCTATATCCTGGAGTAGGAAATAAAGGCTGAACAGATCCAGTGAACCAGGAAATCTCTGGGAAATAGGGTATGTTATATCTATGTATATTACCAATATGTACTTGACAAAAATAAATAAATAAATAAATAGATAGATAAATAAATAAATAAATAAATAAATAAATAAATAAATAAATAAATAAAGTGAAATTACATTTATTTTCTATTCTGTAGAATTGTTTTATTCTTTTTGATATCACTTGAAAAATTCAATATTAATTGACTCTTTAAGAATGTTTTTCATATGATGAATTCTAGGTGGTTTTTAAAAAAAATTGCTATTCTCCCCAAAAAAGATTTCAGTTTGTTTTCCAATTGACTTGAACAACTTATATGTTATATTAAAATGGAAAACAATCTGAAGTGATTATATCTTGGTCTGATTTTTTTTCATCTGGAAAACCTGACATTTTAACAGACTTTTTATTTCCTCTGTATAACAAACAACAAAAGTCAACTTTATAGTGAGGTATGCTGTAGAACAGGAGTCCCCAAACTTCTCTGCTCATCAACCCCCTCTTAAAATTTCAAATTCTTCTTCAGCCCCCAAATATTTACGTGAAAATAATTGAATAAATATTACTTTAATAGTATACTAACAATAATAATGGGAAAGAATAAAGTGTGGATAATTTATGTGGCAGTGGATAGTAGAAGAGAAGACAAAGAACTGGAGAAAATCACATACCGTATTTTTTGGAGTATAAGACGCACTTTTTTCCTCCCTAAAAGTGGCTGAAAATTTGGGTGCATCTTATACTTCGAATGTAGCTTTTTTTTCCAGCCCTAACTAGGTGCTAACAGATCTTCCCAGCTCTTACCTTGCAGGCTTTTTCATTGTTACTCTCTCCAAAGAATGTTTTTCCAGCCCTAAGTCTTTGCAGAATTTTTTTTCATTGCTCTACTTGCTCAGAATAAGTTTTTTTCTAGCCCTAACCAGGTGCTAATGATCTTCCCAGCTCTTACTGGCTTGCAGGCTCTTTCATTGTTACTCTCTCAGAAGAAGGTTTTTTTAAGTCCTAACCAGGAGATAAAATAATGTGCTGAAGCTGCTCCGAATAAGTTTTTTTCTAGCCCTAACCAGGTGCTAACGATCTTCCCAGCTATTACTGGCTTGCATGCTCTTTCATTGTTACTCTCTCAGAAGAAGGTTTTTTTAAGTCCTAACCAGGGGATAAAATAATGTGCTGAAGCTGACCAGACTAAGGATGGTCAGATACCAGATGAATACCTGGTAGGCAGATTGTTTTCCCCTATTTTCCTCCCCAAAAACTAAGGTGCGTCTTATACTCCGGTGCGTCTTATACTCCGAAAAATACGGTAGTATCAGGACCTGAAAATCGAAGTTGAAAGATTATAACACAAACTGTCCTTGGTGGTTCCAATGATTATTGACACTGTGCCACAGTAAAAAATCTTGGACAGCATTTAAAAAAATCTGTGCATTGACCAAAGTTCCACCTGAGAGTTACAAAAGGCTACACATATACTACGCTGATACATTATGTCATCTGAGATTTTTGGGAAAAACACTTTGTGTATGAAGCCAACTCTAGCTAAAGAGCTAGATTTAACAACAACAACAACAACAACAACAACAACAACAACAACAACAACAATAAATGATTAGCTAGACATGATCGAGTTGCTAAATTAGGGGTTCCACTGGTCGTTATGTAAAAAAATACGACATACTGTACCTGTATCCGAAAAGTCATGGGAGCACAAAGTGGAAAAAGTTACCGAAAATGAGATGGTGAAGATCTTGTGGGACTTTTGAATACAGAAGGATCGTCATTTGGAACACAACACGCCAGACAGCTTTCTGCAATAACACCAGCGGAACTGCAAAAAACTGCGCTACTCGGAACATCATATATTTCAAGAAGATACTTGGTTGATACCTAGGACGCTGGCAGCAACCCGTATCAACCATCAGCACCAGTCAGTGGTATTTGTGACACATTTTTAAATGTTCAGTTGACTGAGTTTCATGTTTAATGAATAAAAGAGATGATGATGATGATGATGATGATGAGGATGATGAGGATGATGATGATAATAATAATAATAATAATAATAATAATAATAATAATAATAATAATAATAATAATAATAATAATAATAATAATAATAATAATAATAATAATAATAATAATAATAATAATAATAATAAACCATCATCATCATCATCAACCTCTTGGATATGGCCACTGAACCTTGGGGTGTGCGTGTGTGTGTGTCAAAATTGACCACTTTGTAGAACCCTGTTGTAGAAAAATGAAAATATTAATAAAAATAGTGCTGGATCCCATTTGATGTATTAATTCTGAAATGCAAAATGATCTCTTTGTCCTGCTTGGAAATACCATAAATTGCAACTACACGTAACACTGCATCAGTGTCTATAGTATAATAAACTACATGGGGAAAATTTCACACCTGATGATCTCTATGAATGGATTCCTAAACTGCATGTAAAGCAACAAATTGATTTGTTTGGTATTGGACTTTATTGTGTTGTTTCAACCCTGTTGTTTGGTTTGGGGTATGTTTCAATCCCCAAATAAACATATGGGAGCATGTTGAATTTACATTGACAAATTTTGCATGTTCTAAGGAAGAAAAGAACTGAAAATGAATTACAATTTATTTTTTCTGACTTTTGCAATAAGGGTTGCCACTAAAAAAAAGCATAAAGGAAAAAACACAGATATTAGTGAGGATAATACACACACATATACACAGTCAGGCACAAGGTATCTAGTCCACACGTGAAGGTCCAATTAAACTGATTTATCACTACTTTAATCAGTGGAAAAGTTGTTGGTGCTCCAACACTGAATGTTTTTAAGGACAACCATTAATCTGAAATGGTATAGAGCAGGGATGGCGAACCTATGGCACGCGTGCCACAGGTGGCACGTGGTGCCATATCAGAGGGCATGTGAGGCGTTGCCCTGTCAGCTCCACGGCAAACCGGAAGTTCGGAAAAACGCACTTCCGGTTTGCTGTTGTGCTGTTTTTCGCACTCCGGAGGGTTCAGGGAAGCTTCTTGAAGCCCCTGAATGCAAAAAACGACGAAACGGGCAAACCGGAAGTTCGGAAAACGCACTTCCGGTTTGCCATTGGGCTGTTTTTAGCACTCCGGAGGGTTCAGGGAAGCTTCCTGAAGCCCCAGAATGCAAAAAACGACAAACCGGACAAACCGGAAGTGCGTTTTCCGAACTTCCGGTTTGCCTGTTTCGTCGTTTTTTACCATCCCAGGCTCCGGTAAGGCCTTTGCGCAGGGATGAGGGTGTGTGCACATGCGCAGGGGGCAGCATGGGGGAGGTTGTGCGCATGCGTGGTGGGAGGGAATGGGTGTGGGCATGTGTGTGCGCACTAGCGCGCGCACCCCCACTTTTGGCACACGAACCAAAAAAGGTTCGCCATCACTGGTATAGAGTTTCCTGCTTGAGTAGGGGGTGGGACTAGAAGACTCCAAGGTCCCTTCCAATTCTCTTATTCGGTTACTCATGCCTATGCACAGGAATATTTTCAATGAATGGTTAGCCCCTGCTGGAGTTAGATAAGGGTCAATGGAATTCAAGGAGGTTGGACTTAGTTCTCTTGTGCCGATGTAGGGATTCTAGGCTGATCCTGCTTTTAATTCCACCCCCAAGGTTCTGCCACTCCTTCTCCAAACATACATTTCTTAAGGTAAAATGTTTGAGAAAAATTAGGTATGCAAGATCACCTCATGAAAATGAAGTGCTTATGTTGGGAACAATGGCATGCAGATTTGTCATAAACTAAAATAATAATAATAAAAAAGAACAAAACCACAAGAAATTGAATATGCTTTTGCCAGTCTGTTATGCAAAGTATAACATAGCATGGTACTTAAATCCATGGGTATATAAAAGGTTTTTTTCCCAGAGAACTAAAAGACCATTCTCCCTAAAGAGTTGTTAATCTAGTTGAGCTACATAGCACTTCAACCTAACTTTTTTTAAAAAAAAAAATAGCCCATAGAGATGCTAATATTTAGGTAGTTTATTGGTGTTCTGGTTTATTAATGACTGCTTGTTAAAGCCAGATATAGATAGCCAAATATAGCATAAAATCAATTCAGCCTCATATTACTAAGGATCATAACAAATCATTTAATTTTCAGAAAGAATTATGAGTAATATATTACCCAAAATGAACCCTAAGGTTAAATGTTAAAATAAAGCAAATGGTAAGTATATAAACACATTAACGGGAGACTATTAAGCTGTTTTATAAAGACATAAAGCACAATACATTCCAGATAAAAGCACACTATGTATTTTAAATGAACTTTGTGCTATGGTTTCACATGCCATCTAAAAATAAAGTGGGCAGTATTGCTTGAATTATTGTTTTACATGCTATTTTTTTAAAAAAAAAAGATATTTGGAAGATTGAATACTGAACATGTACCAACAGAATAGGAAAGGCACTGATGCCTTTGACCTTTTTAGTTAGTTAAATGAAAAGAAGGACTAGGGGTGATATAATAGCAGTGTTCCAATATCTAAGGGGCTGCCATAAATAAGAGGGGGGGGGTGGTCAACCTATTTTCTAAAGCACCTGAAGGCAGAACAAGAAGCACTGGATTGAAAATACTCAAGGAGAGAAGCAACCTGGAATGAAGGAGAAACTTCCTAACAGTGAGAACAATTAACTAATGGAATGACTTGCCCCCAGAAGTTGTGGATGCTCCAATACTGAAAGTTTTTTAGAAGAGATTGGTACAAGGTTTCCTGCTTAAGCAAGAGGTTGGACTAGAAGATCTCCAAGACCCCTTCCAACTCTGTTATTCTGACCTTTGGTGTTGGTGAATACATCTGAGAATACTGCAGACAGCCAAGAAAGCAAAACAAATAAATCATCTCAACCAGGCTCAAATTATCAATTTATGATAAATTATAATTATCATTATTATCATCATTATTTTTATCATTGATAAAAATTATCAAATTATGATAAAGGGTCTAGAAAATAAAACATACAAAGAGCGGTTGCAGGAACTGAGCTTGGACAGTCTGGCGAAGAGAAGGACCAGGGGTGACATGATAGCAGTGTTCCAATACTTGAGGGGATGCCACAGAGAGGAGGGGGTCAGGCTGTTCTCTATGGCACCAGAAAGCCAAACAAGGAATACTGGATGGAAGCTGACCAAGGAGAGATTCAACCTGGAAGTGAGGAGAAACTTTCTGACGGTGAGAGCGATCAACCAGTGGAACAGCTTGCCAGCGGAGGTTGTGAGAGCCCCAACACTTGCGACCTTCAAGGAGAGACTGGACTGCCATCTGTCTCAAAGGGTGTAGGAACTCCTGCTTGAGCACGGGGTTGGACTAGATGACCTACAAGGTCCCTTCCAACTCTAATAATAAATCTAAATCTAAATCTATCTTACTTTGGACACATTACATGAACACCCAGCTCTTTGGAGAAGGCTCTAATGAAGGGGTCCCTAAACTTGGCAACTTTAAGACTTGTGGACTTCAACTCCCAGAATTCTCCAGCCAGCTATGCTGGCTGGAGAATTCTGGGAGTTGAAGTCCACAAGTCTTAAAGTTGCCAAGTTTGAAGACCTCTGCTCCAATGCTTTCTAAAGGAAGGAAAGAAAAGGGGGTTGAAGACCAGCAGAAAGGTGGATGGGTTTAGTTACGGTAGCAACTGCACTGTTGGAACAGCTGAAAATGGACAGATCATCTTGATGAAAACTTTTGGGATTACGAAGAGTTGACAATGACTTGATGACACATCAATCAATCAATCCCAAAATGTTTTCAAACATCTTGATTATTTAAGCAAATAAATCCAGAAACAGCTTTTACAGTCCTACCTATCACCTGGAACCTGGACTCTTGTTAAAAATTGGAGAGATCAGAGTTGACATGTGAAACTTTCTGAAAACAAAACATGCTGTTGACACACTACAATAGCAGTAAATTAGAGGTGTTGTTGTGTTTCTCCTGATGCAATTGATATCGTGGTTCATGCTGTGGTGGATGGGGATGTCCCTGACAGCATGGCATGGCTTCTCAATTTCATTGTATCACCAAGCTGCAAATGGGCAAGGCAGAAATATTTTGAAATGGTAAAAGACAGTTTCCTGTATTCTTCTTAAAGAGATAGACTTCTGCTCAAGCGGTTTCTTTGAGATTCCAGAGAAGGCTGTGCCAACTGCCTTCCAAATGAAACCTGAAAACCAATTTGTTCTTTCAAACTGATCTCCATCAGAGCCAACTGCTTTTTGTGTATCAGATTGGGCTGTCTTTAGACTTCATTACCTCTCCTGAAAGGATTGTGATGCTCAGCCAAGCAGATGTTTCCTGACCAAAAATTCAGCCCAGAACCTATTTATTTAAAATTAGCATATCTCATTAACTATATCGAGAATGCCAACTTAATTCATCTTTTAATGAGCAGCCTTTACCAACATGCCTTGAAAGGAAGGTATTTTCAAAAGAGAAGATCTCACCTTTTCCCATTCCAACCATTACAAAATAAAATTTTAAAAAATGAAGCGGTTCCTGAAATCTGAAGGGACGTGGTGGCTCAGTGGTTAAGACACTGAGCTTGTCGATCAGAAGGTCGGCAGTTCAGAAGTTTGAATCCCTAGCGCCGCATAACGGAGTGAGCTGCCGTTACTTGTCCCAGCTTCTGCCAACGTAGCAGTTCAAAAGCACATAAAAATGCAAGGTAGAAAAATAGGGACCACTTTGGTGGGAAGGTAACAGCACTCTGTGCGCCTTTGGCATTTAGTCATGCCGGCCACATGACCACGGAGACGTCTTCGGACAGCGCTGGCTCTTCGGCTTAGAAACGGAGATGAGCACCACCCCTAGAGCCAGAAACGACTAGCACGCATGTGCGGGGAACCTTTACCTTTACAAATCTGAAAACTTATCCGGTCATGTTTGTCAAGTTAGTAGTACTAGAGGGCTTACTTCAACCTCCAGAGTCTCTATTAGTGAATGCAGCCAGGATTTTTCCTCTCTGCTTTCTGTCTGCCAGGAGGGGCGATGTAACACGATGTGCAAATCAAGTGACTGGCAGAGCATTTGTGTCACACATTAACCTTGGTTAGTTTTAATTTGAGTTTGAATTGACCAAATATTTTCATTTGTACAACCCAGCGAACAGTAAACTAACCACACTGAGTGGGTTCTCACAATGCACTGCCTCAGATAACAAGCCAAACCGAAAACCAATCAAGAACATTTATCAAATTGCAAAAGAGTAGGAGAATAGGAGAGTAGGAGTATTGAGGAAGCTTCTTGAGAAACAAAATATCTTCAAGGGAAAAACAAAATCCAGTTGCCTTTTGAAAAAGCAGTTTGGGGACAACCATGATCTGGATGATTGAAAATCTCCATAGACATTTAGTAGAATACTTCCAGTGGAGTCATTGGAAAGAATAAGGCCAATCAATTCTCCTTGTAGTAACATGAATGGTAACAGCAAATGTTAAGGAGTTATTGTGCTGTTGAGCACATACACAGCAAAATGTGATTGTTGCAGTTTGATATGAGTTGCTATTCAGTCAATAAACAGATACATTTTATATATACAAATAGCTTACTTAAAGTAGTAGCAAAGTTCAATAGGAAGTCCAAGTCATACACAGTAAGTAAGTCCATATGAAGAATCTTCTTCTTGCCTATCTTTGTTTTAACTAGCAAACAAAGATTACAGCTAACAAACAAATCTATACTATCACAGATAGTTACTCTTTACACAGCAGCTTTTCACAGTACTTTCACACAGACACAAAGTCAATTACTCAACAGTGAAGCAGCAGAGATAATCAGCAGAGAGAGTCAGCACTCCGGAACACACTATCACATTGCACATTGCACATTGCACAGTCATTCTGAGCATGCTCTCTTGCTTCCTTTTATAGTAATCAGCCTACAATGCATTTAAAGCAATATACACATAAACATTGATTTGTGGCTTGTTCATATATTAGCAAACCCAATAGTTTGAACAGAGTTCTAACAGCAACAATCTAATTTTGGCAATGCAGCATCAACATAATTCTCAATAACATTCTTTTCACCACCTCTAGACAGGCCCATATCAAAAATTACTAGTTACTATCAGTAGTGAGTTCTAAAACCCTTTACTACTGGTTCGTGCATGCATGATGCTTCTGCTCATGTGCAGAAGCATCCCAGGCAGGTGGGCGGAGCCTCCCACCACCGGCGCTACTGGTTCTAAGAACCAGTCCAAACCGGGAACAACCCACTGCTGGTTACTAGCTCCCAGAATCAAATGCTCTTCCTCTAAGACCTTCGCCTCTCCATTTTCACTGGAAGTTAATTTATATTAACTCCCTGCCCCAAATGAAACATCCGTCTTCATTGGCTTAACTTTGCTATATGCAATTTTTTTTTAAAGGCATTTTTTTCAGTAATTGTGATTAACTCAATTACTCTCATATCTGGTTACTGGTAATGAATGTGTTAACTGCTGGCCCATTACCCTATCATTTGCTGTTGTAGTTATCTAAAGATCTTCTAGAATGGACCTGCAAGGACCTGCAAGCAGAGGTAGGTTCCTTCCGGTTCGGACCGATTCACCCGAACCAGTAGCGACCTGCTGGTGATGTCACGATGACCTCACGGAACGGTTCAGTTGGTGCCAGCCCGTGGGCGCCGCCATCTTTTTTAATTTTTTTTAATTTTTTAATTTTTATTTTTCTTCTGAGCATGTGCAGCAGCCGAGTTTCCAGCCCTGTGCATGCGGTCGCCATCTTGTTTCTGCCTTTTTAATTTTTTTTTGTTTTTTCTGCACTGCACATGCGCACGCGCGCCCATGAGGCGTGGCCTCGCAGCGCGGGAGGAAGCGAACTGGCAGCGAGGTAAGTTAGAACCCATCCCTGCCTGCCACCAACATGACAGTTCTACCTCTGAGCTATGGTCTTTAACAAGAGCAATGTTAAACCCTTGAATGGAAATCTCTAATTTAGCTGAATTATGCTGATGGGTTTTATCCCACGCTGCATATGGAGAGTCCTGATTGGTTCAAATCAGTGGTACAGATGAGGAAGGAAAATGTCTTGCTACACTGCTGTTCCTGCAATATTCAAATGGATATTTTTAAGAAATCAATCTCTAGCTGTTTGCACTCTATTCCTACCCTTCTTTTCCTTTCAAGATTACCGGTAGTTCTCATTTCCTTTTCAGCCAGATTTGTGTGATGTAGTGGTGCACACCTAACTTTCTTTTCCGAAAGAGCAGGTGGAATTAACATGATTGCTGAAAATAGTGATCTGGCTTTACAGCTCTCCTTAATCATGCAATGCAAAACTGCTTTGATGATGCATTTTTGTGACATGTAATTCAACCCGCATTTATTTATTTGAGTTCAGTGCTGTGCAGGTGAAAGAAATAAATGCCTCGGAAGGCATGGGTATGGCGGTTGTAACACTCAAGGGAAGGCAAAGTAAAAATGTGTAAGATCTAAGTGGTTGCTTTTATATTCTGGCTAGACCCACAACTGATTTTTGCTGTTGTCTCTGGCTGTAACACCATACATCATTGTGGAAGCAGAAATTAGAATTCAGTACACGAAACAGAACATTGCAACCTGGGAATGCCCTGTTGAATACATTGAAAGGGGATCGGAAACTAAGCTGGGTGAATTTGCCCTCCAAAAGATCAGATGGAGGAGTGGCAGGCCGACCTCACTGTAAACACAGTGTGCAGAAATATGAAAAATGGATTTAAGGTGACGGAAGGCAGATTCCCCAGCCAGCAAGAACTCACGGTCTTCCAGTTTCTAGCCTGGCACTAGATCAAACTTTATGGTGGCTGGGGAATTCTGGGAGTTGAAGTCCACAAGTCTTAAAATTTTCCAAGTTTGGAACCTAGAGAAAGGAGAGCCACCACAACACCATGCCTCGCATTCCTAATTCCCTAAGCCACTCCAGAAGGATACTACCCTTGATGGTATTGAAGATCATTGAAAGATCAACAAAAATCAGAGTGGATGGACCTCTACCATTCCTAACCTTCCACAGGTCACCAAGTACAGCCAATACTTCTCAGTCTGTAGTGAGATGACATGTATGAGAACATGCCGAGATACACTCACGTAACACCTATCCTCCGCCAGCTGCATTGGCTGCCTATTAGTCTCCGGTCGCAATTTAAGGTGTTGGTTTTGACTTTTAAAGCCCTACATGGCTCAGGACCAGGTTACCTCCGGGACCGCATCCTAACACATTCCTCTCTACGATCAGTTAGGTCCCACAGAGTGGGCCTCCTCCAGGTCCCATCAGCCAAACAATGTCGGTTGGCGGGTCCACGGGGGAGAGCCTTCTCTGTGGGAGCCCCATTTCTCTGGAACCAACTCCCACCAGAGATCCGGACCATCCCCACTCTACTGGCCTTCCGCAAAGCCGTAAAAACATGACTCTTCCGGCAGGCGGGGTGAAGAAGAAGATTGGATTCCCCCTGACTGAATGGTTTTTAAATGATGTTATGTTTTAATTGTCATTTTTTAATTGTATTGTTCTTATTCCTATTGTACGCCGCCCTGAGTCCTACAGGATTGGGCAGCCTATAAGAACTTTTAATTAAATTAAATTAAATTAAATTAAACATGCTTTAAGCTTGAGAAAGCAAACAAGCAAAATTCAGACTGGTTTTCCCTAACTCACTGAGGAGGTATAAGAGAAAGGAAAGGAAAAACACACCTCGGCTAACAAGATACTATTAAGATAGCCTATGTAAATAAATATAGTCCCACTCAAAATTGTGAGTTGGTTTCCTGCCCGGTCTATGTTGAAGGGTTGCTATTTGACCAGGACTTGGTAGTCTTCAAGGGCAGCCCCACAAAAAGTGAATAACAGCAATCTGTACAGGAGATGACAAGATCAGGAGAGAACATTTTCAGTGCCCTTTGTTCTGGCTAAGCCACAACTGGATAAATAGAGAAGGAAAGATACATGTTCAGAAGAAATCTGGACTGTGCCAAGTAAGCATTAATTAGCCGAAAGTTTAATTTTAAATAGAATTTATGCTTAAATTCTGTGACAAGACAGGGATATATGCAAAAGTTACAATAACAATGTGTCATTAAAAGTATGGAAGGATTATCCACCTGCTACCAATTAAGGATGTGTAACTGATTGAAGGAATGGCTGATTATATTAATTTTACCCTAGTGCTAATTGGCACTAATCTTCAGCATGTGGTATCTGTCGTTTGCTCCTGTGTGAATCCCTCATCAGCCTTTGCCAGAATTTTTTTTAATACACCATTGCAGGGATGGTCTGCACACAAGTTTGCAACAAATGTCAACAGAGGCATTAGGAAAATTCATGACCATTTTTAACAGTTTGTTTATTGTGGACAGCGTTACCTTGGAGGTAAACACCAATTAATCTATTCTGTTTATTACCTACTCAGATTTAGAATCAGATCACGGGGCACATCCCCAAATGTTCAGTAGTTGGCTTCTTCTTCTTCTTTTTTTTTTGCAAGCATGCAGATTTTACCGAAGCCAACTGAAGTACAAAATAAGGGTCGACATATTACTACAAATGATGCTGATGACAAACGGCCCTGGATGCTACATCAATAATCTTATGTAGCGCTCCAAGAACTTCTCAAATCTATTCAATAGTATAGAAAATATCTTAAAACTAATTTTGCCTATATTGAGGTGAATCTAGCATACTTCTCAGCCTTTCTGTAATGTTATGTGGCAAAGACCTCGACAGACGGGGGCGGAGACTTGCAAGATTCTGTTGATGAAGTTTTATGAGAGAGTAGACTTAGTTTATCTCGTTGTGTTTCCTGTCTGGTCTACCTGGTAACATCAGTCTCAAGTCTGGAAGTAAAATTCTCCCACTGTAACCTTTACAGCCTGAGAATCTAGAGCAGTGGTTCCCAACCTTTTTGTGATCGAGTACTACTTGGTCCCGTACAATCGCCGCGTACCACCTGGTTCCAGAGAAACTAAATTCGATCAGATATCACTTTATTTCCATAATTGTACCGTTCCTTTTTTGGCCCCGCGCATCCAGCAACTGGATTCTCGGGCCGCTGGGACCAGGTGGGTGGCGTGTGGCAACAGTTGCAAATCGTTGCCAGATTATCTTGTGTTAGGCAGTAAACATTTTTGTGAAGTAAAAAATAACTAACTAAAAATTGTTCATGACCCCGAAAGTGTTTGCGTACCACCTGGAAGGCCCTCGCGTATCACTAGTGGTACACGTACCACAGGTTGGGAACCACTGATCTAGGGAGAGACCCTTGGAAGCTTCTTGCTCCACCCACAGTTCAGTTTTGGGCTATGCTATCTCTTATCTGTTCCTAGGCAGCATCTCTTCACCCTGTCTCCCAAGGTCTTTCTCACATATCTTTACACTTTCTCACCTGATGATTCAGTGTCTCTTGACCTTCAATTAACTCTTTCATTATATTTCCAGACAGTGGGAAGATGGGCAAACAAGAAGAACTCTTGATAGTAGTCTTCCAATATTTAAGGGGCTGCCATAAAAAAGAGGGGGTCAATCTGTTCTCAAAAGTGACTGAAGGCAGAACAAGAAACAATGGATGAAAACTAATCATGGAGAGAATCAACCTAGAAATAAAGAGAAATGTCCTGACAGTTAGAACAATTAATCAGTGGAACTACTTGCCTCCAGAAGTTGTGAATGCTCCATTACTGGGGTTTTTAAAGAAGAGATTGGACAACCACTTCAGTGGTGGGTTCCTACCAGTGCGGTCCACTCTATAGCACCGGTAGTGGCCCGCTGGTGACATCACAGTACCGGTGCAGTCGGTTGCCGGTGCCTGGGTGCCGCCATTAAAAAAATTTTTTTAAAAAAAAAATTTAAAAAATTTCTTCTGCGCATGTCCAGAAATCTGACAATTAAGTCTTTCCCTGTCCCTTCACTTGAAAATAATAAGAAGCTCGCATTTGACACTTTTCCTTCGCTTTTGCCTAAAGCTTCCCAAAGTGGCCGTTTTCCCAAAGCTTAACCTTTTATACTGTTTATTTTATAAAGTTTTATATTGTTATTCTTTGGACAAAAACATTGAGGACTGTTAAAAGATGCTGTTCTTTTAACAGTCCTCAATATTTTCGTCTAAGGAATCCATGACTGAAACCAAAAATGCTGTATGAGACTTGCTTGTCTTTTAACTATAGCATTTTCTGCATATAAAGGTTGCTGTGTTGCCATGGTGTAACACGCACTTTGTATGCAAAGCTTTTCATGTAAGGTATAAAATAGCAAAAATAGTAGTAACAGGTCTCTGAAATAACTAATATATGACCGGCAAGCCATGCCCACCCGGTCACATGGCTGGCAAGCCACACCCACAAAATAAGCCACGCCCACAGAGTGTTAGTAAAAAAAATTAGGAACCCGCCCCTGAACCACTTGTCTGAAATGGTATAGGCAGGGTCTCCTGCTTGAGCAGGGGGTTGGACTAGAAGACCTCCAAGGTTCCTTTCAACTCTCTTGTTCTGTAATTTAATTGGCCAGCTGCATCAACCATTTAAATGAGAAACCATAGCTGGTTTTAATGGAGACAATAGCTAAGAAAAAGAGAAAGCCGCATATGTTGGTTTCTCACTTCTCTTTCGTAAACTGCTTCTTTGGACCATCGTGAAGGTCTTTTTAAGAACTGTTTGAAGTTGATTGGAATTGCTTAATAATGGGGTTTTAAGGGAGAGGAAATTAGGCCATAAACCTCAGTAACCCAGAAGGATCCTTGCGGAGCTCAAGAACGCATCCTTTTGTCTATTCTGGTTCATCGCAGTCAGCCAGATGTTCAGTCTGGATTCGGCATTTTTATCCACCTACCAAGTCCTTACAGGCAGATGTGGATGTTTGAATAAAACTCCAGACACAAATAAACAACAAACCCAAAACATCAAACGAAGGCAGACATTAACTAGTAATTAAAAGTTACCGAGATTCAAGTGGGTCATTTATTTTTATAAAGCAGGACTGTCAATCTCCCAGCCCACAGGATGGATATGTCCAGGGGCGGGTTCCTAATTTTTTTACTGCCACTCTGTGGGCATGGCTTATTTTGTGAGTGTGGCTTGCCAGCCATGTGACCGGGTGGGCGTGGCTTGCCGGCCATGTGACCGGGTGGGTGTGGCTTCTCGGACTGCTGAAGGGAGGGGAACTGAGATAGGTCCTGCTGCCCATTCCCCCTCCCCTCAGCAGCTTGAGAAGCCTCGAACGTGCGAAAATGCCTAGGATCATCACCGCACGTTCGTAGCTTCTCGGACTGCTAAAGGGAGGGGAATGGAGATAGCTCCTGCCGCCCGTTCTTTCAGCGTCTCACGCGCTCCCTCAGCCATCCTCCCCTGCTTGGACTCACTGTGGGGTAGGAAGGCAGCACATGCGCAGTGCTGGAAGCTCAGCTTCTGGGCATGCGCAGAGTGGACCACACCGGTAGGAACCCACCACTGGATATGTCATAGGCTAGCCACGCCCATGCCCAGGGGGAAAAAGTCCCAATACGTCACGTGACAACTCCATGATGATGTGAGTTTGACACCCCTGTTATAAAGGGTGAAAAAGTTAGGACTAAGTGCAACTTTCTCCCTTGCATCCAATAAATAAATCCTGGAGATCGAATAATGTGCAAATAAACACATTGCAAAGTTCACATTATTTGAGCCATGATGTCATGATGAACATGATGTCATTCCCCCCACTTTTGTCTCTCTCCTCTGACACGAGGCTATGAAATTAATTGCAAACGTGCTTCCATTTAAATATGTAAAAAGGGAAGGGAATAAACTTTTCTCCTGCAATTAGTAATCATTGCCTATTCCTTGCCTGGAAAAAAAAATCCACCCTCTATACTTTCTTGCATTAGTTCATTCCCAGACCTTTTCTGTATCTGGACTTGCTGTATTTGGATATTAGCCAAGCTCAAATAGAAGGTCTCTTGGCTATTGGGGAAGCATAAAGCAAGTTCCTGCATTCATTAAGATTTCTGCTGCTTTTCCTGTGGGGCCAATGAAACTGGAGCCAGCAGAGTTAACACTGCCTGTCCTGAATAGATAAGAATGTCAAGATGGCCTTATATTTCGCTCTAGTCAAAAATATAATGAAAGTATAGTCACTTATGGATTTTGTTGAATTTAATCTCAGCTGCTTGCGAATGTGGGTTGTGGGAATGTGTATGCATTGGCACTTTCTCCCCAATGGTGCATTCCTCACATGAAGCCCATACAGAATCTCCATTGCGCTGTCAGAGAGCATGGTTTTACGCTTTACTCTTCCGGATCTGGAAGGAAGTCTTTGAGAAGAATGTCTATAGCAGAGGTGGGTTCCTGCCGGAGCTGACCCGTACATAGCTCCGGTAGGGAGCAGCCGATTGTGCAATTTGCACGCAACCGCTCCGGAGCCCTCTCTACCGGTCCGTCGCGCATGTTTTTATGTGAATTTTTGGGCGATTTTGCTTCTGCGCATGCGTGGAAGCAAAATTGCGCTGAAATCTTGCGAGGGAACACGCGCCTGTGTGAGATTTCAGCGAGATTTTGCTTCTGCGCATGCGCAGAAGCAAAAACTCACCAAAATCTCTCTCTCGCGCGCGTCCCCTCGCGAGATTTCGGTATTCCTGCCAGCTTAGTGTCATCTGCAAATTTGGTAAATTCCCCTTCTATTCCCTCATCTAAGTCGTTTATGAAGATATTGAAGAGTATTGGGCCTAAGACGGAGCCTTGTGGTACCCCATTGCTTACTTCTCTCCATGTGGACTTAGACCCATTAAGGACTACTCATTGAGTACGGTTTGCCAGCCAGTTGTGGATCCATCTGGTGGTGAGGTTGTCTATCCCACTTTTCTCTAGCTTACGAAGAAGTAGGTTATGGTCTACTTTGTCAAATGCCTTGCTGAAGTCTAGGTATATTATGTCCACAGTGTTTCGCTGGTCTACTAGTTTAGTCACGGTGTTGAAGAATGAAATGAGATTGGTTTGGCATGATCTGTTTTTAACAAACCCGTACTGGCTGCTAGTTATTACTTTACTTGTTTCTAGATGTTGACAGATCTGTTTTTTTATTATCTTTTCCAGTATCTTCCCAGGTATTGATGTTAGGCTGATTGGTCTGTAGTTTCCTGGGTCGTTTTTTTTTCCCTTTTTTGAAGATGGGAACCACATCAGCTCTTTTCCAGTCCTCTGGTAGTTCCCCGGTGTTCCAGAATTTTTGAAAGATGTGGTGCAATGGTTCTGAGATGACATCTGCCAGCTCCTTTAGTACTCTGGAGTGTAATCCGTCCGGTCCTGGTGATTTGTATTCATCAAGTTCAGACAGGTGTTTTCTTACTGTTTTTTTTTTGTTGCTCATTTTAACTTTAGTTTCCAGTCTGTTTTTTGCAGTTATATTTCTGGTAGGTTGGGCTATAGTTTCTTTTTGCATGAAGACCGATGCAAAAAATGAGTTAAGCAGCTCTGTTTTATCTCTGTTGCCTGTTACTTCCTTGCCATCTTCTCTCTTTAGTGGACCAACTGTTTCCTTGATTATTTATTTATTTATTTATATATTGGAAGAAACTTTTTTTTATTATCTTGGACTTTTGTTGCAAGTCTTTGTTCATTCAGGAGCCGAGGTGGCGCAATGGTTAAATGCAGCTACTGCAGGCTACTCCAGCTGACTGCTAGTTCAGCAGTTCAGCTGTTCAAATCTCACCAGGCTCAAGGTTGACTCAGCCTTCCATCCTTCTGAGGTGGGTAAAATGAGGACCCAGATTGTTGGGGGCAATATGCTGAACCCTGTAAAACCGCTTAGAGAGTGCTGTAAAGCACTATGAAGCGGTATATAAGTCTAAGTGCTATTGCTATTGCTATTCTGGGCCTTTGCTTTCCTTACTTCATCTTTACAGATTCTGGCTATCTGCTGATACCCTGCCATAGTTATGTGTCCCTCTTTCCATTTTTTGTACTTGTCCTTTTTTTCATTCAATTTGTCAGAGAGATCTTTGTGCAGCCATGCTGGTTCCTTCTGGGATTTCTTGTTTTTCTTTCTCATTGGTATTGTGGTGGTTGGGCTTTTATGATCATATTTTTCAGACTTTCCCAAGATTCTTTTTCCCTTTAGGACTTTCCCAAGATTGTTTTTCCCTTTAGGATTTTCATCCATGGAATTTTTCCCAAGTTCTCTCTGAGTTAATCAAAATCAGCTCTTTTAAAATCTTAGACTTTGGTATCATTGTGTTCTATTGTTTGTGTTTGCGGTATGTTGAATTCTAGTATGACATGGTCACTCTCACCCAAGGTTCCTGCAGTTTCAACTCCTCTGAACTAATGACCTCACCCCATTCCTAAAAGGTCTGTAAGGGGCGTGCATAAGCGCACCATCGTGCCTACCGTCCCTGTCCTTCTGTCATATTGTCCAAATTTACCTATACATACTTTGCTTTTGTTTATGTTTATATCATACCTGTTATCTTGTACACATGTTGACAAATAAATAAAAAAATAAAAATAAAGTATCCAATCACCTATTGTTAAGGTGATGCAGCTGCTGTTTTAGCTACCTAGCTAGACAGACAGATATTTTATTACAGTCATAGACCAGCCATAAAGACAAAACCTAGGCCTACAATCTGTCAGCTACATGCAACATAAAGAACTTCCAAAATAATGACAATAAAACTGCTTCAGTTTAGTCAACTGTTAACCCACTGCAATAGCAATTGTGCCAATTTGGCTATTTTCTCAGAAAGCAGCTAAGTCCCAATCTGATAGTAGAAAATATATCTAAAGTTTACCTGACCTGTTTGGCATTTTCATGAAGATGAATGCTACACATGTGCCAGGACTGTCTCTGAAAGGAAAAGGAACAAAGCATGTGTTTAACCATCTTTACTTCCTTTGTTCCATATGGGTCAACACAATATTGGAGCATTTTCCTTCCAGGATTTGAAGGTAGAAAAGTTCTGGATCACCGCTAGCTTCTAAATAAAACTTGATGTGAAGGAAGGTCTTCTTAAGGTATAGATTTGGTGCTACAAACATCTGTCTTTAGAGAGTCTTACTCCAATAGCCCCTTCTCATTGCCCTTGTATTTTTGGTTGGTTCATCCACATGACCAACTTGTCCCAGTGCAAATACAATCCACGGAGCACTTCTTATAGGCAGGAACACTTTACATCTTCCTCTACGTAACTCCTACTCATGAAGAAAACAACTTTCAGCTCTGTTTTTTCTCTCCCACAATGTTTCACAAGCATAATTTTCTGATGTACTGTGTGGTTCATTTCGTTGTGTGCCAGCTTCTCTCTTCCAATTGGCTACTAAATACAGTGGCCAGATTGCTGGTTTATTATTTTATTTTAAAGATGTATACTGCTGTCCATCTTGTGGCACACAAATCTGAGTGGCAGGAACAATAAAAAACCAGGTAGTAAAAAAATCAAGAAAAACCAGGCATGCAATCTATCAACTACACCCCTTCATCTATGCCAGCAAACTGGAGGTAGAAACCTACAAAGTAATTTTTGACTTATGACCAATCACTTAGCTTACAATTGACCCCAAAAATACTTACAGATTTGAAGTTCAACAATCATCCATCCAGTGGTCTTCGGATTGCATGTTGGTCACTTGGAACTGCATTTATTGTCATTTGTAGTATCCTGTAGTCATATGACCATAATCTTGCGTAGCTTCTTCTCTGGCAATATTACACTGCTAACCAGAGCATACAAAACATTTGTCAGACCAATCCTCAAATACAGCTCACCTGTCTGGAACCCTGTTGCGAGCAGAGGAGTGGAGGACTCTTCTTGTGAAATATTTCTGGACTCTCTCAATTGTATTAATGTCCGATATGCATATCGGACATTAATACAATTGAGAGAGTCCAGAAATATTTCACAAGAAAAGTCCTCCACTCCTCTGCTCGCAACAGAATACCTTATTCCACCAGATTTGAAATATTGGGATTAGACAACTTAGAGCTACGTCACCTTCGATCTGATCTAAATGTAGTTCATAAAATCATCTGCCACAATGTCCTACCTGTCAATGAATACTTCAGCTTCAACCGCAACAAGACAGGAGCACACAATAGATTCAAACTCAATGTGAACCGCTCGAAACTCGACTGCAGAAAATACGACTTCAGCAACAGAGTCATCAATGCCTGGAATGCCTGAAACCTGACTCTGTGGTTTCTTCCCCAAACCCCAAAAACTTTAACCTTAGACTGTCTACAGTAGACCTCTCCCCGTTTCTAAGAGGTCTGTAAGGGGCGTGCATAAGCGCACCATCGTGCCTACCGTCCCTGTCCTTCTGTCCTATTGTCCTATAATTTACAGGGAGGTGGGTTTTTTTTATTGGAAACTAATGTTTACTCCTGATTTCTGGTTTTTTAAAAAAAGGCCAATTACAGCAGTCACTTAACGACCACTGGAAAAATGTGACAAAATTGGGTTGGTTACCTAATGACCTGCTTTATGATTGGCATGACTTATCATCATAATTCCAGGCTAAATTGCAGTTGTAAGTTGCGGGCTACCTATACCCATCTTAAAGTAGCCAAGTTTGAAAAACATTGATCTCTACAATTCTATGAGCTCTAAACTTACTGTCCAGATTCCTGGGACAGTTTCCCTCTGGTGACTGTCCACTGTCCTCCATGCGCTTTTGCTTTTACAAGTTCATTTACTTTTTTCCTTTCCACTAGGTGTACCCTAGAGTGGAACAAATGTCCCACTGTTATCACGATGTTCCATTTCTGATGATATGGAGATTCCTTGGCGTCTCTCATTTCAGTTAAATCCCAAAAGAAAACAGCTTGACAAAACACATTATAAACACACACAAACAGGTGAATATGTGACATCAGTATTGTAAATCAATGAAGAAATTCCTCCCAGAGGCCTTTCTTGGATGATGATAAGGGACTGTCTGGGAAGGAGAAAAATGGAAAGGTACCGTATTTTTCGGAGTATAAGATGCACCTTTTTCCTCCCTAAAAGTGGCTGAAAATTTGGGTGCGTCTTATACTTCGAATGTAGCTTTTTTTTCCAGCCCTAACTAGGTGCTAACGATCTTCCCAGCTCTTACCTTGCAGGCTTTTTAATTGTTACTCTCTCCAAAGAATGTTTTTCCAGCCCTAAGTCTTTGCAGAATTTTTTTTCATTGCTCCACTTGCTCCGAATAAGTTTTTTTTCTAGCCCTAACCAGGTGCTAACAATCTTCCCAGCTCTCACTGGCTTGCAGGTTCTTTCATTGTTACTCTCTCAGAAGAAGGTTTTTTCCAGCCCTAACTAGGTGCTAACAGATCTTCCCAGCTCTCACTGGCTTGCAGGTTCTTTCATTGTTACTCTCTCAGAAGAAGGTTTTTCCAGCCCTAAGTCTTTGCAGGTTTTTTTTTCATTAATCTACTTGCTCCAAAGAAGTTTTTTTCCAGCCCTAACTAGGTGCTAACTATCTTCCCAGCTCTTACTGGCTTGCAGGCTCTTTCATTGTTACTCTCTCAGAAGAAGGTTTTTTAAAGTCCTAACCAGGGGATAAAATAATGTGCTGAAGCTGACCAGACTAAAGACGCTAGCCAGATGAATACCTGGTAGGCAGATTGTTTTCCCCTATTTTCCTCCCCAAAAACTAAGGTGCGTCTTATACTCCGGTGCGTCTTATACTTCGAAAAATACGGTACATCTTCTGTCTCCACCATCTTACAGTGAGAAAACTCAGAAACTATTCCGAAAGGAACATCTAAAGCAGGGGTCTCCAACCTTGGCAACTTTAAGACTTGTGGACTTCAACTCCCAGAGTTCCTCAGCCAGCTGGCGGAGGAACTCTGGGAGTTGAAGTCCGCAAGTCTTAAAGCTGCCAAGGTTGGAGACCTCTGATCTAAAGGGAGTGATAAAGTAACCTCAGAATGACAAACCAAGGCAAGGCCTGCTTTTTCAGGGGAAGAAAGTGAACAAGAATCTGCAGGCCATCTTTACCTCTTGAACTCTTGCACTTCCATTAATATTTCCCAAAATTGATCCCACTAGGAGAAAAACACACCAGTTATTTTGGTCGGCATCCATCCTTCCATCCCAACTTCAATTCAGCACACACTATTTCAGATTGCCCATTGGCTCCATTAGAAAGGGTTCTCTTTTTTTTCCTGAATACCCAATTTATTTATTTTAGTTATTTTATTTGGCAGTTTTTCTATGCCGCCCTACTCCCTCAGGACTCAGGGCGGCGTACAACATTTTATGAAAACTCCAAACAAATAATTAAAAAAGCAATTTTTAAAAACAGTTTAAAAAACATATAAACAACATACATACATGGGGGAGACATCAGATATAAAGTTGTCTCAGACTAACCCCGCCTGCAGGAAGAGCCATGTCTTAATGGCTTTTCGGAAGGCCCGCAGGGTGGGGATAATTCGGATCTCTGGGGGAAGTTGGTTCCAAAGAGTAGGGGCCCCCACAGAGAAGGCCCTCCCCCTAGTCCCTGCCAGTCGACACTGTTTGGCTGACGGGACCTGGAGGAGACCCACTCTGTGGGACCTGACCAGTCGAAGGGAAGTATGAGGTAGGAGGCGGTCCCGGAGATAGCCTGGTCCTAAGCCATGTAGGGCTTTAAAGATGATGATCAGCACCTTGAATTGTACCCGGAGACTAATGGGCAACCAATGCAGCTGGCGGAGTATAGGTGTTACGTGGGTGTACCTTGACACACCCACCACAGCACGCGCAGCTGCATTTTGCACCAGTTGGAGTCTCCGAATACTCTTCAAGGGCAGCCCCAATATGATCAGGGTCATCTTTTTCATCTATTCAGGTATGCAGGGATGGCTACCTCGTGGTTTATCAGGTCCTGTGAGGCTGACAAGTTCAGAAAACAAGAACGACTCAATTTCTGGAAAGATTTTTATTGCTACTAGAACAATGGAACAGAATCTTGAAAGTCTGGCAGAGCAATTCTCCTATGCAACTTATCCCTAGTATAATTAAACGAGAATGTCTTTCTCATATAGCCCTCCATGGACAAGAATATTTTTTCCGTTACAGCCCTGTTTCCCCCTTAAATGGCCTGCTGCCTCCGTGTTCCCAAAACCGGTGACGCATTCCATCACATAGTCTAGATGTGCCATTGCACTTCCCCCATTTCATTGCAGTCCACAAGCTGCAAAACCCCAGTCCCTTGTAAGTACTGATTTCACACTGCCAAAAAAACAGAGCTGCAATTTCCTGCGTTCATTTGTTCATCAATTCATGCATTCAATCCTCGTCTCTGCCAAAGCAAACCACCTCTCTGCCAAAGCAATAGACGGAGCGATTATTTTTTTTAAAGTTCTTTTCTCTACAACCAAAATCCCAAAGGGGTAGGTTGGGCTGAAGAGGACTAGCCCAAAGTCATCCATTTCCACGACTGAAGGTGGATTTGAATCTGGCTGTCCAGTATTTTAATCGCTACATCAGAAGAATTATTATGCATATTTATTATAGATTACTTATAGTTCAATAGTTATAATAAATACACAAAATATTTATCATATATTATTATACCATCTCATTCCCCCTCCCAAATCCCCAATTCCTCCAGAAATTCTAACTTTCCCCACTTATTTGATATCACTGTAATATTTTTCCCCCATCCATCTGGTCCTCACCGCTCTGTCTCTTTCTCTCCCCCCCCTCTCTCTCTCCCTCCTTCTCTCTCCCTCCTTCTCTCCCCCTCCTTCTCCCTCCCCCTCCTTCTCGTTCTCTCTCCCTCCTTCTCTCTCTCTCCCACTCTTTCTCTGTCTCCCCCTCCTTCTCTCCCCCCTTCTCTTTCTCCCCCTCCTTCTCTCCCCCTTCTTTCCCCCTCCTTCTCTCCCCTCCTTCTCTCTCTCTCTCTCCCTCCTTCTCCCTCTCCCCCTCCTTCTCTCTCTCTCCCTCCTTCTCTCTCTCTCTCTCTCCCCCTCCTTCTCCTTCTCTCCCCTCCTTCTCTCTCTCCCCCCTTCTCTTTCCCCCTCCTTCTCTCTCCCCCCTCTCTCTCTCTCTCTCTCTCTCTCTCTCTCTCTCTCTCTCTCTCTCTCTCTCTCTCTCTCTCTCTCTCTCTCTCTCTCTCTCTCTCTCTAGTTAATTAGTGAGAACAATCATATCTGAGTGGGGCTGAGAGGGTAAGATTTATAGATGTGAAAAGAGGACCAGTAGATCCATGGAAATAAGTAAGGCCAACCTTGATACTGTAAAAAGAGGTTTTGGCTAAGAGTTACCCTTGTTGCTGTTGCTGTTGTTAAGGCTTCTGGGGATGCAGCAGATACAGCTAGGGGTATGACAATGTCACCCAAGTAGATGGAACTAAATGTTGTAGCCTCCTTAAAACAAACAACCACCTTTTAAAAATATTTGGGACAGTTACATGTTAACATTGATGTTTTTCTTTGCCATACTTTCCCCCCAAATATGCTTCAGATTTTCCAGGACCTGGTCTTAGGACAACGTGTCTATGAAAGTTTGATGGCCTTTAAAAAGGTTGAAATACCTTTTCATTCAACTAATGCAGTGGTTCCCAACCTTTTTGTGATCGAGTACCACTTGGAGGTCCCGTACAGTCGCCGCGTACCACCTGGTTCCAGAGAAACTAAATTCGATCAGATATCACTTTATTTCCATAATTGTACCATTCCTTTTTTGGCCCCGCGCATCCAGCAACTGGATTCTCGGGCCGCTGGGACCAGGTGGGTGGCGTGTGGCAACAGTTGCAAATCGTTGCCAGATTATCTTGTGTTAGGCAGCAAACATTTTTGTGAAGTAAAAAATAACTAACTAAAAATCGTTCATGACCCCGAAAGTGTTCGCGTACCACCTGGAAGGCCCTCGCGTACCACTAGTGGTAGACGTACCACAGGTTGGGAACCACTGAACTAATGGGTAGTGCTTCGTTTTTGTTCAGTTGCAAAATCGTGTCCAATTCTCTGCAACTCCATGGACCATACCACACCAGGCTGTCTCCCTGAGTCTGCCCAAAATCATGTTCACTGCATCGATGACACTATCTAACCATCTCATCTAACCATCTCATCCTCTGCCATCCCCTTCTCCTTTGGCCTTCCATCTTTCCCAACATTAGCAATTTCTCCAAGGAGTCCTCCCTTCTCCTTAGGTGGCCAAAGTATTTGAGATTCCGCTTCAATATCTGTCATTCCAAAGAAGAATCAAGGTTGATTTCCTTTAGGATTGACTGATTTATCTCCTTGCAATCCAAGGGACTCTCAAGAGTCTTCTCCAACACAACAGTTTGAAAGCATCAGTCCTTCAGCACTCAGCTATCCTTATAGTCCAACTCTCACAGCTGTACATTACTACTGCGAAAACCATAGCTTTGACTGTACAGACCTTTGTTGGCAAGGAAATGCCTCTGCTTTTTAATATGGGTAGTGCAGGGCCCATTTATTCTACACTTCTCTCATTAAGACAGGCTGCTTCTAGCTTAGTATCAGTTTTATATTGATCACTCTGTTGCTGCATTATAGGATCGCCTTTTAAATATGTAGAATTGTTGAGTTGGGTTGCATCTGAGTTGCATAAACTGGCTTGATTTGTTTGCTTGTTAGGTTGTACATTAATTTTGTTGGAGAGAACTGCAATTCTTGTGTTCCCTTAATTTATTCCATAAAGACTCCTCTCTTGATTCCACCCTCCCCAGTCTCTACCTCTTCTTCTACATCAGAGGTCTTCAAATTTGGCAACTTTAAGACTTGTGGACTTCAACTCCCAGAATTCTGGGAGTTGAAGTCCACAAGTCTTAAAGTTGCCAAGTTTGGGGACCCATGTTCTACATCAACTCTTTCAACAATGATTCCTAATCCAGGATATTTCCAGGACAAGCAAATATAATTACTTTATCCTAACCTCTTAGAATGTTGGTGGGTTAATTGTAAATCAAAGATGTAATTTGACTGTGAAACATATTCGGATGTTGTAGCCTTTAACTTGCTTCCCTTGTCCAAGAGAAACATAGACAAATTATGTCTGTAAAGAGTCCTGGAGTTACAAGTGTATTATAATAAAGCTTTTTGACAAAGAAAGAGCAGAGGATGCTGGCTTTAAGTGCATGGCCTTAAGAAAAAAACCTGTTTTTCCCCCACTGTTAACAGTTTTTTTCCCCTTAAAAATAAAGTTTTTTTCAAAAAAAAATCAAAGACCTTGCTTAAAATAAAATAAAAATAAAGAAGGAAGTTAAAGAGTTCAGTTAATCCATTTTTAATAGCTCTGCATTAAACAGAGACACTCACAAATGAAAGGAGAAGAGAGGTGGGTTAACTAATTGGCCTATTTTCTGGGCTGTCAGAATCCTCTTAAGCAATTTTCCTCCATTATAACGCCAAATCAGCAAGTTATTTCCTCTTAAGAAATGACCCATTGCCTGACAAGATGATGGCAATATTCCGGGATACTTCCTGATCAATTGGAAAGACCACATCCCACTGTTAAATAATTGTAGGAAGGGCGTGGTTACGTGTTGGAGCAAAAGAGGAAGGGAAGTTCATTTTACTACTAGTAGCAGAAATATCAGCTTTAATAATAACTTTTTGATACTTTTCGCTCAGTAGGTTCCTTATAATATTGTCAACTTTTTAGGGTAATCCAGATCAGGAAACAGGAAGATCAGAAGAATATTTTATTGAGATGGGCTATCTTGTAAGTCTGAATATACTTTCCGTCCTCTCCATCTTATACTGTAGAGCAGGGGTGGCCAAACTACGGTTCTTTGAGGACCTGTGGACTTCAACTCCCAGAATTCCTGAGCTAAGTATGCATGCATGGCTGGCTCAGGAATTCTGGGAGTTGAAGTCCACTGGTCCTCAAAGAACCATAGTTTAGCCACCCCTGCTGTAGAGAGTCAGTGAGAATCCAGCCAGAATGTCTTCTAGCTCCTACTCCCTTTCGTAGGGCTGAAGGAATGTTTCTGCCCTTTATATTTTTGGAATAGTGTATATATGTATGTGTGTGTGTATGGACGTATGTATAAAATTCCTTTCTCACCTCTGCTAATGAAAAGAAGGGTGACTAGGGGTGACATGATTGCAGTGTTCTAATATCGAAGGCATTCCAACAAAGAAGAGGGGGTCAACCTATTCTCCAACGCACCTGAAGGCAGGTCAGGAAGCAATGGGTGGAAATTAATCAAGAAGAGAAACAACCTAGGGATAATGGGGGGAAATCCTGACAGTTAGAACAATGAATCAGTGGGAAAGCTTGCCTCCAGAAGTTGTGGATGTTCCATCACTGGAGGGTTTTAAGAAGAGACTGAATAACTACTTGTCTGAAATGGTATAGGGTCTCTTGCTTGAGCAGAGTATTGGAATAGAAGACCTTCAAGGTCCCTTCCAACTCCGTTATTCTGTTATTCTATAGGTGGTATGTATCTTCCTCAATGTTGGGTCTTCTACTACTTAGAGTTTGAGTGTTCTCCACAGTTTTAACTTTTACTTAGTTCTCTCTCTCTCTCTCTCTCTCTCTCTCTCTCCCTCTCCCTCTCTCTCTCTCTCTCTCTCTCTCTCTCTCTCTCTCTCTCTCTCCCTCCCCCCTCCCTTCCTCCCTCCCTCCCTCTCTCTCTCTCTCTCTCTCTCTCTCTCTCTCTCTCTCTCTCCCTCCCCCCTCCCTTCCTCCCTCCCTCCCTCTCTCTCTCTCTCTCTCTCTCTCTCTCTCTCTCTCCCTCTCCCTCTCCCTCTCCCTCTCCCTCTGTAGGGATGAGGGATAGATCTCATCACAATAATATGGGTTTTGATGAAGATTACTCAGACCTTTGCTGAATCTTCTTCAATATAGAGTTGATCTGGACCTCTATTGCTGTAAAATAGGCATTTCTCTCCACCTTTTCTGCCACTTTGGAAGGGGCTATCCCTTCCTCCACAACCTCCAGAAATAGAGAACTATTAGATGGAGAACGGCTATTTTTCAGCTTCCGCCTTGCTGTGCTAGTTTTTTATTTGCAAATAATGGATGAACAAAGAGAAACATGGAGTTGCAAACAGCTACATCTAATCTGGGTGAGGTGATCCATTCCACATTTCTTTATGGCTGGACAAGAGACATGGAGTAAACATTGGAATGGGACTGGGAGCTATGATAGCCTAGGTCAGTGGTTCTCAACCTGTGGTCAGCAGACCCCTGGGGGCTGCCATGTTGTCACAGGAGGTCTGCAAAGGCTTGAAAAATGTTATAATTTAAATCTTGAGTTAAGTCTTGATGTTCAGTGGCCACAAAAGGTATTTGAAGGGGTCCATGGTGAAGAAAGGATTGAGAACCACTGCTCTAGATGAATGAGTGAAGCCAAATTACATTGTGACAAATCCATATATTTAGTTCTCTCTCTCTCTCTCTCTCTCTCTCTCTCTCTCTCTCTCTCTCTCTCCCTCCCCCCCCTCCCTCCCCTCTCTCTCTCTCTCTCTCTCTCTCTCTCTCTCTGAGGTTGTCATTAAGAGAATATATAAGGAATATGTTCATCCTTTCTCTCTCTAAGTATTGGAGGAAGAGCAAGCAATCACATTAATGGATATATACAGTACAGTAAAGAGTTTTACCCATCTTATGTATATAAACAATGTTATATCTATGTATATTACCAACATGTACTTGACAAAATAAATAAATAAAAATAAAATAAAATAAATAAACATTGCGGCCTTAAGATATTTGACTTTCATGCATGAACTGAATCTGGCTTTAAAAAAAAACCCTTTTTGTAGTTTGATCATTTTTTCTCCATTTTAGCATAGCAATGGTCTGTTAGTTGGTGGTTACCATGGCCTCTGATTGGTGGATTCCTCTGTTTCTGTATCATTTCACTCATCTGGGAAAGCAACTACCAATCACCTTTTTTTCCATGGATGAGCTTGGAAGACAATTCTCCTTTGACCTTTTCTTTGTATTTAATATCCTCCCTTCTGGTGAATCTATTGGTGGACTGCAGGGAGGAGGGAGGGAAGAAGGAAGGAAGATTCAATCAATCAGAACAGAGCTGGAAGGGACCTTGGAGGTCTTCTAGTCCAACCCCCTGCTCAAGCAGGAGATCCTATACCATTTCAGACAAGCAGTTATCCAGTCTCTTCTTAAAAGCCTCCAATGATGCAGCACTCACAACTTCTGATGGCAAGCTGTTGCACTGGTTAATAGTCCTCACAGTTAGGAAGTTTCTCCTTAATTCCAGGTTGCTTCTCTCCCTGATTAGTTTCCATCCATTGTTTCTTGTCCTGCCTTCTGGTGCTTTGGAAAAAGGAGAAAAACAAAAGACTAAAAGCAAAACATACCAAAATTCTACACTGCATCCAAGCAATGTGTAGAGATATTTTTTCTAAGTATGAAAGAAGGAAAGAAAGAAAGCAAAACATAGCAAAATTATATACTGCATCTAAGGAAGGTGCACAGATATTTTAGGGAGGGAGGTGGCTAAGTTAGTAGCATCCTTACCTCAGCAGAATACTGATTTCTGCACCAAAGTCTTAATATACCTATCTCCCTGTCGGCCAGCTTCAAAATGCCAAAAACACTATTTCCCCCCTAAATGTAAAGTTGTCTGCACTTACATTTTTCTTGCATAATTATAAATAAATCTAATTTTACAGAGATAATTTAAGTCTCTGGCATTTGTTCGCCTACAGGGAAAAATAAACAATCCTGCCTAAGAGCTTGTTTCATCATTCAGAAAAGTAAGAAGGATGCAGCAATGCTAGGGTTTTTTTTCCCCAAAGCTCCCAGCGGAATCAATGTGATTCAATGATAGGGGAAAAAGAAAAAAAGAAAACATTGGAATATTTAGCCTGCTGATATCAGAAGAATTGACACCCTGTTTTTAGAACGTGAAGCGAAGCTAGAGTAATAGTACGAAGAGTGGGGGCTGTGTGAACGCCCTGGGATTCCATGTATTGGGATGAGGTGGGGGAATTGCGGCTTGTGAAATACACTAATGGCATTTCACTAGCAAACTGTAAATAGCAACAGCATAAGCTAGATGTGAGGCTGCATTCATGGACCATAAATGCTAATGTTTATTACCAATAAAAGTCAAAGAAGCATTTAGTAAAGCAGTTTACCAAACAAACATTAAATACTTTAATGCATTAGCTTCAATGGACAGAATCGGGTTATTTAATTAAGAGTAATTTGCTGTTTGTTTGTTTGTTTGTTTGTTTGTTTTTTTTCAAATATATTTCCTGTTGGTCCAGAACAAATATCCTGTGTGAATACAAAATGCACAACAGATGTATCTAATGCAGGGTGTATCTCCCTCTCTGTGTGTGTGTCTAGGGGTGGGGCAGGAATTTTAAAATGGAAAGCTAAAAGCGATTGAAATATAGGGAAGCAATTCTCTTATTCTACTTTCAATAGTTTCTCTGTGTCTTTAAAAATTTGGAATTTCCTTCCAAATTTGGAATTTCCTTCCAAATTTGGAATTTCCTTCCAATAAGGTCCTCAATAATTGTGCAGCAATTATTCCAGCTCTGCAACTGGAATAATTGCTGCACAATTTTTGAGGACCTTATTGGAAGGAAATCTATATCAGAACTCACATTGTGCTACACGTTTCTTTTTCTTTTTTCAAACCAAAGAAACGGCTTCTTAATCCCCCACTCCACCTGAAAGAGGAAATCCTGTTATTTGCAGTCTCAATTTTTGTATTTATCTTAGATATGAAACAGCTCAGGATTAGGTAAGAATGCCCTGCATTTTACTGTGTAATCAAATCTCTGAAGAGTGCAAGCAAAGCTGCTTCAATGTTAATCAAATATACCTTTTGGGATCTGAAGAAGGCCAACGCAGTCCTGAGCTGCATAAACAGAGGGATACAATCAAGGACCAGAGAGGTACTAGTACCACTCTATAAAGCCTTGGTCAGACCACACCTAGAGTACTGCATCCAGTTTTGCTCACCACACTACAAAAAAGACATTGAAACCCTAGAGAAAGTGCAGAAGAGAGCAACCAGGATGATAAAGGGTCTGGAAAATAAAACATACAAAGAGCGGTTGCAGGAACTGAGCTTGGCCAGTCTGGCGAAGAGAAGGACCAGGGGTGACATGATAGCAGTGTTCCAATACTTGAGGGGCTGCCACAGAGAGGAGGGGGTCAGGCTGTTCTCTATGGCACCAGAAAGCCAAACAAGGAATAATGGATGGAAGCTGACCAAGGAGAGATTCAACCTGGAAGTGAGGAGAAACTTTCTGACGGTGAGAGCGATCAACCAGTGGAACAGCTTGCCAGCGGAGGTTGTGAGAGCCCCAACACTTGTGACCTTCAAGGAGAGACTGGACTGCCATCTGTCTCAAATGGTGTAGGAACTCCTGCTTGAGCAGGGGGTTGGACTAGATGACCTACAAGGTCCCTTCCAACTCTAATAATAAATCTAAGATCTAAATTGTGAGCAGCATTTGCTGAGGTTCAGTCACTTTCTGGGGGATTGAATTGTTTTTCTGAAAGAGCTTTGGGAATTTCCCTGTGGTCTGATGGGTATTTGTGCCATGCATTTTGTCGAGCACTGGAATTTGAAGATGACAAGCTTGTTGGATAAGATTAACCTCGTTTGCCCACCAGTCTTAGGTACCACCTTGTCTTAATGAGGAACGTTGAGAGATGAAGCACCAGAAGAGATGCTTAGCATGATGGTGAAAGTCGATGGATGAATATGTCCAAATGTAGTTATATATCCATGCTGTGATAAAATCAGTGAAATATACATATTACTTAAGTTATATTGTATCTATAGACTCTCATTCTCCAGCTTGATAAAATTTCCACTTTTGGTGGAAAGATTCTCTGACAGACCCCTTGACATGTTTGGGAGATTCTACGGTTGACCCAGCCTTCCGTCCTTCCAAGGTCAGTAAAATGAGGACCCAGATTGTTTGGGGGCCATATGCTGACTCTGTAAACCACTTAGAGAGGGCTGTAAAGCACTGTGAAGTGATATATAAGTCTAAGTGCTATTGCTATCGCGATGTTTTGCAGGTAAAACTGCTCAGCTTTGCTGTAGGTTGAGTGACACCTGGGCACTATCAAACACATTGACTGGGGCAAAGTCTTGGAAAGTCATCAGGAATTCTTTTGAGCTTGTGGAGTCTGACAAAGTGGGTAACATTCTGTGTAGCAATACAGTTCTGCATATGTGTAGACTAGGCCCATGTTTCCTGGCTCTGTCAAGCAGACAGTGGTTTATGCATTGCTCAATTTGGAGGAGATTATTATTTCTTTGCTGGAAGGGCTGATAACTATCAGGTACAATCCAACTTCTTCTGAAAAGCCATCTCTTGATCCAGTTGTCTTTCTTTTTGTGGCTATGCCAGCCTGCCCAGGTACACTAGACAGGAAATACAATCAACTGAGCTATCTCTGTTATTGTAAGGCTACATTAACAGAACCTTATCGGCAATCAAGAGCCGAGGTGTCGCAGTGGTTAAAATGCAGCACTGCAGTTCAGCAGTTCAGCTGTTCAAATCTCACCGGCTCATGGTTGACTCAGCCTTCCATCCTTCCGAGGTGGGTAAAATGAGGACCCAGATTGTTGGGGGCAATATGCTGACTCTGTAAACCGCTTAGAGAGGGCTGTAAAGCACTGTGAAGCGGTATATAAGTCTAAGTGCTATTGCTATTGCTATTTCAAGTACAAATCTCCTGCTATCTCTTTTTGCAGCCAGGTAAGTTGGGGAGGATCCTTCCTTCCTTCCTTCCTTCCTTCCTTCCTTCCTTCCTTCCTTCCTTCCTTCCTTCCTTCCTTCCTTCCTTCCTTCCTTCCTTCCTTCTTTCTTTCTTTCTTTCTTTCTTTCTTTCTTTCTTTCTTTCTTTCTTTCTTTCTTTCTCTGTCTTTCACTCTACATTATGTAGCTGGTCATTCCCTAGGCAGAATCTCTTCATCCCACATAGCATTACAGGAGATTTATGGGCAAGTCAAGGTTGCCCTCAGATTCAGAGGATTCTAGAATTCTAGGAAATGTATCTAGTCTAGTCAGGATTCAGACCTGGGCATGCACAAGAACCACATTGGTCAGTCTAGCAAATGACCTATCAGGACCTGTGGGAGGAAGCACATCATTCCTGATTTAATTCTTCTCTGCAACATGTAATACCATAACTTGTGATATTCTGCTGGATCACTTGTACATCCTGAGTGGTTGATTCAAGTCAGTAATCATGGGGGAAGAGTAGATGGGATCTGGGGTTGCTTCAGTGTATCCCCTGCAGGGATCAGTTCTATCTTCCTCATTAGTAATCAACAACAACACAAGAGAGGTCCTATGGGAGTGGAGTGATGATTTATCCATAAACAGATAATACTTCATGAATCTATCACTACCCAAGCCGGCTTGGAGATACCTGGAGATACCTTGGCTTACCCAGTACCTGTAGACCGTAGAGCCTGGGTCCGGCAAACCAAATTCAATCCCAGCACAATGGAAGTGCTATTCGTAAATCAAAAGCTGGGTCTTTCCCACTTTCTATGGACAGACTCATACTCTTCTTGAAGAACTCTTGTGACCAAGAGATTTTTCTGGAATACTTGATCTTGACTGGTCAGTGGGTGAAGACTGTAACCAGGAAAGCTTTTGCCTGTGTGTGTGTGTGTGTGTGTGTGTGAGTGTGTGTGTAAAAATGTTGGATGGCTTTTAGGATTTAATGGTCTGTTTTCATGACATCAGTGCAGGCTGTGACATTTTATTTGTTATTTGAATTTGGTACATGTTATGATGCTGTTATGGTTCTTTTGTTTTTATGGATGTAAGTTGCAGAGACTCAGTTTGAACCTGGCAGTGTGCTAATTATGTAATAAATAAAAATAAACTGCTCTTTAAAAAATAAACACAGGTTTCACCCTACCAGTTTGTCTCAGGCATTGTTGTAAGGCTTCTGAAAATGATCTGACTTTGAAGCAGTTTGATGGCACCTTTAGCATGACCTTGGGCGTTTTACCCTTCTAAATCTGTGGCTCAGTGAACAGCTTTTAAGAAGATGGTCCTAAAAAAATATGCAGATTAAAACTGACATCTTGAGTTAGAACTCTCTTGGATTGGAAGTGGGGGGAAAAAAAGAAATCATCCATTTGTCCTGGATGATATAAGGATACCTGCCTTAGACAAGGAGTTGGAGTAGAAGATCTCCCAGGTTCCATCCAGCTCTAGGATGCTATGAGAAACTTGAGAAGTTATGACAACACTTAAGAAATCCCAAAACAGGATAAGAAGCCAGAGGACAGCAGGAAACTAGTTCAAGCACAGGATGAGGGATTTGATTGGAAGTCAGGTTGCAGAAGCAGATCATTGTTAATTCACACTAAAATAAGAAGCAAACTTTTATGGTAAATTCAAAAGAGGAGCAAAAATGAAAAGAGATTAAGAGTTGACTGTAGAGTAGTGTTTCCCAACCTTGGCAACTTGAAGATGTCTGGACTTCAACTCCCAGTATTCCCCAGCCAGCGAATGCTGGCTGGGGAATTCTGGGAGTTGAAGTCCAGACATCTTCAAGTTGCCAAGGTTGGGAAACACTGCTGTAGAGCATCATGATCAGAGAAAGGCATTTCAATGACTATGCTCAAGAGATAAGGTCTCCAACTATTTAGGGGAAGTTGGAAAAGACAATATGATCAGGGGGATAAATTCTCAGAATACTCTTTTCTGAGAAACGTTGGCCTAACTCTAGTTTATCTTCAAACTTTTCAGTCGCTAAGTAACTACAGACAAGAATCTAATGCCCCCTCTCATCTCACTCCAATTTTCGCACATATAGAAAGCAACAACAAATGGAGTAGTTAAGAAAGGAAAGTTGAAATAAGTAAAGAATAGAAATGGGAGTTTCCAGGGGTGTCCACAGATATATAAAAAATCAACATGGTGACTGATAATCTTGTTAGGGGCACCATCTTATTTATTTATTTAATCACATTTATATAGCTGTCCATCTCACAAGAAGTGATCTTGGTTGGTGTACCATCATTAAATAATGATGCATATATGAAAATGAACATTTAAAAATATAAGAAGTCAACATTACAATTAAAAGTTACTTAAAAATAAATATATACAAACCCCAGGCAGAGAGAGAATGAGTATACAGTGGGGCCATCTAAACATGTCTTCATTTCCTCAGGACCTGGAGACATAAGCAGGTCTTGATAACTTCCAAAATATCAAGAGGGATGGAACTAATCTAATTTTGAGCAGGGGGATGGGAAGATTCCATAAGGTGGGAACCACAGCAGATAAAGCCTGCTACCTGGGACCTACCAAAATATATTCTTGGCAGATAGTAGCTGTTAGATGCAAATACTGTAACCAGGAGCATTTGCTCTGTTCAAAGCACAGAAGAGTATATTATTGCTACATCTATACAAGAATCTAGTCAACAAAACCAAATTGGCACTAGATAAATGGAATTCATGGGGAGATGAACTTGGGTCCCGTATGGCAACACTATGATTCCAAACTTATGACACACTTAACTCTGCCTTCTAGTTCAGCCTGCCCTTCTCCTACAATATCTGCAATATACCTTCTCTGCCATCTTCATTCTTTTAACCTGGGGACATTTCTGAATAGTTGTGCTGATAAGTGTTTGGTTAGCATTCTGACTATCAAGGAACAATAATTCAAAATATAAGATGCCATTTGGGATTTGTATGTATTTGATAGTAGTTTATGATCATAGTAATCATGCTGCTAATGCTCAGTAATCCAATTATTGCACAGTGGTAAACATTAACAAATCTGAAACACAGTGGGAAAAACAATTTAAATTCATATTTCAGTAATATAACTATTAAGCCAACTTTATAATTACCTCTGAAACATTTCCACTTAAGACCTAGCAATTTGAGGAATAAATTATGAAGTTCAAAGGCATGGCTACTTCACCATGATTCAAGGGAAAAGAAGGGTTGGGAAAACAGAGTTAAACATTCTTTTTAACACCCAAATAATATAGTCTGGAAACATAACAAAAAAGAGGACTAAACTTAATTTTTATTTGTGGTTGGATTCATTTCTATTAGATAAATTCTGAAAACAGAGTAAAATGCTTTAATTTGCACTGGTTGGACTAAGACTCAGAATGGTAAAGAAAATTAGTCCTAGCAATATTTTGTAAAACAAGCTGGGAATTTCCCAATTGTGAAAAGAGGGAGATTCTCCAAGTCTTAATGATGGGGTTGCACACACTATTTCATAACTGAATGCAAAGCAGGTATAATTGACTTGTTTTTTGTTTAAATGCTTTAGTCTGCAATTCCCACAATGCCTTCCCATTGGTCCTGCCAAACTCCGCTGATAGGAGCTGAATTCTGAAATACCCAAAGAATATCTCAGTGTCTACCCCAGATTTAAATCTATTTTAAATTAGTTAATTGGTGACATTATTAGCCATGCTGATGATAGGAATAGAGAAGAAAGTTGTAATTCTCAATTCACACTTCTCAAATTATTATTATTATTATTATTATTATTATTATTATTATTATTATTATTATTACTACTACTATTATTATTATTATTATTATTATTATTATTATTATTATTATTATTATTATTATTATTATTATTATTATTATTATTATTATTATTATTATTATTATTATTATTATTTATTATTTATTATTTATATTTATATGACGCCCAACTCCCAAAGGACTCTAGATGGAAATCAAAATGCTGTAATATATGGAGGAAGAGGAAGTAGTAGAGAGGAGAAAAGAAGGAAGAATGTAGGTAGGGGAGGAGAAGGAAGGTAAGAGTGAGAAGGAGATAGATGGAAGAAGGGGTAGTAGGAGAGGGGAGAGAGGGAGGAAGAAAGTAGAAGGAGGGGAGATGGATAGAGGGAAGGGAGTGATTGGATTTGATATGCAGGATAGATAGGCATTTTAGTAATGTTACTGGATATACAATATAAAATTTATGTTAATTTTTGATAATATATAATGGTATATGTATTGATGTTTATGTGAAGAATGTTAAAAAAATAAAAAACTTTTTGGGAAAAAAATGCTGTAATATACGATAGCCCACACTTTTCCAATACTGTTGTGAAATAAGATATATGTATAACAATTACAAAAATCACCTGACTCGGTTGTTACTTCATCAAACCCCCATAGCTTTAACCTTAAACTGTCTGCCATGGACCTCACCACATTCCTAAGAGGTCTGTAAGGGGCGTGCATAAGCGCACCAGTGTGCCTACTGTCGCTGTCCTACTGTACCCATTATTTGTACCCTGTATTTATTGTATTCATATTCATGTTTATACTTATACCTGTTATCTCATTATCTTGACAAACTAACTAAATAAATAAATAAAGGTTCATTATTGAAAATTTCTTTAGTTAGTAGTATCTATTAAGAAATGTGCACAATTTGTACAGTAGGAGAGTTCTACAAGTATGTATACTGTAGCTATTGTAACTATGCTTTATACCAGGATTGTCAAACTCAATTTCATTGAGGGCCGCTTCAGGGCTGAGGTTGACCTGGGGGGGGAGGTGTGGCCGACTGGGTGGGCGTGGCCATCTTGACGCCACTCCCCAAACTGCTAGCATGTTTCCTCTTCGCACTGGGTAGACCGGGCCGAAGCTATGCTGGATTGATCTTTCCTCTTTGCATTGGGTAGACCGGGCTGAAGCCACGCAGGCCTGATCTTTGATCTTCACTCTGGGTAAACCAGGATGGCCCCGTAGGCCGGATCCGACCACATCATGGGCCCGATGCAGCCTACAGGTCTTGAGTTTGACACCCTTGCTCTATACCTACTTGCAGGCAAGATTCAGAAGCAGGGCACAATGAAAATAAGTTCAAAACCAGAGAAACTGAACAAAAACAAATTTCATACATTCAGACATCTTAGTATGATTACGACAGCAATGAACAAATGACTTGACGCAATTTCTTTGCACAAGTCAATTAAATGGCTCTGCAATTATTTTATTTAGGAGCCGAGGTGGCGCAGCGGTTAGAGGCAGTACTGCAAGTCACTTTAGCTGACTGTGATCCGCAGGTCAGCAGTTCAAATCTCACCGGCTCAGGGTTGACTCAGCCTTCCATCCTTCTGAGGTAGGTAAAATGAGGACCCAGATTGTTGGGGGCAATGTAAAATATATATTGCTTACTGGTGTAAACCGCTTAGAGAGTACTTGCACTGTGAGGCGGTATATAAATCTCACAAAATAAATAAATAAATAAATAAATATTTGGTTGTTCTTGGCTGAATTCTACCTGGTTGCACTACAATTCAAAATTTGGACTGAGCAATTGAACTCATAATTTCTATTCTTTTTTATTTTCAGGCGGGTGACCTTCAAGTTTCACAATCTAGAAAAGGATATTAAGAAGAACAGGAAAGGAAAAAACACTGGATATACTCAAGAGATAATAGGGTCCAAGAGATGAAATTTTAATTTTGGGATTTGATGATTAGAACTGTTTGCGCTTATATAAATACTGTGTACAATTGAATTTTATTGCATTTTATATTTCTAATCATACCAAAGAAAGTCACTCTTTCCTTACTTGCTTTTTCTTCATTCTTTGCACTTCTCTTCATTTTTTTTCTTTCTATATTCGTCTTTTGTTTTTTATCTCTTTTGTAGAAATTCAATAAAGCATATAATAAATAAAATATAAACAAAATAGATGATATGTTCCAACAATTTTTGGAGAAGTTGCACTTTAACCACTGCGCCACCTCGGCTCTATATACAACAACAAGTCACACAGTGCTGATAGTACACTGAGTAAAGCTATGGTCATTGGCAGTGATTCCATTTTATGCTGGGGATGCTATAAAGGAGAAATTGCCATCTTGAGTGCATCAGCTTTTCTCTAATATGCTAGCATTCTATTTAGCTCCATGTCAGAATAAATTGCTTGATTGATAATCTTCTCTGGAACTTGACTTTGTTTTTTTTAAAAAAATCAATATTTAAGAACAAAACAATAGGAGAAGGGGGAAAGAAACAAGAATGTAAAGAATTCCAAACAATGTGGGATAAAATTTCATCTTAGGAATTTTAAAGAAAGAAACGGAGACTAAAGACGATGTTTTGAAGATCAATGCTAATTCTTTAATACTTTTTTCCTCCTTCCCCAAATTTGCAACTTATAATGAGAAATCATAAAACAAATAAACAAACACAGTGGTCCTAAAAAAAACCAAAGAACACCGTAGTGCTGGGAAGGGCATTCAAAACTGCCAGTCTGGACTGTCGTTTTATGCACCGAAAGGGAAATTGGAGTTCTTGTCATGTTCACCTTCTGATGACTCCATGGATTAAAGATCTCCAAGCTATCCTGTCCTCTGCTACATTACAAATGACTGAAGGTGCTATCTTATAAATTTCCTGTAGACCAGAGGTCTCCAAACTTGGCAACTTTAAGAGTTGTGGACGTCAACTCCCAGAATTCTCCAGCCAGCTATGCTCCCAGGAATTCTGGGAGTTAAAGTCCACAAGTCTTAAGAGCATAAAATAGAGATGTCTTTAAGCCTGTCATTCAAATTTCAGTACCCAGGACTGCTAGGACTATGGCTCTGCATCTAACGTTCATTTAGAAAGACTTGGCAAAATGCAGTGTAGGAGGGCTTCCTGACACACAGGCCACATTCTAAAATGTGCATAAGATAGCACATAAAACAGAGATGTCTTTAAGCCTGTCATTCAAATTGCCAAGTTTGGAGACTCCTGCTGTAGACCATTTTTCCAGAAGGAGAAGAGTGCTTTTCTTCTGCTGTCTTTCTTGCCCAGCATGATCATCTTTCCCACAGATGCATCAGCCCACATGAAGTGTCCAACATAGGATTTCTGTTTCTGTTTCATGATCTTTGCTTCCAATGAGCATTCAGACTTGATTTTGTTTAGTGCTGAATGGTTGGCTCTCTTGACTATCCAAAAAATGTAAGGAAATGTAAGAGCCGAGGTGGCGGAGTGGTTAGAGGCAGGTACTGCAGGCCACTTTAGCTGACTGTGATCCGCAGGTCAGCGGTTCAAATCTCACCGGCTCAAGGTTGACTCAGCCTTCCATCCTTCCGAGGTAGGTAAAATGAGGACCCAGATTGTTGGGGGCAATGTAAATATATACATTGCTTACTGGTGTAAACCGCTTAGAGAGTGCTTGCACTGTGAGGCGGTATATAAATCTCACAAAATAAATAAAATAAATAAATAAACCTTCTCCCAACACCATATTTCAATGGTATCAAACTTTTCCCCTCCCTCTCTTCTCCCCCTCCCTCCTTTGCTCCCTCCCCTCCCCTCCCCATATACACCATATATACATACATATAAATATTCTTTTACATCCACATATCATTACAGGGGAAACCAATGCTTAGGCCCTTCAATTTTTCTTTTAAATAAAATGTTAGTTGTTATATTGTTCCTGATATTCTCAAAAGAACTACTAAACTGACACCAGTACAACACGAGATGGACTGAAATGGATAAAAGTAAAGGTGGGCCAAATTTCTATTTTATTTGTTTGTCACACATGTACAAGATAGCAGGTATTGGTATAAACATAAACATTAGCAATAGCAATAGCACTTAGACTTATATACCGCTTCATAGTGCTTTACAGCACTCTCTAAGCGGTTTACAGAGTTCAGCATATTGCCCCCAACAATCTGGGTCCTCATTTTACCCACCTCGGAAGGATGGAAGGCTGAGTCAACCTTGAGCCTGGTGAGATTTGAACAGCTGAACTGCTGAACTAGCAGTCAGCTGGAGTAGCCTGCAGTAACTGCATTTAACCACTGCGCCACCTCGGCTCCTTGACTTAGCAAAGTAGGTACAGGTAAATTAGGCAATAGGACAGTAGGACAGGGACAGTATGCACAATGGTGTGCTTATGCACGCCCCTTACAGACCTCTTAGGAATGGGGTGAGGTCGACTGTAGACAGTCTAAGGTTAAAGTTAGACAGTTTAAGGTTAAATTCCTTTGCATTTGAGAAAGTTTTTACACCAGTGAAGAATGGCAGTGATCCTTTATTTTAGTTCTTTCCAATGCCACACTATCATGGGATGGAATTTCATAAAGATGCTCTCGTTTCTGTGTGCAATGTTGCAAGATAATGATTCACAAAGAAATGCCAGCTTTGTTTTATTCATTTTTTTTTAAAAAAAATGTGTTATTTATCAAACACTGAGCTTTGCCATCACTCTCCTCCCCGCTTTAATGTCCTTTGCATTTACTTGCACCTTGGACCATGGCTGTTTACCAAAACAAAACCAGAACAAAAGCAAATCCTTGTAGCAAGAAATAAAGCCATCCGTGCTTGGTGTCTATTTAGGATAAGAGCCATTCACATTTTGCATATTCGAGGCATGCCACATTTTAGAATGTGGCCTGTGTGCCAGGAAGCCCTCCTACACTGCATTTTGCCAAGTCTTTCTAAATGAACATTAGATGCACAGCCATAGTCCTAGCAGTCCTGGGTACTGAAATTTGAATGACACAGGCTTAAAGACATCTCTATTTTATGCTCTTTTCCTCTCCTGACAGTGAGAAGCCAACCACTCTTCTATCCATTTTAAGAAGTTGCACCTTATGCTGATCTGGTAACTGAACTTGTGATAAGGATTATACAAAAGCCTTTTAGTCATGTCGAATTATGAATATCTCTTCTCTGAATTTGACTTCAGTCAAGATAGAGCAAGTAAGATGTCTTTCTCTACTGTTTGGGAGCGCTTTACCCTCAATTTTACTCTCATGAGGTCTTGAATTTGCAATCTATCTGAAGGGTGGAAAAGAAATTCCCAATTTCTAAAGCTCCATAACTAAGTTAGAGAGTTATTAGAGAGGGTTATTATGGTAAAGAGGGCTTTAAAACACTGTAAAGCGGTATATAAGTCTAAGTGCTAAGTGCTAAGTGGAAATAAAAAATGAAGCATTGCTCAAGTTGAGCTTGACTGCTCATAACTCCAGGGACGTTCTTAGCAATGATAGTTGGAAAGTGGCTTACAAATGTCTTCTAGGAAGTTTTTTCAACTTCCCAAACTAACAAATTTTTATGGTGGCTTCTCAACCAAGTAGTTACATATAGCCTTGTATAGCTTTGTTGAGATCAGCCAAGTCTCATGGGCAACCTTATGTAGCAATAGCACTTAGACTTATATACTGCTTCATAGTGCTTTATAGCCCTATAGCAGTTTACAGAATCAGCATATTTCCCCCAACAATCTGGGCCCTCTTTTTACTGACCTCGGAAGGATGGAAGGCTGAGTCAACCTTGAGCCAGTCAGGATTGAACTGCTGGCTGTGGGAATGCAGAGTTTGCCTGCAATACTGCATTCTAACCACTGTGCCACCAGGGTCGGTCCTTCCTTCCTTCCTTCCTTCCTTCCTTCCTTCCTTCCTTCCTTCCTTCCTTCCTTCCTTCCTTCCTTCCTTCCTTCCTTCCTTCCTTCCTTCCCTCCCTCCCTCCCTCCCTCCCTTCCTCTTTCTCCCTTCCTTTGTTAGGACTTAGCACTAGCCATTAGACTTATATACCGCTTCACAGTGCTTTACAGCCCTCTCTAAGCAGTTTACAGAGTCAGCCTATTGCCCCCCAACAATCTGGGTCTTCATTTTACGAACCTTGGGAGGATGGAAGGCTGAGTCAACTTGAGCCTGGGAGAATCGAACTGCCAAACTGTTGGCAGTCAGCAGAATTAGCCTGCAATACTGTATTCTAACCATTGCGCTACCACAGCTCTTGTAGATGGTTGGCCACTGTGAGAACAGACTGGATGGATTAGATAGGCCAGGAGGTGATCTGGTAAGGCACTGCTTATGTTCTTACCTTCTTATGATGAGTTAATTGGATTACTAGGAGGTATCTCTTTGCCCATTCTCAGAAACCCGGTGGTGATGATGGTCATAGTCCTCCTCCTCCCGGTGTCAAGGAGATACAAAGTTCTAGTTCTTGCTCTTCTGGCGGCCTCAACCATTGTTATTTGATGCGTTGATGTTGTTTCTCCATCTTATTCTGGGGTTGCCTCATGTTCTTGGACCTCCTCCTCTTTTTGTATATGCCTTGTATGGTAGAGAATCCCAAGGCATTGTCTCCAGGTGAGTAAACCAGAACTTGCTGTTTTTGTATGTAGTTTAAGATTGGTTCTATTCCAACTCTTTCTTATGATTTCATTTTTTTATTTTATATTTTCTGGTCACTTGAACAGCTTTCGGCAATGGATAAAAAATTGCTAAAGAAATTGCAAGGAGATTTTGTTTTATGGCCCAAAACATTCCATGGACATCTCCATATGATGACAAAAAAGCTAACCCCTTAGGTGGTGCAGTGGTTAGAGTGCAGTACTACAGGCTACTTCTGCTGACTTTGGCAGTTCGAATCTCACCAGGCTTAAGGTTGACTCAGCCTTCCATCCTTCCGAGGTGGGTAAAATGAGGACTCGGATTGTTGGGGCAATATGCTGAACTCTGTAAACCACTTAGAGAGGGCTGTAAAGCATTGTGAAGCGGTATATAAGTCTAACTGCTATTGCTATTGCTAAATGTAACTTCCATAAAACTCTACTTTTATCTTACCCTTCCAGGTGTTTATTTTATAGCAGGCTGGTTTCAATGCATTTGGCTTGACCCACTATAGCAGTGATGGCGAACCTTTTTTCCCTCGGGTGCCGAAAACACGTGCGCACACGCTGTCACGCACGTGTGAGTGCCCACACCCATAATTCAATGCCTGGGGAGAGTGAAAACGGCCTCTCCCGCCCCTGCAGAGGCCCTCTGGAGGCTGGAAATGGCCCATTTCCCAACTTCTGGTGGGCCTGGTAGGCCCATTTTTCGCCCTCCCCAGGCTCCAGAGGCTTCCCTGGAGCCTGGGGAGGGTGAAAACACCCCCTCAGAGGCCCTCTGGAAACCTAAAATGCCCTCACAGAGCCTCCACACGAGCCAAAAATCAGGTGGCCGGCACGCACATGCCTGCTGGAGTTGACCTAGGGCAGTGGTTCCCAACCTTTCTAATGCTGCGACCCCTTAATATAGTTCTTCATGTTGTGGTGACCCCCAACCATAAAATTATTTTCGTTGCTACTTCATAACTGTAATTTTGCTACTGTTATGAATCGTAATGTAAATATCTAATATGCAGGATGTATTTTCATTGTTACAAATGGAACATAATTAAAGCATAGTGATTAATCACAAAAACAATATGTAATTATACCAGATCAGAAATTCTCGGGCCAGTCTTTGCAAGAGCACAAGAAATATCATCTTCCACAACAAATCTACTTCTGTATTTAGACTTGATAACCAACAAGTGTACAGCAATATTTCTCAATCTCAGCAACTTTTAAGGTGCCTGGACTTCAACTCCCAGAATTCAAAGCAAAGCTGGTCCCTTAGCTGATGCCGTCAAAGCTCGGCCGCCAGGCGTCACAAATGCCTCTCACCGAATGGCACCTCTCCCGACCAATCGGAGGGCTCGGGCGAGTTGAGTCGATATGGCCAGGCTTGTGGCAGTGGGGGGGGGGAGCTGAGGATGCCGGGGCGACCCCTGGGAAATGGTCGTTCGACCCCCAAAGGGGTCCCGACCCCCAGGTTGGGAACCACTGACCTAGGGCAACGGCTCGCGTGCCGGCAGATATGGCTCTGCGTGCCACCTGTGGCACGCGTGCCATAGGTTCGCCATCACTGCATTATAGTGTCAACTTAGCCTTAGAGAGGGAATAGCTTTCCAGTGACGATTAATCAGTTTTTCGTTTTAAAAACAAGTGGGGCAGGAGGAGAGACAAAATAAATGTGTTGGTTATGGGAGACAATGTAAGGGGGCCATCTTTGGAGCCCAGCTCATATGCATTTGTTAAATAAATAGTATTGCAAACTCGGGGAAAAACAAAGGCTTGAAATTCTCAGCTGTGCCAAAAATAGCAATGCAGTAACAAGATAAGGGAAAGTGTTAACCACACGAATGCAAGCTGGCCTGGAAGGATTAATGATACCTGTTGGGAACTCAACCTTTTAGGAACCTGTGAAATTCTAGATAAAAATTAAGTCTCTAAAGACTGGGCAAGTTCTTTGGGGGGGAGACTCTCGTGCCAACTTTTCTTACTGCTGCAGGTAACTTACTGCAAATCTTTTACCCAGTGCTCTACCTGTGACCATTTGTGGATTTTGCATCCAGGACAAAACATACCTCTTTGTAACCTCTCAATTGTACTATTGTTATGTTGTCAATTTGGGGTTGCTTTTAAAGACTTTCCAGAAGCAAAGAATAAGTGGCTAGAATTTTTATTGGTCCTATAAATTTGGAAGGGGTTGTAGCATTCTTATTTCAACTATTTTGGTTACCTACATGATTCTGGGCATAGTTCAAGGAGTTGATTATGATCCTGGTTTAGATAAAATGAAATTCAATGGTGAAAAAAGTAAGGCTCTACATTTAGGCAAGAAAAACAAAATGCACAGGTACAGTATATGTGGCACCTTGCTCAACAGTAGTAACTGTGAGAGGGATCTTGGAGTCCTAGTGGACAACCAGTTAAATATGAGCCAGCAGTGTGCAGCAGCTGCCAAAAAAGCCAACACAGTTCTAGGCTGCATTAACAGAGGGATAGAATCAAGATCACGTGAAGTAATAATACCACTTTATAATGCCTTGGTAAGGCCACACTTGGAATACTGCATTCAGTTTTGGTCGCCACGATGTAAAAAGGATGTTGAGACTCTAGAAAGAGTGCAGAGAAGAGCAACAAAGATTATTAGAGAGCTGGAGGCTAAAATAGAAGAATTACAGGAATTGGGTATGTCTATTCTAGTGAAAAGAAAGACTAGGGGAAACATGATAGCAGTATTCCAGTATTTGAGGAGCTGCCATAAAGAAGAGGGGGTCAACCTATTTTCCAAAGTGCCAGAAGGCAAAACAAGAAACAATGGATGGAAACTATCAAGGAGAGAAGTAACTTAGAACTAAGGAGAAATTTCCTGACAGTTAGGACAATTAATCAGTGGAACAGCTTGCCTCCAGAAGTTGTGAATGCTCCAACACTGGAAGTTTTTAAGAAGATGTTGGATAACCATTTGTCTGAAGTAGTGTAGGGTTTCCTGCCTAGGCAGGGGGTTGGACTAGAAGACCTCCAAGGTCCCTTCCAACTGTTGTTGTTGTTGTTGTTGTTGTTGTTGTTGTTGTTTTTGTTCTTCTTCTTCTTCTTCTTCTTCTTCTTCTTCTTCTTCTTCTTCTTCTTCTTCTTCTTCTTCTTCTTCTTCTTATTATTATTATTATTATTATTATTATTATTATTATTATTATTATTATTATTATTATTATTATTATTATTATTATTATTATTTAAAAGAAGTTGGCTTCTCTATGTTTCTTCCAGACTGCTTCTTTGTTCCAGGAATCTTGTCAAGATTCTTTTCTGGACACTTATGGGATGTGGTAGGGTAGAAAAAACCGATCTCCCATAAATGGAGAAAGAAAGAATTTGTGTGAAATTCTGGACCTTTGTTGCCTTCAATGTTTTAAAATCCACAGTCTTCACACTTCTTTGCAGCACCCAGCTGTTTTTACTGGATAATGTTCATGGAAGGTCTTTGTGTCTTGAAGTTCCCTAAACATTCCAGGAAACAAAGACAGCCACAGAAGCTACCTAAGATGAGCTGGATTTATTTTTATTTATTTATTTATTTGTCAAAACATGTACAAGATAGCAGGTATGGTATAAACATAAACAAAAGCAAAAGCAAAGTACGTATAGGTAAAAATTAGACAATAGGACAGTAGGACAGGGACGGTAGGCACAATGGTGCGCTTATGCACGCCCCTTACAGACCTCTTAGGAATGGGGTGAGGTCGACTGTAGACAGTCTAAGGTTAAAGTTTTGGGGGTTTGGGGAAGAAACTGCAGAGTCAGGTAGTGCATTCCAGGCATTGATCACTCTGTTGCTGAAGTCGTATTTTCTGCAGTCGAGTTTTGAGCGGTTTACATTGAGTTTGAATCTATTGTGTGATCCTGTCTTGTTGCGGTTGAAGCTGAAGTATTCATTGACAGGTAGGACATTGTGGCAGATGATTTTATGAACTACATTTAGATCAGATCGAAGGCGACGTAGCTCTAAGTTGTCTAAGCCCAAAATTTCAAGTCTGGTGGAATAAGGTATTCTGTTGCGAGCAGAGGAGTGGAGGACTCTTCTTGTGAAATATTTCTGGACTCTCTCGATTGTATTAATGTCCGATATGCAGTGCGGGTTCCAGACAGGTGAGCTGTATTCGAGAATTGGTCTTGCAAATGTTTTGTATGCTCTGGTTAGCAGTGTAATGTTGCCAGAGAAGAAGCTACGCAAGGTTAGATTAACAACTCCTAGAGCCTTTTTGGCAATGTTGTTACAGTGGGCTCTAGCACTTAGGTCATTGGATATGAGTACTCCAAGGTCTTTGACAGAGTTAGGGTCATCTACAAGTTCGTTTTCTCCAAGTTTGTATTTTGTATTCTGATTCTTTTTGCCAATGTGTAAGACAGAGCATTTGTTGGTTGAGATTTGAAGTTGCCACTTATCAGACCATTGTGATACATAGTCTAGGTCTTTTTGATTTGTAAACCATTTGCTCTTTTTCCTTTCTCTCCTTCTTCTTCTCAGAACTATTTTAATGTTTTAAAGGAATATCTTGTGACATCTTCCTTTCACCCTTCTCCTCTGATCTATGCACTTCCTGGAATGTTCATGGGAAGGTATGATGTACCATCTGCCTATGAATATTCTCATCAAGCAAAAATGTAGAATGCTGGAGGGTGACTTGATTTTTTTTTAAGTTACAAAGGAAGAACAATATAATAAAAAATGACAGGTCAAGCAGCTTGGCCTCAGGAGGTAATCATGAGGTTCCTTCCACATGGTAAAACCATGGTGGGTAACGGGAAGACTACATTATCAGTGAAAATCAGAAGAGGCAGTAGGAATTGCTAGTTAGACATGCTTTGCTTGGCCTGTCTAAGGGAGGAAATGGGAAGTTCTCAGCTTATCCCTTTCCTACAATGAAATATACCTAGAGGAACCCTTTTCAACATTTGCAGGAAATCCCTGTCTCTTCCAGAGTTATATATGTTGATCTTCATTTTCTACTCAGTTTCTGTAAAAGTGAATTGCAACCAAAGAACAAAGGTCTGTTCTGGTCCTAAGCAGGTTGAAGTTCATTGGGAAAAGGTTTGCGATTGGTGAGATACAGGGAAGAATGAATTTAAAAATTAAGTGCAATTCTTGGCTTAAATATCACTGAAAATGCATTATCTTCATATATGTCAGTTAGGAAACTCACAGCTCTTTGACTAGCGATCCAAGTTGGGAGAAATGGAACACACATCCTGTCAAGCCAAGGACTGAGCCAAAGAGGGGATTGGATCAGGATGTCGTCCAGGTAGCATTGTAACCGCACGGGTATTGCCCGAAGATGGGCAGCCAGGGTGGCTAAGGGCTTCGTAAAAACCCTGGGGCTCGAGGAGAGGCCGAAGGGGAGGGTATTCATAATGTAATGCATAATGAAAATGTTGTTTTCATTTGATATAATTGTGTGGGAAGGAATGGAGGGAGGAAGGGAGGAAGGGAAGAAGAGAGGAAGGAAGGAAGGAAGGAAGGAAGGAAGGAAGGAAGGAAGGAAGGAAGGAAGGAAGGAAGGAAGGAAGGAAGAGAGAAGGGAGAAAAGAGAAGGGAGAAGGGAGGAGAGGGGAGAGGGGAGAGGGGAGGAGAGGGAGGGAAGGAAGGAAGGAAGGAAGGAAGGAAGGAAGGAAGGAAGGAAGGAAGGAGAGAAGAGAGAAAAGAGAAGGGAGGAGAGGGGAGGAGAGGGAGGGAAGGGAGGGAGGAAGGGAAGAAGAGAGGAAGGAAGGAAGGAAGGGAGGGAGGGAAGAAGAGAGGAAGGAAGGAAGGAAGGAAGGAAGGAAGGAAGGAAGGAAGGAAGGAAGGAGAGAAGAGAGAAAAGAGAAGGGAGGAGAGGGGAGGAGAGGGAGGAAAGGAAGGGAGGAAGGGAGGAAGGGAAGAAGAGAGGAAGGAAGGAAGGAAGGAAGGGAGGGAGGGAGGGAGGGAGGGAGGGAGGGAGGGAGGGAGGGAAGAAGAGAGGAAGGAAGGAAGGAAGGAGAGAAGAGAGAAAAGAGAAGGGAGGAGAGGGGAGGAGAGGGAAGGAAGGAAGGAAGGAAGGAAGGAAGGAAGGAAGGAAGGAAGGAAGGAAGGAAGGAAGGAAGGAAGGAAGGAAGGAAGGTTGGTTTTAATAGTGCAAACAATTTCTAAAAAAAAATTTCTATCCTGCATAAAGAAATATGTAAATGATAATGATTACATTTCTTTTTTAAAAAATCACACAAAATTCTCCCACATCCCCAATTAAGAAGGCTGTGTAACACACATCTGTTAGCAACAGTTGCACCTGAAAATTCACATCCCTTTTGTTTACTTGAATTTTAGGTTTAAAGCGTATAAAATGGATTTCTGATTAAATGCATACAAAACTGAACAGAAGGCGATTCCTATATCCATTCTCTACTTTCTCTATTTTAAGAATCCCCTATAAAGAAACTAAAACATAATTGAAGGTCAGTCCATGTGCCATTGTTTCCAAGAAGAAATAATAGTCTTCCTCTTTGTTGACTTCTTTTTTGTGCTCTGCCTTTTCCAGCTGGGTGTGTGTGTGTATTGTTAGTGTCTAATAGAACTCATCCTTCAACTTCACAGAAGACTAAAGAAATGAAGGTCTCTTGCAACCTTCATTTGAAACCAACCGAAGGTCAAGGTATTTTTCTTCGCAACAGATTCCCAGGTTAGCCGTGAGCCTGTTTGTCATCTCCGCAGTACCTTTGTGATAATTTCATCAATAAGAAGGAGCTAAATAATTGAGCTCCTTGTGTGCCTGTGCATGTGTGAGAGATCTACCTGATCTATATTTAAGTATGCCTTCAAAGGAAAGGTTAGCAGGCAGATAGCATGGGTGGCAGAACAATCTGCAAAAAATGAGGGCAGCTTCTAAAACTTCGAGAAGATTGGACAACAAAGAAAAGGAAAGGAAAGGAAAGGAAAGAAAGGAGTGCCTTATAAGCAGAAACATTATGTATAAACTATAAAAGTAAATACATTAAATGGAGGGATACAATCTAGATCAAGGGGGGTACTAGTACCACTCTATAAAGCCTTGGTCAGACCACACCTAGAGTACTTCATCCAGTTTTGGTCACCACACTACAAAAAAGACATCGAAACCCTAGAGAAAGTGCAGAAGAGAGCAACCAGGATGATAAAGGGTCTGGAAAATGAAACATACAAAGAGCGGTTGCAGGAACTGAGCTTGGCCAGTCTGGCGAAGAGAAGGACCAGGAGTGACATGATAGCAGTGTTCCAATACTTGAGGGGATGCCACAGAGAGGAGGGGGTCAGGCTGTTCTCTATGGCACCAGAAAGCCAAACAAGGAATAACGGATGGAAGCTGACCAAGGAGAGATTCAACCTGGAAGTGAGGAGAAACTTTCTGACGGTGAGAGCGATCAACCAGTGGAACAGCTTGCCAGTGGAGGTTCTGAGAGCCCCAACACTTGCGACCTTCAAGGAGAGACTGGACTGCCATCTGTCTCAAAGGGTGTAAGAACTCCTGCTTGAGCAGGGGGTTGGACTAGATGACCTACAAGGTCCCTTCCAACTCTAATAATAAATCTAAATCTAAATCTAAATCTAAATGAAAACAGTCAGTTAGGAGAATGTACATGGATGCTGTCCCAACCTGGATTTTATCACTTGGTCCAGAATCTCACCAAGACGAAGGCTGGAATGACATCGCCACTTATCTGTAAGAAACCCCTTAAAGTCAGGAGGCTTCACTTCCAATTATAGTTAGGCTTGCACTGGAAATCAATGAAATTTGAACATACAGTACTTCATTAATTTAAAACTGAGTTCAGTGAGGTTTATTTATATTGTAAAGTTAGGTTGATTTGTTCTGTGTTAAGGGTTTTAACATAGAAATTTCTGTGGGAATTTCTCATGTTTTGCATTGTGGAAATTTCTTATGTGTTGCATTGCAATATAGACTATATGAATGGTTGAATTTGTTTGCTTTGCTGTCTCAATAAAAAGAAGGTTATGGATTTGATGAATAAATGGGGTAGAGAAAGCATAGAACATACCGTATTTTTCGGAGTATAAGACGCACCGGAGTATAAGACGCACCTTAGTTTTTGGGGAGGAAAATAGGGGAAAAAAATCTGCCTACCAGGTATTCATCTGGCTAGCATCCTTAGTCTGGTCAGCTTCAGCACATTATTTTATCCCCTGGTTAGGACTTAAAAAAACCTTCTTCGGAGAGAGTAACAGCCGGGAAGTAAGAGCCGGGAAGATCGTTAGCACCTGGTTAGGGCTAGAAAAAAACTTATTCAGAGCAAGTAGAGCAATGAAAAAAACCCTGCAAAGACTTAGGGCTGGAAAAACATTCTTCTGAGAGAGTAACAATGAAAAAGCCTGCAAGGTAAGAGCTGGGAAGATCTGTTAGCACCTAGTTAGGGCTGGGAAAAAAAAGCTACATTCGAAGTATAAGACGCACCCAAATTTTCAGCCACTTTTAGGGAGGAAAAAGGTGTGTCTTATACTCCGAAAAATACGGTAACTTCTGGAATCCTTACATACTCATTGTCTTGTTCTCTCCATGCATTACATCTTCATGTGCTGATCACTATGTGTGCACTTTCTCCTCAGAGGTGGGGTGTGTGTAAAGCATGTATCTACTTTTGCTTTTCCTGTTCTGCACACCTTGAGAAGTATAAGATGGGCTGCTTATGGGAAGCTTACAAGCATGGTTTCAGGATTTCTTTGAAACCTTTTAATAGCAGCTCAACTTTGTGTCATGGGAACATGTAGGCAGGAAAAAGAGGGACTTTAAAATGTAACAGTCACTCCTTTTTCAAGCCTGTCATCTGTTCTGGATAAATCATATAAATCATATTGGACATTAATACAATTGAGCGAGTCCAGAGATATTTCACAAGAAGAGCCCTCCACTCCTCTGCTCACAACAGAATACCTTATGCCACCAGGCTGGAAATTTTGGGCTTAGACAACTTAGAACTACGCCGCCTTCGGTATGACCTAAGCATAGTACACAAAATTATCTGCTACAACATCCTACCTGTCAATGACTACTTCAGCTTCAACTGCAACAACACACGAGCACACAATAGATACAGAGATGGGTTCCTACTGGTTCTAACTGGTTCTTTAGAAGAGGTAGTAAACCAGTGGTGACGTCACAGAGCCGGTTTTGTAGATGCCGCGGGCACTGCCATCTTGTTTTTGGTTTCTGCGCATGTGCAGAAGCTGGTTTTTGCTTCTGCGCATGCACAGAAGCCGAGTTTTCAGTGCGGCCACGTGGCGCACAATGCACATGCAGCCACATGGCGCAGGAGAGAGCGAACCGGCGGCGAGGTAAATTAGAACCCACCCCTGAATAGATACAAACTTAAGGTAAACCGCTCCAAACTCGATTGCAGAAAATACGATTTCAGCAACAGAGTGGTCAATGCCTGGAATGCACTACCTGACTCTGTGGTTTCATCCCCAAACCCCCATAACTTTAACCTTAGACTGTCTACTGTTGACCTCACCCCATTCCTAAGAGGTCTTTAAGGGGTATGCATAAGCGCACCAACATGCCTACCGTCCCTGTCCTACATTTATTCGTATCCATTTCCTGTATTCATAATCATGTTTATACTTATATCTGTGTTAAGCTTGACAAATAAATAAATAAATAAATAAATAAATAAATAAATAAATAAATAAATAAATAAATAAATAAATAAATAAAAAAACCAGACCAAAAACGTGTCAGGATTAGGTAATTCTTATTTATTGTAAGGCTACATTAACAGAATTTTGAAGTTTGAAGGTTCAAACTTCCCTCTGCTTGATCCATTAGGATGGTTGTAACTGCTTGATCCATTAGGATGGTTCTTGTAACTTGTAACTGCTTGATCCATTAGGATCCACTTGTAACTGCTTGATCCATTAGGATGGTTCCTTCCTCAGTTCCTTCCTCTACTCCCCCTTTCTTGTTTGATCATTACATAGTCAACGTCTGTTTCCCTCGTCCCCCAAGGTCACCCACACATTCCATTAGCCTGTTCAACGCAGGTTACAAGCAATAAAACAAGGCATGGAACTTGAAGGTAGAATCAAAATCAAAATCAATACTGCTAAAATCAATTAACAATTCCAAATGCTGAAAGATGCGTTTTTGCTGCTTTCCTAAATAGTGAGACGGGAGGGCCAAATGGCCGTCTCTAGGAGAGCATTCCATAGTTTGGGAATTGCATAGAAAGAGGTTCTGTCTTGTGTGTTGGAAACCTCTTCAAAAGGGTCTCTTCTGCTGATCTGTAGCAGGAGATGTAGTCCTTACCAGTCCCTGATGTGAAAAATGGCAGAATAACTTGGCACCGATTATACTGACTTTTATGAATCTTTAACATTTATGTGTTTCAGATATCTTATGTCTTAGTGTGATTCATGAAGTCAGCTGTGATAGTTTGCTAACTATGGCTGATGGCTTTGTATGGTATGAATCCAACCCATTATGCTTTATTCTATGAATTATCATAATATGCATAGTTATGAATGTTGGTTGTTTTTTTAACTTTTAACTTTTATAATTTTTAACTGCTATGTGCTTTTATATTTCAATAATGGATTTGACATGCTGTTAGCCGCCCAGAGACCCCTGGGAGTTGGGCGGCATACAAATCTATTTAAATAAATAAATAAATAAATAAATATCTGTAGATGGCTCCTCGTACCCTGGGATAACTTCCGTAAAAAATACAAATTGTCAGGAAGGAAACTTGAACTTCTAGTGTCATGACTCAGATAAATTCAACTGATACGATTGCTGTAATTTTATATGTATGTTGCTAATACCTGTTATTGCAAACAAATGTTTTAGCAGTAACATGAATTCAGCCCAAGAAATCTACCCTTAAGTCTTTGAGGGTAGATTTAAAATATCAGGAGAGAAATACATATCTACATTTTTTATGACCAGCATCATTTTACTCAGATGTATCATTATGCTCAGTGGGGTTAGGCAGCTATTACATTTTAATCTGGCTTCACACAAACCAGGTTAACAGATACAATATTCAGCTTAATGTGATGACTTGGTTCAGATAATATGGTTAGATAAGGGTTTGGTTTCTGCAACACAGCACATTGAACCACACAGCTCTCAACCCTGGTCTTGTATGTTGTGTGAGCCCAGTTCCATTGTTTTACTATGGGAATCATGCATATGTTCTAAATAGTGCAGAGTAGAGTAGAGTAGAGTAGAGTAGAGTAGAGTAGAGTAGAGTAGAGTAGAGTAGAGTAGAGTAGAGTAGAGTAGAGTAGAGTAGAGTAGAGTAGAGTAGAGTAGAGTAGAGCAGAGCAGAGCAGAGCAGAACAGAACAGAACAGAACAAGAACGGAACAGGAACAGGAACAGGAACAGGAACAGGAACAGGAACAGGAACAGGAACAGGAACAGGAACAGGAACAGGAACAGGAACAGGAACAAGAGTAGAGTAGAGTAGAGTAGAGTAGAGTAGAGTAGAGTAGAGTAGAGTAGAGTAGAGTAGAGTAGAGTAGAATAGAATAGAATAGAATAGAATAGAATAGAATAGAATAGAATAGAATAGAACACTTTATTTGGCCAAGTGTGATTTGACATGCAAAGAGTTTGCCTCCAGTGCAGAAGCTCTCAGTGTACATGCAAAACAACAGAGTAATAATCATCATAATAATGGTACTAAGAGAAGGTAGTAGAAAAGATGAGAACTTGGCGAATGAAATTACTCTACTCTACTCTACTCTACTCTACTCTTTTCTATTCTTTTCTACTCTACTCTACTCTACTCTACTCTACTCTACTCTACTCTTTTCTATTCTTTTCTACTCTACTCTACTCTACTCTACTCTACTCTACTCTACTCTACTCTACTCTACTCTACTCTTTTCTATTCTTTTCTACTCTACTCTACTCTACTCTACTCTACTCTACTCTACTCTACTCTACTCTACTCTACTCTACTCTACTCTTTTCTATTCTTTTCTACTCTACTCTACTCTACTCTACTCTACTCTACTCTACTCTACTCTACTCTACTCTTTTCTATTCTTTTCTACTCTACTCTACTCTACTCTACTCTACTCTACTCTACTCTACTCTACTCTACTCTTTTCTACTCTACTCTACTCTACTCTACTCTACTCTACTCTACTCTACTCTACTCTACTCTTTTCTATTCTTTTCTACTCTACTCTACTCTACTCTACTCTACTCTACTCTACTCTACTCTACTCTACTCTATTCTATTCTATTCTATTCTATTCTATTCTATTCCAGTATTCTATGGTCCAAATATTTTCACTGAAATCAACAGGGTTTGAAAAAATTACTTCAGGAAATCTATTCTGTGAGGATTGCCTTCATAATGAAGAGACAAAAACTGTTGGAGTTAATGTCAGAAATTTCTTTGGTGAAGTCTGCTGTTTTACAAGGCTTTTAGAAACAAAGAGTGAGATCATTATTAATGAGAGTCTCTGGAAATTCAGAGAGAGAGAGAGAGAATGTGGAAGGAGAAATACACCCACAGATTAATTAAAAGCCTATTTGTATTATTAATAATCTGATTAGACAAAGCTGAGTACTCAGCTAGCTCCTAATTCTAAGATTAATTGTTCTGGGCTCCTTAATGAACTTTCAAGGAGTCAAACCTATGAGAAGAAATGACTTTTAGAAACTTTCCCTGCAACCAAAGTTGACACCGAACATGCATCAAAGGAGAAGACTCAAATGTCCATTTGTTTTAATTACTATTTAAATGAGCGAGGTAAGGAGGCCCAGGCTTGAACTAGAATATTTTCCATAAATCCCACAAATACTTGTTCCCAAGAAGAAATCATAATATGCAATAAAACAGAATCGAGTGTTACTTATTTACAAGAGAGGTTATGCCACTTCAGCACTGTGGCTCTAAGCAACTTATCAACAGCAAAGTACAATAAATACAGGGCAAGTATACAATCACCATAAAGAAGGGACAAAATGATAATCCATCTAGTAACATAATGAGCATTGATATCAATTATGAATACCCTCAAGGATCCAGGAAGAAGCTAGTGATAGCCACTGGGCTCCCAAGAGCTCCCATAAACTTTGGAATGGTCATAATGTTTAAAAGTTTCCTAAATATTAGCAGTGGGGATATGGATCTTCTTTCTGATTGAATAGCATCCCACAAAAGAACTATGTGGTTTAGTCCGAATGCTAATAGGCTATCATAGCCGCCCAGAGTCCCTAGGGAGCTGGGCGGCAAAGAAATGTGATAATAAATGAATGAATGAATGAATGAATGAATGAATGAATGAATGAATGAATGAATGAATGAATAAATAAATAAATAAATAAATAAATAAATAAATAAATAAATAAATAAATAAATAAATAAATAAATAAATAAATAAATAAATAAGGGTGGGGCAATGGCTCAGCAGTTAAGACGCTGGGCTTGTCGGTTGGAAAGCTGATAACCCAGGTTCGAGACCCGAGTGCCAAGTGATGGGGTGAGCTCCCATCCTCCACCCAGCTCCTAGCAGTTTGAAAGCATGCAAATGTGAGTAGAGAATAGGGTACCACTATGGTGGGAAGGTAACAGCCATTCTGTGATGTCATGTTGGCCACATGATCACAGAAAGGTCTTCGGATAAGCACTAGCTCAATGAAACAGAGATGAGAACAGCCCCCTATATTTGGCAATGACTGGTGGAGTAAAATCCACAGGGACTCCTTTACCTTTACCTTTTAATTGATTATCATGGTGTTTTAATAAAATCCCTTTAAATGGGTCAAGCGGACGGGATGAAGGCATTGTTAGGGATGTCTTCATTAATGAAAACAGAATGGTACAATGGTATTGATCTTAGGAGATAAGGGAAGAACCACAGCCAGGGAATGGTTGAATAAGAGGCACTTTAGCTTCCAGCAAGCAAGAGGTGTGTGTGTGTGTGTGTGTGTGTGTGTGTGTGTGTGTGTGTGTGTGTGTGTCTAAGAAACTAAGAAAGACATGTAGAATTAGGGGTGAAGGTTCGTTCTCCAACCTTGTGGGTTGGTTTCCAAATGTGTTGTTACCAGGGTAGGTAACATATTCAGCAGAGTTTAGAGGATGTCAGTGTCAGTATTCTTCTGTTTATAAGGGCTTCCTATGGTCAGTAGGTCTTGTGATGGTGAGGTCCCATCAGGTCAGGGTCTTGTGATGGGTCAGGTGTGAGTCACCAGTGAGAGTCTTGTGATGAGGAGGTTACATCAGGTGAGGGTCATTGGGAGGTGAAGTGCTGGCTGGGAGGGCTTGCACGGGTTGATTGAGAATTGGTGCTGCCTCTGGCTGGCTGTGCAGTTGATTTGGGATCTGTGGGGTTTGTAGGCTGGTTGTAGGTCAATGTGTCTGTTGATGGAATTACATGTGGAGTGCCAGGCTTGAATGAATTCATGGGCATGGCGGGTGGTAGCATGGCCAATGGTTTTTCTGTTGCTCCATTTTTGTGTAACATATAGTGCATTACAGATATTCACCACTATTGCAAACACATAGAATTACTTCTGGGAAGTTTCACTTTTTGTTCCTCACCTATAGGCAGAAATCTTGCCAAACTAAAGCAACATCATTCAAAATTCACCCTGAGAATTGCTAAGGAGGAGCCTTCTTCTCTGTCTTTCTCCCAAACAAAATATCTGAACTTCACTTCTCTTTAGCCTCTGAAATGCAACTTTTCCCTGGTAATCCAGACTGCATTCCACTACAATGTTGTTGCATTGTCGTCATCATCATCATCATCATCATCATCATCATCATCATCATCATCATCATCATCATCATCTTTAAACTTGTAGGCCACCCAACTCTCAACAACTCCAGATGGCTAACAGCAGTCAAACAAAAACATTATAATAAGAATCCCATAGAACCTAAAATATGATGAGCCGAGGTGGCGCAGCGGTTAGAGGCAGTACTGCAGGTCACTTTAGCTGACTGTGATCCGCAGGTCAGCGGTTCAAATCTCACTGGCTCAAGGTTGACTCAGCCTTCCATCCTTCCAAGGTAGGTAAAATGAGGACCCAGATTATTGGAGGCAATATAAATATACATTGCTTACTGGTGTATACCGCTTAGAGAGTGCTTGCACTGGGAGGCGGTATATAAATCTCACAAAATAAATAAATAAATAAATATTAAAAACTAGCAAGCTCAATGAAGCAAGGGCTTTCCCTCTGTCTTTTTCCTCCACTGTTTTTTTTTTTTTTCTCAAAAAAGTTTTATTAGTACGAACTTACATAAGTGGTAACAAAATATTAAATCCAAAGTACAAACATTTTTATTTCCCCCCCCCCAGACCCACCCCCTTCCCTCCCCACCTCCCCCCCCCGGACTTCCCAGAGATAATACAGGGCATAATAATAAGTTTAAATTGTTCATAAAAAGAAAAAGGAAAAAGGAAAAAAAGAACACTATTTTTAAAAAAACTTCAACTCCATACTATACAGTACTAATATATCGCATTTCCTCCACTGTTTTGATTTGAACAATTATCATATGGATGAACAGATAGTCAGATAGATAGGATACTGGCCTCCTTTACATAATTTTTCTACCTACATTCCATTGCATTGGAATAAATAAAGAAGGAAATTTCTCTAGAATTTCGCCTCCAACCTGTTTAGTCTTTCAGCTGTCCCTAGTTCTCTTTGCTTTAGAACAGGGGTGTCAAACTCAAGGCCTGGGGGCCAGATCTGGCCCACGGGGTGCTTAGATCTGGACTACGGGACTGCCCTGGAAACAGCAACAGTGTCTCTGCCAGCGAAAATGGAGCTCCGTTTTCACGGAGGGTTGCAGGAAGCCGTTGCAGCCAAAAACGGAGGTCGCGAGGGCCACAGGTAGACCTCTGGAGCCCCATTTTTGCTGTCAGAGGGTTGCAGGACACCGGCGCAGCCGAAAATGTAGCTCGGAAGCTTGTTTTTACTTGCAGAGTGCTTGGGCCACCACAGGCGCCCCCCGACACGAGTGATGTTGAACTGGCCATGCCCACCGTGGCCACGACCATCCCACCCACCCACCCCCGAGGTTAAACACAGCCCTGATGTGGCTCTCAATGAAATCAAGTTTGACACCCCTGCTTTGGAAGTTTGATACTCATGGAATATCCCAGCTACAAGAAAATAACAACAACAACAACAACACAATCCTGCCAAAGTGCCTTCTTTTCTCTTTCAAACTTGAAAAAGACTTCCTTTCTATAAATTTTAATGGAATAGTGCAATGGAGCAGGAGAATGGCAAGACATATTTTCTAAATATTTAACAAGTTTCTCTCAATTATTTAGATCTTTGCCAGAGCTCCCTGAAAATACTCTTAAAACTTTTACTTGCTTCACTTTAAAAGGTACAAAAGTAACTAATATATTTCCAATATGAAGCCAGGGGAGGGCATTCGGAAAGTAAGCTCAAGGAAATTTGTTAACCCAAAATGCATCTTTCACTGTTAAAAAAGGAGAGAAATACGAGACTTTGCAAAGAGGGAAAGCATTCAATCATGTTAATGTATTTTTTTTGAAAGAACACTTTGTTTCACTTTATCAAATATTATTCTAGAGATTTTGATTTTGTTGCTTTTTTTAAAAAAAAAGTGCACATGTCTAATGCATATTTATACAAATCAAAGTTTCTTCCAAACTCAGTGAATTTCCCTAGACAAATGTTTAGCTACATATCCTTTCTTGTTATATCTTTCATATAAAGCTCATCATTGTTTACAAGGAGAAAGCTATTTACTAAGAAGAAACAATTCCATCAAAGTGAAGCAATGCTTCTAACTTCCCTGTCATATATATTTCCCCAGATACTCATGTCCTGAATTACCCATTTTTGATTTTGAAGAGGAACGAGCGCATTAGAAGTCCTCTACTGTTAATCTATTCCCTTTGCTTTTTTGTTTTGCATCCTGGCTTTCATTTTGCAAAAGTTATTCTTAGATGATACTGGAGAGGGAGGGTGAGAGCCAGTTGGGTGTTAAAGCATCAGGCTAGAAACTGGGAGACTGTGAATTCTAGTTCCACCTTAGACACAAGCCAGCTGAGTGACGTTGGGTCAGTCACCTCTCTTTCAGCCCTAGGAAGAAGGCAAGAGCAATCTGTCATCGGTCCGACTAATGAACCCAACAAAAGCAGATACTCTCAGGAACTTTAAAATCCCCAAAGCAAAATGTTATTGAGTACATCATTTCGGCACTGAAGAAAGCAAAACCAACTCTAAATTTTCCCACACTAGTCTGCAAAGTTAAGAAATAGGTTTCACCCAGCAGTGAAATCTACTTACCTTCCCTACTGGTTTGGAAGTGCGCGCTTTGTGCATGCCACCATCATGTGTGCTTTGAGCATGCGCAGAGGGTTAAAAACAAGAAAATGGTGATGTCCGGGTGGGTGGGTGGAGCCTCACGCTTCCGCCGCTAACGGTTCTCTGAACCACTGGCAGCCACCACTACCGGTATGCCTGAACCAGGCCAAACTGGTAGCATTTCACCCCTCCTCCCATGGAACAGTTATCCAATTATCCAGTTAGGAAGTGTTTTTTTTTTGTTTTGATAACAGTCCATGTCTTGGCTGCAACCTGCAGAAGTATCCTTGGCTCTCACAGTTGAAGTCTGGAGCCTCTGCATTCCATTTCACCCTTCCTTTCCCCCAGTTCTTTGGCAAGTTGAAAAGCAATAATAGTTACAAGAAGCTTAAGCATTTTTTAAATCTTGACACAGATTACAGATTAACAGAGTTGAAAGTGACCTTGTAGGTCATATAGTCCAACCCCACCCCACCCCCGCTCAAGCAGGAGACCCTACACAATTTCCGACAAATGGCAGTCTAATCTCTTCTTGAAAGTCTCAAGTGTTGAAGCTCTCACAACTTCCGAAGGCAAGCTGTTCCATTGGTTGATCATTCTCACTGTCAGAAAGTCCCTCCTTATTTCCAGGTTGAATCGCTCCTTGAACAGTTTCCACAATCTGCTTCCAAAAAAAACTTTCCAAGAAAACTACACGGACTTGTCCAGGCAGTTGTCTGGAGTCAACACTGATAGGAAGGAAGAGGGAACGAGGGAGAGAGGAAGGAAGGAAGGAAGGAAGGAAGGAAGGAAGGAAGGAAGGAAAGAAGGAAGGAAGGAAGGAAGGAAGGAAGGAGAATTATGGAGATGATAGAGATAGAGATAGGTTTTTTTTGAATTTCTGGGTGGGAGATGTTTAATTTAGAAGACAGTGGCTTATGGGAATGCTTTATTTACCTACTTGAGATATATAACCATATAGAGGATTCTTCACCCTAGTTCAAGACAAGCTCTTCCTCTGTGATGTCTTAGAAGAAAAATGCCAAAGTGTCCCTTATAATAACTGCTTATCATAACTAATTATGGCTTTGTGGGTCAAACGCAGTGGAATCTTAAGTCGTGTTTTACTATAGTGCTTGTAGTGGCCCAAACAAAATGGCCTTGAGAGTGAGGGCCACACAAGATGGAGTTTGTAGTACCAACAAAATGGATGTTGTCAAGCTTTCAGTCAGTGGTGCAATTTACCGGTTCTCCAAACTGCGCATAATCACCACCACCGGTTCTATAGAACCTCTCCGAACCTGCTGAATTTCACCCCCGAAAGAGGCCAGAGTTTGGGGTAAGAATGTAAGATGAGTAAACATCTCAGACAAATTCCTCTCTAGCTCACATGAAGGGAGGGAAGGGGGAATTGCATTCTGACTTGCAAGATTCTGTTACTATAGCTTTACAATAAAAGCAGTACTGACCTACATGGCAATGGATCCCTAGTCTGATCTGCCCTGAAAGGCAGACGTTTGTTTGTAATGGGAACTCTACTAGTGGAATTATTATCCACTTATGAATATCCTTTGGAGTAGTCCATTGTTGCATCACAACCTTTAGAGGGCCCATTGCTAGCAGGATTTTGCAGGCAGTGATCATTTGCAAATATTCTACCAAGCTTAGATAATTTTTTTTGCACATTCTTAGAATAAGGAAGACTTCAAAATGTTATGAGTCTTCTGTGCTTTGCATGAATAAGAGATAGAGAAATAATGGCACCTGCCTGCTGATGATGCATTACAGATGGGAGTATATGGAATTCCACCTGGCAATAAAACATTCCTAGCAAATGACTGGATTTCATTGTTCCCTGTTCTCCTTTTCTGCCTGAGGATGAGCTGTTTTTGCAAATTAGCCAGGATGGCTTTTCTTTACTTCTTTTCAATCAGGAGAACATTGGAGACGTCTGCTTCAGAGGTGGGTTCCTCCTGGTTCAGACCAGTTCTATGGAACCGGTAGTAACTTGGCGGCCTGGGTCACTGGAACCGGCAGCGACCCAGGCCTTCCACGCCCCCGACCTGTCTCTCTCGCCAGCGCCATAGGTGCCACTATCTTGTTTTTTGCTTCTGCGCATGCGCAGAAGCTGTTTTTTTAGCACTGCACATGCACGCATCAAGGAGCGAACTAGCAGTGAAGAAAACCAGAACCCACCCCTGGTCTGCTTGTCCTGAAGTATTGAAACATACAGGCTTTATTTCTTACCCAAGCACAAGCGAGGAGACAAAAACCACACAAAGCAAGACAGAAGAGATGTGTGCTAAAATTTCCAGCAAATGAGCCTATATTTTTCCAGCTTTCAAGTCCTTGCTGGCAAGCCCATTAGGAAACATATATGTTTTTGTGTCAAAACAAACTGCTTGATTGTGTGGCAGAAATGACAGATGGTGGGAATATCTCGCTTCTTTCTACACCCACCACGAAGCTGTCATGGTGTCCAAATGACTGAGAACTGGCTGTAGCAGGATCCCAGATTACTTCTAATCAAAGGAGACATTTCTTTTGTAGCTTTCACTGTGTTCCCACTTGCAACCTGTAACATAAATATTTCCTTGATACAAAATGATAGCTACAAATCGCAATGCACTATAATTATAGAAGGTGCCTTACAGCAGAGCATGCATTCTTTTTCTAACAGTAGATTTATTCATTATTGATGGAGTGTGGCCGCTTAAAGGTGACTAAGGTTCCTGTATATCTCTTCTACTGCATGATTTTGTTTTAACAATACAGTTCAGATATTCTCCTAGCACCTCATTATGTGGATCAGAGTTTTGTAGCAACATGATAGTGCTGGATAGAGAGCCTGAAGTCCTTCACACATTTTGACAAACATATCTGATCAACACCAGGTAGCTCAATGATGATAGGTGATAGAATTAGAGTCCAACACATTGGAAGAAGACACCAAATGACCCTACGTCTGGTCATAAAGTTTGGATGTGACTCCCTGTCTGCCTTCAAATTTAATTGGGTAACTTTGGACCTGTCATACCAATCACATCTCACTGCTGTACTGAAAGGAAGGAAAACCATCAATTAAAGATGTTGAAGAGTACTGGGCCTAAAAGAGAGCCTTGGGGTACTCCACTGCATACTTCCCTCCATGTAGATGCAGTTCCAACGCGTAGTGCTCAATGGAACTGCATCTACATGGAGGGAAGTATGCAGTGGAGTACCCCAAGGCTCTGTTTTAGGCCCAGTACTCTTCAACATCTTCATCAATGACTTGGACGAGGGGATAGATGGGGAACTCATCAAATCTGCAGATGACACCAAACTGGCAGGAATAGCCAACTCTCCAGAAGATAGGCTCAAGATACAGAAGGATCTTGACAGACTTGAACGTTGGGCGCTATCAAACAAAATGAAATTCAATGGTGAAAAAAGTAAGGTTCTACATTTAGGCAAGAAAAACAAAATGCACAGGTACAGTATATGTGGTACCTTGCTCAACAGTAGTAACTGTGAGAGGGATCTTGGAGACCTAGTGGACAACCATTTAAATATGAGCCAGCAGTGTGCAGCAGCTGCCAAAAAAGCCAACACAGTTCTAGGCTGCATTAACAGAGGGATAGAATCAAGATCACGTGAAGTGTTAATACCACTTTATAATGCCTTGGTAAGGCCACACTTGGAATACTGCATCCAGTTTTGGTCACCATGATGTAAAAAGGATGTGGAGACTCTAGAAAGAGTGCAGAGAAGAGCAACAAAGACGATTAGGGGACTGGAGGCTAAAACATATGAAGAACGGTTGCAGGAACTGAGTATGTCTAGTTTAATGAAAAGAAGGACTAGGGGAGACATGATAGCAGTGTTCCAATATCTCAGGGGTTGCCACAAAGAAGAGGGAGTCAAGCTATTCTCCAAAGCACCTGAGGGTAGAACAAGAAGCAATGGGTGGAAACTAAACAAGGAGAGAAGTAACTTAGAACTAAGGAGAAATTTCCTGACAGTTAGGACAATTAATCAGTGGAACAGCTTGCCTCCAGAAGTTGTGAATGCTCCAACACTGGAAGTTTTTAAGAAGATGTTGGATAACCATTTGTCTGAAGTAGTGTAGGGTTTCCTGCCTAGGCAGGGGGTTGGACTAGAAGACCTCCAAGGTCCCTTCCAACTCTGTTGTTATTATTATTATTAAACCGTGAACTGCATGCTGAGAACCTCATTTCTGCATAAGAATTGCCCCATTCTGCTATCCCACAAGCTATCAAAAGCAGAATTTAATGGCAATTTTATAATGAACAACAATTTTCATATCTTAAAAGCAATGGATGCCAGTTGAGTGAATGCACGGGGCTTTTATCTATCTATATCTCTTCATTTCAGTCTCTGTCATTCTGGCCTACAATTTGCAGTTTTCCCCTGCTCTTTGAGATGGAAAGTCAGGTTGGCGAGTTCATCAGATATCTGAAGTGAGGACTTCGTAACCTCTTTATGACACACGCTCCCTCTCACATAGAAACACACATCATCTGATTTTTTTTGTACCCAAAAAAAGCACTTGACTTTTTGCACGCTGAAAATTGACATTTGCCAATGCATTGACTGCTGTGGAAACCACTTTGCAGGGCTTCAGTAGGTCAGGGTCTATCAAATCTCTTCTTACAACTGTGGCTTTTGAAAAGAATTTCGTGTCGTTTTTGCTTCTTGAGAAAATGACGACAGGCAGTTCCCACCTTTCAAATTGATTAAAGAAAAGAAGGCTTTCAAAATTTCTTTCAAAGGCAAAAAAAAGGACCTTCACATGGAGCGTGGGGTGATCAAGGGACTTCATCAAAGTCCTGATTGAACAGTGTCACATAGACCTCTTCTCAGGTGTCTGTGGCCGCCTCAGTTTCTTTATGAATGTGAAGAATCTCAAAAGCCTATGTCAGTGATGGCGAACCTTTTTTTCCTCGGGTGCCAAAATAGTGCTCGCACACGCTATTGCACGCTCGTGCGTGCCCACACCCATAATTCAAAGCCCCCCACTTGCCCCACCCCCCTGTGCATGAGTGCGTGACCCCCCCCACTCCCCCATCTCCCGACTTCCAGTGGGCCCAGTAAGCCCGTTTTTTGCCCTCCCCAGGCTCCAGGGGCTTTCTTGGAACTTGGGGAGGGCGAAAATGCTTCCCCCTGCCACCCCAGAGGCCCTCCAGAGGCCAAAATCGTCGTCCCAGAGCCTCCGCGCGAGCCAAAAATCAGCTGGCTGGCACACCCATGCGTGCTGGAGCTGAGCTAGGGCAATGGCTCGCGTGCCGGCAGATATGGCTCCGCGTGCCACCTGTGGCACCCGTGCCATAGGTTCGCCATCACTGGCCTATGTAATTTTCAGTTATATTTTGGAAACAAGTTTTGGATCTAAACCACATATAATAACTCAAGTTCAAGCCAAGTCAAGTTCATTCATTCATTCATTCATTCATTCATAAATACAGGTTCTGCATTTTTTTTTTTTAAAAAATCATTACTGGAGACCTAGCAGGATTTTTTTTAGGGAAAAAAACCCTATTGACTTATTAATCAGCATCACTGAGAATAAAATATATGAAAACCAAACCAAACAAACAAAGCAGGAGGCATTGAACATAAAACAAAACTCTTTATTCATCCAAATTAATTGATTTTTTTTTCAAATGCTATCCAAAGCCAAATAGTTTTAGAACATAAAAAAGTTAGCCTGATGGATGGGAGAATCAATAGTCCCAACTTGTTTTTCTCATATTTTGAGTGAAGAATAAAAAAAATGTAAAGTGCTAGGAGATATTTAATAACAAAGATTGTCAACAGGGAGATAATTATCTTTCCTGACCAACCCCCCATTGCGTTGTTTTCCCTTCTCTCACTAAGTATTTCAATTTTGGCATCAAGTTAATCAGATGAATGAGACTTAACTTTTCCCTCTATAACTTTTTATGAATACAAATGCAGCACAAAAAACATTTCTTAAAGAAAAAAAAATAAACCTTTCCTTGAACTAACATATTTAACAAATGTGGGGGGGGGGAGGGATGAAATTGGTGCTGGGTGCAAAATGATTAAGTGAGTTGTGATAGAAACAGAAGTATCTGCATTTTATTTTCCTCCAAAGATTAAATCTTTCTCCATTCCCTGATGTGGAAACACCCTCCTCTTTCTATGATGAATTCATTTACATTTCTTTAAAAATTAGCTCTTTCTGAAAAACCTTTGTGTAATAATTATTATTTGCATAGTTTTAATCAGAACAGTACTTTAAACAAAGGATGACTGATGGTCTTTTTTAAAAAAATACGTATTTTTAATTTACTTATTTTGCTCTCTGGAAGAACTTTATTTTTGCAATTTAGAACAATGTTTCCCAACACATACATACTCACACATGGCTACATAAGTACACATGTTATTTTTGGTGATAATATGCACTAACATTTATTCTAATTACTGCATTTGCTTTGTATCTCAAGATGTACGGTAATGATTAAACTTGATTATTATAGCTATGATAAAGTTTAATTTTCCACCCTGTTCTCCAGGAGCAGGGTACAATGAATAGCAATAGCACTTAGACTTATATACCGCTTCATAGTGCTTTCCAGCCCTCTCTAAGCGGTTTACAGAGTTCAGCATATTGCCCCCAACAATCTGGGTCCTCATTTTACCCACCTCGGAAGGATGGAAGGCTGAGTCAACCTTGAGCCTGGTGAGATTCGAACAGCTGAACTGCTGAACTAGCAGTCAGCTGGAGTAGCCTGCAGTAGCTGCATTTAACCACTGCGCCACCTCGGCTCCTGAATCTGAGAAATGTCTTGACTTAAGATGCTGAAATAGTGGATTATGAATTCTTATTTTAAAAATAAAAAATAAAGAAGCACAACATTTTTTGAGTGCCAGCAATATCAGGACTGTAGGCTAGCTTGATGAGCCCTCCTCCTCCTCCCATATAGTCACAAGAAACCACAAATCCAAGAGTGCTAGAAGGAAGCAAGGTTCCAGCACTGATGATGTTCGTTTGTTGGGTAACGAAATGTCTGCCAGAAAATAACCAAGCTCAGAGAGCACCAAGGACCTACAGTTCAACCCTGAATTGCAAATATTCTCTTCCATCAATAGAATTATATTCTGTGAAATCACCGGTTCCAAGAAACTACCGTATATTTCAGAGTATAAGACGCACCTTTTTACCCCCCAAAAGAGGGTGAAAACTTGGGTGCGTCTTATACACTGAATGTAGCCCCACCAACTCAGCCATCCCCACCCTTTGGCCTCTGCCTCCCAGCAGTTTACCTCCTTGCAGCAAACAGCTGCAGAGCCTGATTAGCTCTGACAAGCAATTATCAGCCTCCCGACTCTCAGCTGAGAGGCTGCAGGCTGGCTGGCCACTTGCTAAAATGAAAGTGAAACTAAAGCTGCAATGAGGCAAATTGCTGGGAGGGAGAGGCAGAATTTTATTTTCTTGTGCTAATCAGTTGCTGAAACTGGATGCAAGGATGTAAGTCAATAACTATAAATGTCTGTAGAATGTTCAAATGATTAGACTTATTTTTTAAAGACTGCTTTATTATTGTTCTAGACAACTTAACAAAATGAAGAAGCTTTTTAAAATAAATGCTTGATCTGAAGAGGCCCAGTGCTATTGTATCTTCTTTGAAATAGCAGAGAATACTTCCAGAAAGCCACATCAGTTTTAACAGCATGTGTACAAGTATAGTCTGAAATGTAAGAGTGTCCTGTTTAGTATTAAGATAAGGCAGCTGACTTAGTCATGTTTGGAGTAGACCTATTTAAATAATTGGGAGGAGTTAATGTGATTACATTTAAGAAAACTTTGTGGCATTAATATATTGTCATAATGTACATTTCTCCAATTCTTTGCTATTTCTATGGGTCAGGCACACATGCACAGAAATACACAGCAAACAGTGTATATCATCTGTGCTGTTTGCTGTTTGGCAAATTGCTGGGAGGCAGAGGCAGAACTTCCCCCCCTTGTTTTCCTCCTCCAAAACTAAGGTGCGTCTTATACTCCGAAAAATACGGTACTCCCTTTTCTCGCCATGTTCCAATGCTGGTGTGTTTAGGCATCTTTTAAAATATCTGCTTATGTTGGCTCTCCCACAGACACTAACTCTTTTTAATGAAATGTTTTTATCATGCTTTAAAATGCTTTGGCTTTTACTGCAAGAAACACTCTATTGTTGTTGCTGCTGTTATTATTATTTCTTTGATTAATAGTTGCATAGCACTGAACTGAATTAATTTTTGTGTGCCTTCAGGATCATCCAAGTTATTTTCAAACTGACCTATCATTTACAGGAAGGAACAACAGAGCTCTTTCCACAATTGCTCTTTGTTCTAAGGGGCTAAAACAACCTCACACCAGAGGCCCACAACTGTCTTCACACATAAAGGCACAAGTGAGAAAGCTCATTAGGATTTAGCACCTAAGAAAACCATTCATTTAAAATCAGGGTTCTCCCCCTCCCACTTTTTTTCACCAAGTCCTCCAAAAAAATCCTTTGCTGTTAAGTATCTGTACCATTGTGGAAGTGTAACATAACATCTTTTACCCAAAGAAATACATTAATATATTCTTGCAACAATAGGGCAAAGTTTGAGAAGTTTTATGCATAGATCTGGGTAGGAAAATGTTCTCATTATACAATAAATGAACACTATTTTCTTCCCACATACAATATCTATAACACCCCCTGTCTATCCCCTTTCTGCTCCCTTGATCATTTAGTAGGGATGCACACAGCTTCAATGGCATGATCTGATAGTGTAGGAAAAGAGCAGGAAGAGCTGGGAGGTGGAGTTAAGTGAGTCATCAGCCTAAAGTTGTTATGTTCCCAAAAACAATACAAGTCAAACACCCCCCCCCCTTGAATTCCTTTGACCCTTATCTGGCATTAATTTACTATTGAACTTTAGTCAACTAGATTCTTGTGTATAGGCTTGAGCAATAAATCTGATCTATCTGCAACTTAGTGTACGATCTTGATTCTTTGCAGATAGTAACTTAGCAAATCATTATACTGAAGTTGATCCACAATACAGCAATTTCTTACTTTGGCTGCTTCTATGGCTCTTCAATGGTCTTCTAGGCATGGGTAGAAACCACTTCCTGTAAATCAGCCACACCTCAAAACCTGGCAGACTTGATCAAGTTTTCTCTGACTCTGAAACACCAAATATATATTTGAAGGGTCAGAGAAGACTTGATCAAGTTTGCCAGGTTTTGAGGTGTGGCTGATTTACAGGAAGTGGTTTCTACCCATGCCTAATGTGTGTGTGTGTGTGTGTGTGTGTGACCAGCCATACGCTAAATAAATAAATATGTATGTATGTATGTATGTATGTATGTATGTATGTATGTATGTATGTATGTACTGTATGTATGTATATGTATAGTCAAGGCTATGGTTTTCCCAGTTGCAATGTATGGCTGTGAAAGTTGGACCATAAGGAAGGCTGAGCGCCAAAGAATGGAGGCCTTTGAACTACGGTGCTGGCGAAGACTCCTGCGAGTCCCTTGGACTGCAAGGCGATCAAACCGGTCTCTCCTAGAGGAGATCAACCCTGACTGCTCTTTAGAAGGCCAGATCCTGAAGGTGAAATTCAAATACTTTGGCCACCTAATGAGAAGGAAGGACTCACTGGAGAAGAGCCTAATGCTAAAGGACTCAACAAGTACTGTTCTCCCACCTGTGAAAAGGTCCGCTTTGAATTGTAATGAATGAAAAAAACCCATTAAAACTGAGGGAGAACCGATAGGGGGAAAAATAGTAGAACTGTTTTGTGGGACACATCTCTTTCTCCCCCTCTCTCTCTCTCTCTCTCTCTCTCTCTCTCTCTCTCTCTCTCTCTCTCTCTCTCTCTCTCTCTCTCTCTCCCTCCCTCTCTCTCTCCTGGAAAAGATTGAGGGCAAAAGAAGAAGGGGACGGCAGATCACATGAGCCATTTAATGACCTCCATCCTGTTCTGCCAACAAAAGTGCGTATAGTCAAGGCTATGGTTTTCCCAGTTGCAATGTATGGCTATGAAAGTTGGACCATAAGGAAGGCTGAGCGCCAAAGAATTGAGGCCTTTGAACTATGGTGCTGGCGAAGACTCCTGCGAGTCCCTTGGACTGCAAGGTGATCAAACCGGTCAGTCCTAGAGGAGATCAACCCTGACTGCTCTTTAGAAGGCCAGATCCTGAAGATGAAACTCAGATACTTTGGCCACCTAATGAGAAGGAAGGACTCACTGGAGAAGAGCCTAATGCTAAAGGACTCAACAAGTACCGTTCTCCCACCTGTGAAAAGGTCCGCTTTGAATTGTAATGAATGAAAAAAACCCATTAAAACTGAGGGAGAACCGATAGGGGGAAAAATAGTAGAACTGTTTTGTGGGACACATCTCTTTCTCCCTCTCTCTCTCTCTCTCTCTCTCTCTCTCTCTCTCTCTCTCTCTCTCTCTCTCTCTCTCTCCCTCCCTCTCTCTCTCCTGGAAAAGATTGAGGGCAAAAGAAGAAGGGGACGGCAGATCACATGAGCCATTTAATGACCTCCATCCTGTTCTGCCAACAAAAGTGCGTATAGTCAAGGCTATGGTTTTCCCAGTTGCAATGTATGGCTATGAAAGTTGGACCATAAGGAAGGCTGAGCGCCAAAGAATTGAGGCCTTTGAACTATGGTGCTGGCGAAGACTCCTGCGAGTCCCTTGGACTGCAAGGTGATCAAACCGGTCAGTCCTAGAGGAGATCAACCCTGACTGCTCTTTAGAAGGCCAGATCCTGAAGATGAAACTCAGATACTTTGGCCACCTAATGAGAAGGAAGGACTCACCGGAGAAGAGCCTAATGCTGGGAAAGATTGAGGGCAAAAGAAGAAAGGGACAACAGAGAACGAGGTGGCTGGATGGAGTCACTGAAACAGTCGGCGTGAGCTTAAATGGACTCCGGGGGATGGTAGAGGACAGGGACGAACATTGTCCATGAGGTCGGGATGGATTGGACATAGAGGTGGGTTCCTCCCGGTTTGGACTGGTTCTATAGAACCAGTAGTAACTTGGTGGCCTGGGTTGCTAGAACCGGCAGTGACCCAGGCCTGCCACGCCCCTGAGCTTGTTCTCTCGGCAGCGCCATAGGCACCGCCATCTTGTTTTTGCTTCTGTGCATGCGCAGAAGCTATTTTTTGCTTTTGCACATGCGCAGAAGCCATGTTTTTAGCACTGCACAGCGCAGCACTTGCCTGAGCGGAACCGGCAGTGAAGAAAACCGGAACCCACCCCTGATCGGATATATATCAAAAGTGAAAGAAGATGAGAGAAGACCTTTAGATTTAAAGGTTGGGACAACTGCCTTTTGTCTCACATGCGGGCATTGTCTTAAACAAAGTAGAAATATCTACATAATCTCCAGCCAACATATCCCACTACAAATGTCTCTTCCATGCATTTGTTCCACAAAAGCCGTTCAACCCCATGGAATACCGTGTTATGAAATATCCCCACACTTTTATTCTGTGAAGTTGGCAGCTCTTAGCTGACATGGCTACTTTTGAAAAGTTTTAATGGATCAGACCTGGCTAAGGTTTGTATGAGAAACCACCAAGAAAATATGATGGTTGCAAATATTTGTAGTTCAGAACTGGAGTGTTGAGTCGCAAGGATTCTCTGTTTTTGTTTTTTACCTGCAGATGTTTCATTATCCACTTAGGTAATGTCTTCAGCCCTATAATCTTGTAGAAGTAAGGTTGGTTAGTTCATTGTGTAACAAATGAACCAGCAATCCTCATTTATCCAAAATCGTAGCACTGAAGATGATACCCAGGCAGTAATAAAACATTTGCAAATGGAAACAACCCAAATTTGAAAAAGCATAATCCCTTTACATTGCATAGACTTATCTTGCTAATTCCCTGGAATTTAGCTTGACTTGAGGGACTCTTAATTTTTTCATCTTATTATCAATCAGAAACATTCTTTCAGAAACAAGAAAAATTCTATCTGAATCGTGACTCCCTGGTTCAAACTCCTCCTGTGAGTAGCAGCTATTTGCTCTGTGGTGATCAGCAGGTATAGCTTTTCACAGCATGCTGGAATCCAAGACTACCTACTATTACCTGCAGTGATAACTCACTGTTACAGACTAATTTCTTCCCTTACTTACCATAGCTTCCCTTGGCTTTCTGCTTGTACATGGATTTGCCCACAATTTTAAAGGCCATCTTCCAAGACTTTCTATGCAGTTTTTAATGAGGAATAATCCCAGTCTCATGCTATGAAATGTACATGCATTATCAATAGTAAAAACAACATAAAAGAAGACAATTGTGGCCCACAGAAGGCAGCACATCAGAAAGAAAGTTTGCAATCGTATAGAGGCGTGCATAAGTGCACCAGCGTGCCTACCGTCCGTGTCCTAATGTTCCCTCTTATCAGTACTCATCTTATGTATATAAACAATGTTATATCCATGTATATTACCAACACGTACTTGACAAAAATAAATAAATAAATAAAATAAATAAAATAAATAAACAGTAGTAGGGCAGGAGATGGGAGTCAAGATCAAGGGGAGTGAGTTGACTTTATGTAAAGAAGGGATCTTATGCCAAATGATTCAGAGATAGCAAGACTATGATCCGGACAAAAAGTCCAAAAGCTGAGCCAAATTTCTCAGTGTTCTTTCTGGTGGACAAATTGGATGTGATATCTTCCTCCCCCTCCATTCCCGCTCTTTCCAAAGGAAGTCCACTTTGGAGATTTTTTTTCAAAATATAAGAAGTAAGGAGCAGAAGATCATTAAAGAGAGATCCAACCTAGAATAGAACTAAGGAGAAATTTTCTGACAGTGAGAACAATTAATCAGTGGAACGGCTTGCCTTCAGAAGTTGTGAATGCGCCAACACTGGAAGTTTTCAAGAAGAGATTGGACAGCCATTCATCGGCAATGGTGCTTGAGCAGAGGTTGGAGTAGCAATAGCAATAGCACTTAGACTTATATACCGCTTCATAATGCTTTACAGCCCTCTCTAAGTGGTTTACAGAGTTCAGCATCTTGCCCCCAACAATCTGGGTCCTCATTTTACCCACCTCAGAAGGATGGAAGGCTGAGTCAACCTTGAGCCGGTGAGATTTGAACAGCTGAACTGCTGAACTAGCAGTCACTGAAGTAGGTTGCAGTGCTGCTTTTAAACACTGCGCCACCTTGGCACAGTGGTTAAAACCTCCAAGGTTCCTATTATTCTAGTTTTTCATTCAGTAACATTTGGGTGCCCTGGAAAGTTCAGAGGTTTTTTTTTAATTATTGATTTTTTTTAAATTATTGATTTACCAGTTTGTATGCAGTGTACTTCTTGGAGTCCAAGGGGTTAAATAATGTTAAAAGCAGAAACATATAATACATATCATGTATCTTGTACAATATTATATAATGCAAAATCATAAACAACAGCTTAAAATTTCTATCCGTTACTGAAGGTAGAGATGAAAGCTGTGTTGTATCAAGATAATGTAAGCTCCACCTCTTCTGTAATGTTTCACCATATACCAAGGGATGAACTAGCAATATTTCTGGATTATCAGTAAAGCAATATCATTTATCAGCAAAAAATGCTACATATGTGTGTGTGTGTGTGTGTGTGTGTGTGCGTGTGCGTGTGTGTAGCATTTTTTGCTGATCTCTCTCTCTCTCTCTCTCTCTCTCTATCTATCTATCTATCTATCTATCTATCTATATATATAGTGGCCTAGAGGTTAATCTTTTGACTTTCAAGCAGACTGCCCAGGTTCAATTCCCACTACGGGTAAGGCTATCTGACGAGAGCAAAATAGCTCGAAATAGATCTATAATAGTCTCCCTTTATTTTCATTTATCAGCAAAAAATGTTACACACACACACACACACACACATATATGTGTGTGTGTGTGTGTGTGTGTGTGTGTGTGTGTGTGTGTGTGTGTGTGTGTGTAGGATTTTTTGCTGATTTTTTGCTATATATACACATACTTTGGGACTCCCACTCCCCTAAACATGTGTGCCCCCCTCTATACAATTGCAAACATAAGGCTGTGCCAGGCTCTTAACAGCTAAGTATAACCCCCCAAATAAATAAATTCCCATTAGGGTGGTTTCTTCTCAAGAAGATAAGGACTTCATATCAGATTCTTGGAAAATACACAAGCTCACAATAGATACAAACTTAATGTAAACCGCTCCAAATTTGATTGCAAAAAATTCGACTTCAACAACAGAGTGGTCAATGCCTGGAACACTTTACCTGACTCAGTAGTTTCTTCCCCAAACCCCAAAAACTTCAACCTCAGATTATCTACCATCGACCTCACCCCGTTCCTAAGAGGTCTGTAAGGGGCGTGCATAAGCGCACAATCGTGCCTACCGTTCCTGTCCAAATGTACCCATATATTCACACAATATATTCACACCTCTTTTACTCTTATTCATACTTGTACTATTACATATATATATATATATATATTCAATCATGTTTTTACTGTTTATATGTTGCTTATAATCATATATGCTTGACAAATAAAACAAATACAAAATAAATAAGTCAAAAACTATGCCATATGTTTATTAATGAATTCTTTAAGATGTGGTCTTTGAGAGCTATTTGAACCTCTAATGCAAGGCTAAAGGACTATTTCTCCTTTTCCTGGCAAGATTGATTCTGAAGTGTCCATCTGCTCTTCATTAATAATGTTTTGAGATGCTCCAATCCCTTTCCAATCCCCAGAGTCAATCTAGTGATCTCTCTTTCAGGCTGATAAAATAAAAAGTGGACATTTCCCTCTACTGAATAGGTAACTTGCTTGATTGAAAGCTTTCCTGTTTATACTCTGTCAGTATCGGTTATATAGATTAGTGTTTCTCAACCTTGGCAACTTCAAGCTAGTGTGGACTTCAGCTCCTGGACTTTCCCACCGAGCATGCTTTATGGGAATTCTGGGTGTTGGAGTCCACACCAGTGGTGGGTTCCTACCGGAACTGTCCGTTGCGTAGCTCTGGTAGGGAGCGGCCGATTGCGCAATTTGCGTGCGACCGCTCCGGTGCTGTCTCCGCCGGTCCGTCGCACGCATCGCCATCTTTTTGTGAGAATTTTTGGGCTTTCTTGCTTTCGCGCATGCGCAAAAGCAAACTTGCACCAAAATCTCATGCTTACGCACGTCCCCTCGCAAGATTTCAGCAAGATTTTGCTTCCGTGCATGCGCAGAAGCAAAATCACGCTGGAATCTCGCACACGCGCACCTCCCCTCGCAAGATTTCGGCAAGATTTTGCTTCCGTGCATGCGCAGAAGCAAAATCGCGTGAGGGCACACACACGCGTAGCGAGCGCGCGCCTGCCCGAAATGTGGAGATGCGCATGCAGCGCACCGGTATCGGTAAATGAGCAACCCGCCCCTGGTCCACACATCTTAAAGTTGCCAAGGCTAAGAAGCACTGATCTAATTTATTGTGATCTATCTAGAGAGCTACATCACCCCCTTGCTGCAGAACTGATGATCAAACTCTTTTTTTAATTAATATTTTTTATTTTTTCAATTTATAAAGCATTAAACATTTTTAACAGTACTGTGTCATATGTTTCACCTAGTTATTTATAGTTTATTTACATTTACATTTATTACTATACATCTTTACTCCTCTGTTCTAACCAATCAAACAGTTTATTCCAAATGTCATAAAAATCCGTTTCTTCTTTGTCTTTCATTTCCATTGTGAGCCTATACATCTCCGCACATTCTAAGATCTTATTTATAATCTTTTCGTCATTTGATGTGTTTTCCAATTTCCAGTATTGAGCATATACAATTCTTGCAGCTGTTATTATTTGTAAAATGATGTACTGGAGTTGCTTCTTTGTCTTTTTGTCAATTATTCCTAATAAAAATAATTCCGGTTTGAATTCTGTTTGTTCTCCTATTTTTTCTTGTATCCATCTTCTTATCTGTTCCCAATACTTTTCTGCCTTAGGACATTGCCACCACATGTGGTAATAGGCTCCTTCCTTACTTTCGCACTTCCAACAATTTGGTTTCATGTTTGTATACATTTTCGCTAATCAAACTCTTGATAGCCCTGTAGAACTTGACACGAGAAGCCATATTGGCATAGTTCAGTTTTCCGGGGAGAGGAAACATTGCTAGCAAAGATCAAGGTGAGCAAGAATCAGAATAACAGAGTAACCCATTTATTTGTTTGTTTGTTTGTTTGTTTGTGAGATTTATATACCGCCTCACAGTGCAAGCATTCTCTAAGCGGTTTACACCAGTAAGCAATGTATATTTATATTGCCCCCAACAATCTGGGTCCTCATTTTACCTACCTCGGAAGGATGGAAGGCTGAGTCAACCTTGAGCCGGTGAGATTTGAACCGCTGACCTGCGGATCACAGGCAGCTAAAGTGGCCTGCAGTACTGCCTCTAACCGCTGCGCCACCTCGGCACCATACAGAATACAGAGTTGGAAGGGACATTGGAGGCCTTCTAGTTCACCTCCTGCTCAGGCAGGAAACCCGATACCATTTCAGACAAATGCCTGTCCAATCTCATCTTAAAAACTTTCAGTGATGGAACACCTACAACTTCTACAACTTCCAGTGGCTAATTTTTCTCACTGTCAGAAAATTTCTCCTTATTCTAGATTGGTTTTCTCCTTGATTAGTTTCCATCCATTGGTTGCTGTCCTGCCTTCAGGTGCTTTGGAGAATTGGTTGACCCCCTCTTTCTGGCAGCTCCTCAAATATTGGAACACTGCTATCATGTCTCCCCTAGTCCTTCTTTTCATTAAACTAGAAACTAAATCAGTGTCTGGACTCCACGTTTTATATTACGTTGTCATGTAAAAGCAATGCTTCTGTAAAAAAAAGAGCCGAGGTGGCGCAGCGGTTAGAGTGGGGTACTGCAGGCCACTTCAGCTGACTGTGATCCGCAAGTCAGCGGTTCAAATCTCACCGGCTCAAGGTTGACTCAGCCTTCCATCCTTCCGAGGTAGGTAAAATGAGGACCCAGATTGTTGGGGGCAATGTAAATATATACATTGCTTACTGGTGTAAACCGCTTAGAGAGTGCTTGCACTGTGAGGCGGTATATAAATCTCACAAATAAAATAAATAAGGATACTTACCACTTTTTTAAATGCTTCAAATTTCAAATACCATTCCCATTGTGGGAATTTTTCTTTTGCTAGTTTTCTGCTTCATTTCGACTTATTTTTAGTGCAGCAGGTTTAGTCGCAAAATGCTTTAGGCAAAGTATGCTAATCCCATGAATCTTTCTTTGACTACTTTTGGGCTGTAGTACAACTCCCATCACTTCTTGCCTTGAGATTATCCGTAACTCATTCTTGGCTATTCTATTCCTTTTTTTAAAAAAAAAAATCTTTATTTGAAACTGAGACTGAATCTCAGTAGTCTTTCTCCATAAGCTAAATTGCTCTCTTTCAGCTTTCCCCCTCCAAACACTCTGGAAAGGTCTTCTTGTGCATTTATTTGTGAGGAATGTTTTGAAACACCAGGCAATTGAAGAAGCAGAGAGAAAAATCTTCGGAACATAGAAATGAATTTGGGCAGAAAATGAAGGAAGATGGAAGGTGAGTGGGTGGGAACAACAGATAATAAAGGGGAATAAAGAGTCGGAATTGAAAGAGATTAAAAAGAAGAAATAAAATATACAGTGGTCAGTTTATGGATACACTGTAGTAGTAGTAATAATAATAATAATAATAATAATAATAATAATAATAATAATAATAATAATAATAATAAGAAGAAGAAGAAGAAGAAGAAGAAGAAGAAGAAGAAGAAGAAGAAGAAGAAGAAGAAGAAGAAGAAGAAGAACAACAACAACAACAACAACAACAACAACAACAACAACAACAACAACAACAACAGAGTTGGAAGGGACCTTGGAGGTCTTCTAGTCCAACCCCCTGCTTAGGCAGGAAACCCTACATCACTTCAGACAGATGGTTATACAACATCTTCTTAAAAACTTCCAATATAGCGCATAGGTTGAGAACTACCGTATTTAAAATTTGAGACTAATATTTTTAAGGGGATGTAATAATATGCACATTTGCTTAAGCTTTACTGAACATTGAATACCTAATTAATTGTTCATAAGTTCACACTATTTTTCTTTATGCATTATTACTGTAGGTAAAAGAAAATCCAAACAAACAAACAAACAAACATACAAAAACTGCTGGCATTAAGGGAAAATCAGAATAGCACTACATCAGAGATGATATCACTGGAAATCCTGGCATTTGCTAGCTATGATGAAAATGCTGCCTGAAAGGGGATGTGACCAAGATGGCTCACCTGATGCACTTGCAAACAGAGATTCTCCATCTTTTCTCTCTGTATGTGTGCGTGCATGCAGTCCAGGGTTATGCAGAGAAATTCTACTGCATTTTTCCAAGAATTCTTATTCATTTCGTTAAAAGAAAATTTGCTTTAGGAATTCTTTCCTTCCAACACAAAAGAGACATTAAGAGGTCTTCTAATCAAAGAGAAAACCAGCCTAGAACTAAAGAGAATTTTCCTGACAGTTAGAACAATTAATCAGTGGAACAGTTTGCCTCCAGAAGTAGTGGGTGCTCCAACACTGGAGGTTTTAAAGAAGAGATTGTACATTTGTCTGAAATGGTGTAGGGGTCCCTGCCTGAGCAAGGGGTTGGTCTAGACCAGGGGTCTCCAACCTTGGCTACTTTAAGACTTGTGGACTTCAACTCCCAGAGTTCCTCAGCCAGCTTTGCTGGCTGAGGAGCTCTGGGAGTTGAAGTCCACAAGTCTTAAAGTTGCCAAGGTTGGAGACCCCTGGTCTAGAAGACCTCCAATGTACCTTCCAACTCTGTTATTCTGTTTTAGGTGTACAGTGCGGTGTGCTTGCATTTAATCAGCGATGAAGTGGCCAAAATATGTGTACGTATGCCTACGTTATTACCGTATTTTTCGGAGTATAAGACGCACCTTTTTCCTCCCTAAAAGTGGCTGAAAATTTGGATGCGTCTTATACTTTGAATGTAGCTTTTTTTCCAGCCCTAACTAGGTGCTAACAGATCTTCCCAGCTCTTACCGGCTTGCAGGCTCTTTCATTGTTACTCTCTCAGAAGAATGTTTTTCCAGCCCTAAGTCTTTGCAGGGTTCTTTTTCATTGCTCTACTTGCTCCAAAGAAGTTTTTTTCTAGCCCTAACCAGGTGCTAACGATCTTCCCAGCTCTTACTGGCTTGCTGGCTCTTTCATTGTTACTCTCTCAGAAGAAGGTTTTTTTTAAGTCCTAACCAGGGGATAAAATAATGTGCTGAAGCTGACCAGACTAAGGATGCTAGCCAGATGAATACCTGGTAGGCAGATTTTTCCCCCTATTTTTCTCCCCAAAAACTAAGGTGCGTCTTATACTCCGGTGCGTCTTATACTCCGAAAAATACGGTAACTTGTCTTAAATGATATGATAATCTCTCCATCAGTCTGGCAGGAAACTTTGACTTCCTGTATCCCTCTTAGATTCCAAGAAAAGTTGCCCTCCGTGGAAATTGCTCCACGTTCCCAGAAATGCTGCTGATATGAACAGTATGGAAACAGAAATAAACAACATCTACATAACCATCCAAAATAGACAATCGAAAAGACCAAAATCAAACAAAAAAACCCCAAAATACCTCCTTACCAGCAATTAACACCGATATGAGCAGAGATTAACTCTAGACAAACAATCAATAAGTAAACAGTATACCAATCAAGGAACTACAGTATTGACGCAGACAAACAAGCTAACAGTAAACAACAGCCTAATCAAGGAATCACAAAGAACACTTCCATCAATACTGACAGGGCTAGCCACCTGCATATAAACAGAGTGTGAAACTTCCTCCTTTCTAGCACTGATGATGTTAGCTAGTTGGGTAATGAAACATCTGTAAGTAAACCACTAAACTCAAAGAGCACCAAAGACACCATAGGATGAAAACAACATTGCATCATCACTTTGCAGGTTTCACCTCTTTTGGGTGGGCACATGAAATCACGATACACATACAAAATACCACTCTATAAAGCCTTAGAAAGATCACACCTAAAATACTGCATCCAGTTTTGGTCCCACACTATAAAAAAGATGTTGAGACTCTAGAAAGAGTGCAGAGAAGAGCAACCAGGATGATTAGAGGACTGGAGGCTAAAACATATGAAGAACGGTTGCAGGAACTGGGCATGGCTAGTCTAGTGAAGAGAAGGACCAAGGGAGACAGGATAGCAGTCTTCCAATATTCGAGGTGCTGCCACAGAGAGGAGGGGGTCAAGCTATTTTCCAAAGCACCCGAAGGACAGACAAGGAATAATGGATGGAAACTGATCAAGGAGAGATTCAACCTAGAAATAAAGAGGAACTTTCTGACAGTGAGACCAACCAACCAATGGAACAGCTTGTCTTCCAGAAGTTGTGGGAACTTCATCACTGGAAGCTTTCAAGAAGAGATTGGACTGCCATCTGTCAGAAATGATGTAGGGTCTCCTGCTTTAGGTGGAGGGTTGGACTAGATGACCTATAAGGTTGCTTCCAACTCTGTTAATCTTTAACTCTGTTAGATCTAGCTCTAGCTCTAGATCATGGGTATCAAATTCGATTGTATCACATGACATCACGTGATGTATCATGACTTTTTTGTCTTTGTGGAACCGGGGTGGGTGTGGTCTATGTATGGTGCATCCAGCCAGTTTGACACCCCTGCTTAAATAGATGTAGATATAAAGAGAAAAAGAGGGGGGGACTAGATGACCTACAAGGTCCCTTGCAATTCTGTTAATCTGTTAAAAGGAACAGGACATGTATCATGGTGGTATAACACTGCTCTAATCAAGCTGACTCATTTGATGCACTCCCCATATTTATTTATTTATTTATTTATTTCTTGGTTCTTATATGCCGCCCTACTCCCGAGGGACTCGAGAGTAGGGTGGCATTTAATCGAAATGCATATTGCCAGTAAATGCCACTATGTAGTCATAAGGCTTGCATAAATGTGTTTCAGAAATTCAATTCATATTCGGTTTCTAGAATGAATCTTTTTTTCTTGATTCTGGATCCAACCATCAGATGGAATTGGTTGCCTCCAATTCAAACCTGATGATTCCGGACTTTCCCTCCCCCCAAAAAAATCAAGTCAAATTTCCGAATTAAATTGTCTTGCTTCATTGATCTGGTTTGGAAACCAGAATCAATTTGATTGGTGATCTGACTGGGATTGATGAGTAGGATTGAATCTGACTTGATCCTCACATCCTAAAGTAGCATTTGCTGCCACCTTGTAGTGGTAAAGTAGGGTCAACAATGCCCAGTGATAAATTTTAAAGACAGGTAGGAAATATAAATAACTGTTTTCACAAGGGAAGAAAAGCTTGATAAAATGACAGATTTAAGAATGGAATAAATTTAATTGAAATGCATTCTTGTAATTGCTGATATAGGATGAATTCATACCAGAGGTGGGATTCAGCAGGTTCTGACCAGTTCTGGAGAACCGGTAGTGGAAATTTTGAGTAGTTCGGAGAACCGGTAAATATCACCTCTGACTGGCCCCGCCCCCATCTATTCTCTGCCTCCAGAGTCCCAGCTGATCAGGAGGAAATGGGGATTTTGCAGTATCCTTCCCCTGGAGTGGGAGGGAATGGAGATTTTACAGTATCCTTCTCCTGGCATGCCCACCAAGCCACGCCCACCAAGCCACACCACGCCCACCAAGCCACACCACGCCCACCAAGCCATGCCCACAGAACCGGTAGTAAAAAATTTGAATCCCACCTCTGATTCATATGTACACTGAACGCTGACAATGTAACTCTCCTAATTCCTAATAGTCTGGAGATTATTGTATTTGTATTTCCAATCCATGCAAGATGCCTTATTAAATAAGACATACACACATACACTCACACACACAAACATACAGACACCCACACACACCCCCCACACAAACTTATCATGTAGTAAAATAATTTTAATTCTGTTAGGTATCTAAGAGTGTTTTGAGAGAAGGCATATTTTTCATCAAAGCAGTATGCTTTCTTTTTGTCACATTGCCTTGTTTGTTTTCCTCTGCAATACTTCCCTATGATAAGCAAAAGACATTTGGAACTGTTCTAATCCTTCCCACGAAGCTGCTCACTTCCATGAGAAAATAAATCCTGTCCCAACTTGTACTTTTCTCACTGTTCTTTTCTGCTTCTCAAGTTTCATACAGGTTCCACACAAGATTAGAGACAATTTCTATGTATCATGCATAATAATTTAATTTAATTTAATTTAATTTAATTTAATTTAATTTAATTTAATTTAATTTAATTTAATTTAATTTAATTTAATTTAATTTAATTTAATTTAATTTAATTTAATAATTTAATTTAATTTAATTTAATTTAATTTAATTTAATTTAATTTAATTTAATTTAATTTAATTTAATTAACGTTCTTATAAGCCGCCCAATCCCGTAGGACTCAGGGCGGCGTACAGCATAAATAAGAACAATAATATAAAAACAGCATAATTTAAAAACAATACATTGCTTTAAAAAAACCCCACTCATTCATGGGGGAATTTGATCTTCTATTTCATAATCTTTGCATAACAATTGTAAACTAGCTATTTCATACATGCTCTTTCTTGCTGTGGCTTCTACAGAAGAGCAGCTGTCAAAAATAATGATATACACTCCAAAGTAAGTTTGGAGCTTTTAAAACAAAAGAGCTTCAAACAAGATGTGCTTGCTTCTTTATTTATTTGTTAGGTCAATATTTATTTATATTTATATTTATATTTATTTTTTAAAAATCTGCCTAATCCAAACAGGATTGTAACTTGTACAATCAAGTTAAGGCAAAAAGGACATTTTTAAAAAAACATTATAATAGTGTGCCACACAATCAGTCTAGTCTGGATTTGGCTTTTTTGTCCACCAATCAAGTCCTCCTCCAGGACTTGGGATAAGCAGATGCTTAATAATATTAAAGTATCATCACAGGATGTAAGCTGTTCCAAGTAAGGCTGCCTTTTGCAATTGACGGATGGTGATTTTGTCAATGCCGAAGGTATGAAAGTGTGACTCCGGATGTTTTGGGATTGCACTCAAAGCATCTATTACAGTGTTTCCCAACCTTGGCAACTTGAAGATATCTGGACTTCAACTCCCAGAATTCCCCAGCCAGCATTCGCTGGCTGGGGAATTCTGGGAGTTGAAGTCCAGATATCTTCACGTTGCCAAGGTTGGGAAACACTGATCTATTACTATTGGTACTATCTTTGCTTTCTTTTGCCACAATCGTCCTACTTCTATTTGCAGGTCTTTGCACTTTGTGATGCTGTCTCCAGGTACTGCCATGTCCATTTTCCACACTTTTTTTGTCTTTCTTATTAACAATGGTTATTTGAGCCGAGGTGGCGCAGTGGTTAAATGCAGCCACTGCAGGCTACTCCAGCTGACTGCTAGTTCAGCTGTTCAAATCTCACCGGTTCAAGGTTGACTCAGCCTTCCATCCTTCCGAGGTGGGTAAAATGAGGACCCAGATTGTTGGGGGCAATATGCTGAACTCTGTAAACCGCTTAGAGAGGGCTGTAAAGCACTATGAAGCGGTATATAAGTCTAAGTGCTATTGCTATTGTCAATGGTTATTGATTGTTATTAAATAAAAATTTAACTCACCTTCAGTTCTGTTCAATTAGGCTAACCTAGGGGCCATATATCAGCTGGATTGATATTACTTTGGCTAGCCTTCAGGAAGTCCTTACAGGAAGGTTCACCTGTACTTTTGAGGGAGAATGTTCCATAAATAGCAATAGCACTTAGACTTATATACAGCTTCACAGTGCTTTACATCTCTCTCTAAGCGGTTTACAGAGTCAACATATTGCCCCCAACAATCTAGGTCCGTGATGGCGAACCTATGGCACGGGTGCCACAAGTGGCACGTGGAGCCATATTGGTGGGCACGCGAGCTCAGGTCCGGCATGCATGTGTGCACCAGCCGGCTGATTTTTGGGCCTTCTGGGCCCACTGGGAGTCGGGAAACAGGCTGTTTCCAGCCTCCAGAAGGGGTGGGAAAGGCCGTTTTCGCCCTCCCCAGGCTCCTAGAAAGGCTCTAGAGCCTGGGGAGAGTGAAAAATGGGTGTGCCATTGCATGCTGGGAGCAGGGGGGTCATGCGTGCATGTGCGGGGGTGCATGGAATTATGACTGTGGGCACGCACACACGTGATCCCCTGCATTCCCCCCCCTTTTGGCACGCGAACCAAAAAAGGTTCGCCATCACTGATCTAGGTCCTCATTTTACCAACCTTGGAAGGATGCAAGTCTGAATCAACCTTGAGGCGGTCAGGATCGAACTGCTGACAGTCAGTAGAATTAGCCTGCAATACTGCGTTCTAACCACTGCACCACCATGGCTCTTTTAAAATAGAGGTGACTGCTCAGAAGGCTTTGCCTTGTCCCCTTACCCAAGATACTTTGGGGGCAGGAAGTCTTCCAATTGGTTTTTACAATGCTTCATTATCTGCTTGTCTGTGTTTTGTGACCTTATTCTCTGAATAGGAATGGAAAGTTGAGTCTCTGGCCTTAAAACAGTGTTTCCCAACCTTGGCAACTTGAAGATATCTGGACTTCAACTCCCAGAATTCCCCAGCCAGCATTCGCTGGCTGGGGAATTCTGGGAGTTGAAGTCCAGATATCTTCAAGTTGCCAAGGTTGGGAAACACTGCCTTAAAAGAACCAAGGGTATTGCGATATGGAAAGAATTCCAATAGGACTGTAGAGATGAGACCGATGGGGCGAGAACCCAGCTGAAGCAAATGTTGGTATGAACCACTGAGGGCTAATATAGGGCGATAAAGCCCTATCATTTGTTAGGATTCTTTTAATTCTGCAGATCTCAGAATTCTCTGAGCACAGCTATGTCTTCAATTTGTGCACGGATGATTTCATTTGGGCTACATAAAGAGCACCACTCAGAGAAATTACTATTAGAATATATCAGATTAACTCTCACCTTGTTAAGCTTTAGGAAAAGGAGCTATAATGGGTTTTCAAAAGAGTCTCAGGAGTGAAACAGCTATGAAGAGTGAGCTTCTATCCTAGGTTTTTTTTTTTTTTTTTGATGTTCAATCATTTCTTAGGTATTGGAATTTTTTTTGTAATTATAGTAATAATTGTGACTGTACAGTGGGGGTGTTATATTGCTTCTAATGTTTCTAAATTGTAAGAGGAGACTATACACTGCTGAATCCTATTTTTCTCCATATTGAAAGGGAATGTAACTTACTCTAAAAAAAATCAAAAGCAAGCATATTCTTATTTACGTTCATAGTCTCAAAATTTTCTCAAAATACACATTCTTTGAACTGTTCCCTTAAGTTAATATTTTTCTAAAAAAATTAAAGTTCAGGACTGTACCCAAGCTCAAATGGGGATTAAGCCCTGATCAGTTTTAATTCTAGAAATCTAAAATGGGTCAATTTAAGGCAAATTAATGAAATTCTGTAGAAACCCCTTTGAATTTACATCACCAAATCTTCATTAGTGAAAGAACAGAAACAGATAAAGTTGTGCATGATTTAAAGGGTTGCTGGTTCCCCATTTTTTAAAAAAATACATCATCACAAAAGGGATGAGATTTTATTGCTTTCTCATACAGTAACTGCATATAGAAACAACAGAACTGAATCTGTGGCAATTTCCCCAAGTATGAGTACTAGTTACCACACATAACAGACTGAAAATTCAAAATTGACAGTTGTTCTATGCAGAGAATCCCAGGAAGCTAGTATTTTTTTTTTAAATTAAAATAGAAATATATTCAATTTTTGAGGAAATGCTAGTAAAGTTATTTTAAAATGTTGTTTCAAAACCACTGAAGAGTCTTTTTAGAAGAAGAATTATCTATCATCTCTCTCTCTCTCTCTCTCTCTCTCTCTCTCTCTCTCTCTCTCTCTCTCTCTCTCTCTCTCTCTCTCTCATCTATCTATCTATCATCTATTTATTTATTTATTTATTTATTTATTTATTTTGGAATTCTTATATGCCGCCCAACTCCCTGAGGACTCAGGGCGGTGTACAACAGTGAAAGATACAAGAATAACCAAAATCTAAAATGTTAATTAAAAGCAAATATAAAGATTAAAACACAATATAAAAAAATCATCAACAACCATTCAACATCATACATACTTGGGGGGTGAGCTCGAGTGAAATTAAGCTCTACCCCCCGCCTGCAGGAAAAGCCATGTCTTAACGGCTTTTCGGAAGGCCAGCAGAGTGGGGATGGTTCGGGTCTCTGGTGGAAGTTGGTTCCAGAGCACGGGGCCAGCCACAGAGAAGGCTCTCCCCCTCTCCCCCTCTGTCTGTCTGTCTGTCTGTCTGTCTGTCTGTCTGTCTGTCCGTCCGTCCGTCCGTCCGTCCGTCCGTCCGTCCATCCATCCATCCATCCATCCATCCATCCATCCATCCATCCATCCATCCATCTATCTATCTATCTATCTATCTATCTATCTATCTATCTATCTATCTATCATCTATCATGTCTGTCTGTCTGTCTGTCTGTCTATCATCTATCTATCTATCTATCTATCTATCTATCTATCTATCTATCTATCTATCTATCTATCTATCTATCTATCATCTATCATGTCTGTCTGTCTGTCTGTCTGTCTGTCTGTCTATCTATCTATCTATCTATCTATCTATCTATCTATCTATCTATCTATCTATCTATCTATCTATCTATCATCTATCATGTCTGTCTGTCTGTCTGTCTGTCTGTCTGTCTGTCTGTCTATCTATCTATCTATCTATCTATCTATCTATCTATCTATCTATCTATCTATCTATCATGTCTGTCTGTTTGTCTGTCTGTCTGTCTGTCTGTCTGTCTGTCTATCTGTCTATCTATCATCTATCATGTCTGTCTGTCTGTCTGTCTGTCTGTCTGTCTGTCTGTCTGTCTGTCTGTCTATCTATCTATCTATCTATCTATCTATCTATCTATCTATCTATCTATCTATCTATCTATCTATCTATCTATCATCTATCATGTCTCTCTGTCTGTCTGTCTGTCTGTCTGTCTGTCTATCTATCTATCTATCTATCTATCTATCTATCTATCTATCTATCTATCTATCTATCTATCTATCTATCTATCTATCTATCTATCTATCTATCGTATCTGTGAAGAAGGACAAAATTATCATCAATTCCATTCTATGAAGAAGGACAAAATGGCAGGTGATTCAAAGCATATCCCCTTAAACATTTTTTGCTTCACAGAGAAAGAGAAGAAAACCTCTTTTCCGGTGCCAAATTTGGAAAAAAGGAAAAAAGAGCCATCTAATTCAATTTCTGCATGTCAAATACATCTCACAGGTTCAAAGTTTTTATCTAGCAGTCACTTCTCTAATTTGTTTGTTGTTTGTTTTAAAAAAAATTCTAAACAGTGTCCCTGGCCACTCAATTAGTAACCCTCCTTAGAGCACACTTTTGGCTACCCATCTGTTCGAGGTTGTTTAGAAAAGACACCGTCTTGTATTTGGCATTTGTAACTGTCAGTCTCACCTGCAGTGTAATCTACCTTCTGTTTGGTGCTCAAAAGCAGATTTATTCATTTTTAGACCACAGATTATCAACACCTTCCCCCACCCTCTTCCCTCTGCTCTCCTTCACAGGAGTGGATTATTCTGCCAGAGATAAAAATGTGTCATATACAAATACACATTTGGCATATAAAATGCATGTTCCCATAGCATGTTCCCATATTCAGGACTCTTATTTTTAGCAGTGCAACAGAGTTTGTGTGTCAGTTAATGCAGTCTTCTCAACTGATGGGTTGCCTACCTATTTTCTGACAGACTTATCGGCTAGATGCAAAAGTAGGTTGAATGCAAAGCGATGTCCGTTTTTTGATTTGTTTGCTTTAAGACAGTGATGGCGAACCTTTTTTGGTTCGTGTGCCAAAAGGCTAGCGCGTGCGCACGTGCCCACACCCATTCCCTCCCCCCATGCATGCGCGCGCACACCCACGCTGCCCCTGCGCATGTGCACACACACACACACACACACGCAAAGGCCTTACTGAAGCCTGGGACGGTGAAAAACAGCAAAATGAGCAAACCGGAAGTTTGGAAAAACGCACTTCCGGTTTGCCCATTGGGCTGTTTTTCGCACTCCGGGGCTTCAGGAACCTTCCCTGAACCCTCCGGAGTGCTAAAAACAGCCCAATGGCAAACCGGAAGTGCATTTTTCCAAACTTCCATTTTGCCCGTTTTGCCGTTTTTCGCATTCCGGGGCTTCAGGAAGCTTCCCTGGACCCTCCGGAGTGCTAAAAACAGCCCAATGGCAAACCGGAAGTGCATTTTTCCAAACTTCCATTTTGCCCGTTTTGCCGTTTTTCGCATTCCGGGGCTTCAGGAAGCTTCCCTGAACCCTCCGGAGTGCTAAAAACAGCCCAACGGCAAACCGGAAGTGCATTTTTCTGAACTTCCGGTTTGCCCATGGAGCTAACATAGGGCAACGCCTCACGTGCCCTCTGATATGGCTCCGCGTGCCACCTGTGGCACGCATGCCATAGGTTCGCCATCACTGCTTTAAGACATTAAGTTTGCCTATTTAAGGAGGAGTTATGACTGGAAGCTATGAGGTTCCTTTGCAAAATTCTGGCCATCTGACCTGGCATTTATTTTGCAGAGGAAATGATGATATAGGGTAAAGGATAGAGGTGGGCTCCTCCCGGGTCGGACCGGTTTTATATAACCGGTAGTAACTTTGCGGCCTGGGTCGCTGGAACCGGCGGCGACCCAGGCCTGCCATGCCCCTGAGCCAGTTCTCTCAGTGGCGCCATAAGCACCGCCATCTTGTTTTTTGCTTCTGCGCATGCGCAGAAGCTTTGTTTTAGCACTGCGCATGCGCGCGGCGCATCCCTGAGCGAACTGGCAGTGAAGAAAACTGGAACCTACCCCTGGTAAAGGGGGGAAGAGAGAAAGAGGAGAAAATTGGCTGTGATGGTCAACTCAATCTGGCTGGGATGAACACTGAAAACATAACTTACTAATGTTTTGCAAGCTACAATAATGTAACGGAAGTTTAAGGGAAGCCGGTTTACAGCAGAATTGTCCCCTCCCCCACTTACTCTGGCAAATGAGAATAATGTCTTTAAAATGAAAACCAATGCAAAGATAAATATGTTCATATTCCCTAATAAATATATGGCTAAAATTGTATTGGGTTTATTCTTTATTTCCAATGAATGCTTTTCTTTTATACCATTGAAGCATTTCATCACTCTTCCATCTGATACATATAATAATGTTTAATTAATTTAAAAGATGAGTTGTATGCTTATTTATTGTCCCACCTTGTCTCTGGTAAATTTATTTCAGTGTTTTCAGAAGTCATGGCATTACAAAGTTTGAGAACCTCTGACTTGATGGATTGTGAAACTATGTGGCTAACATTAAAGTGGTGTCCTTGATTTTTCCCTTCCCTCCAAGTGGGAGTTTTTGGTTAGTTAAATCCCACTATTTAAGAGAGGGATTTTTGGCAACAATACTTAATAGCATTAAGTATTGTGCTGATAATTTCCTTGTAATTATTTTATCATGTCTCATTATTATTAATATTTAAAGGAGTGGTGCGGTGGCCTAGAGGTGGCGCTCTTGCCTCACAATCAGGAGGCTGTGAGTTCGATCCTAGGTAGAGGCAGATATTTCTCTCTCTGGGCACAATTAGTATATATCATTCATATTACTATCTCTTACTTGTATGTCTGGTATTAAATAATGACATCTCCATTCTAATGAGTTCTGCCATCAGACATTCCACTAGGGATTTCATCCATGTAAGCCCCACTATGGGGGGGGGGGGGAGTGGGGAAAATGGACATAGAATTCAAAAGAGATTTTTGCAGAAAAACCTTTCCCCCACCAACATTTTCTGCTTTGTTTCTTTTGGATAACCAAAATGCAGACTGTTAACATTTTCTGACACTGCCAAGGGAAGCCCCTCCTTAGTCCTGATAATTCTGCAACATGTGTTCAAATCCTTGATTGTTTAGTTAAAAGAATTGTGTTTTGACCACAAGAGGATTTGGGTTCATATGTTTTAGCCTCCAGTCCAGTCCCCTAATCCAGGAGTCTCCAACCTTGGCAACTTTAAGACTTGTGGACTTCAACTCCCAGAATTCCTCAGCCAGCAAAGCTTGTTTAAGCATTGTTTAAAAGGGCTCCCTTCTTCCCCCCTCCCCCCTCGCTTCCTTTTGCTTTCAGGAAAACCAAATATCTCTGTTTATATTTGCCTCAGTTTGCAAGGGAAATGGTGCCTAGCTGTAAATTAGAGAAAGGCATTTTCTGGGGCTGGAAAGTTGAGGGGACCCAAGCAGAGTGGGTTCTAACTTACCTCTCTGCTGGCTGCCTTCCTCAAGATGGGCCAGAAGCTTGGCTTCTGCACATGCTCAGAAGAAAAAAATAAAATAAAATAAAATAAAATAAATTCAAAAAAAATATAAATAAATAAAAGAAAGCCAAAAACAAGATAGCGACCACATGCACATGGCCGGAAGCTCGGCTTCTGCACATGCTCAGAAGAAAAATAAAAAATAAAATAAAATAAATTCAAAAAAATAAATAAATAAATAAAAGAAAGCCAAAAACAAGATAGCAACCACATGCACAGAGCCGGAAGCTCGGCTTCTGCACATGCTCAGAAGAAAAGAAAAAAAATTCAAAAAAAAATTCAAAAAAAAGATGGCGGCGCCCAGGGACCTATAACTGACCATGATGTCACCAGCCAGTTGCTACTGGTGCGATAGAGCGGGCCACACAGGTAGGAACCCACCACTGATCTGCTGAAAGAAAGCTCTGCATTGGCGACAGGAAGGGCATCCGGCCAGTAAATACTCAGCTCCATTCAGTTGCCCAGACTCCACCCTGCTAGGAATTATGGAGTCATTAAAAGAGGATGGTTATTATTAATATTTAAAATTATAAATATTTTTAAATATTTTTAAATGATGCATGTATTTCGATTATCATTGTCATAAGTGAAGTGTTGTTCTTGCGCTTATGAAGAAGCAAGTTGTCTCAGGATGTAAGTAGGGGCCGCTTGTACAATGATGGAGAAATTGCAAAGGTAACTGGGTCCCATCTGGGGCCTTTACAGAAAAGAAAAGCTGCATAGCATGCAAACTTGTTTTTCTGTAATGGTATGTGGAATGATCTTGGGAGACAGAAGGAAGAGCCACAGTTTAGATAATAGTCTGATAAATAAAATTTGAGTCTGAAGGAGGAGGGATGATGAAAGCATCTCAGAAAAGACCCTCCCTACTTTTGAGATTAAAAGTGAGGGAATGATGGCCAGGGTGTTACAGTGATTAAGGCACCAGGCTAGAAACCAGGAATACATGAATTCTGCTTCCCGCTTAGACACAAAATCAGCTGGACTAGTCATTCTCAGCCCTTGGAAGCAGGCAATAGCAAACCACAGCTGAAAAACTTTGCCAAAAAACCTGTAGAAACAAGTCCAGGCATCACCAGAAGTCAAAAGCTGAAGATACAAATAGAAATAGCAATAGCACTTAGATTTATATACCGCTTCCTAGTGCTTTACAGCCCTCTCTAAGAAGTTTACCGAGTCAGCATATTGCCTACAACAATCTAGGTCTTCTTTTTACTGACCTTGGAAGGATGGAAGGCTGAGTCAACTTTGAACCGGTCAGGATCAAACTGCTGGCAGTCAGCAGACTTAGCCTGCAATACTGTTTTCTAACCACTGCACCACCACAGCTCTTCAATGATACCGTGATAATAAAAATAAGTGAAGGAAAAGGAGGAGTATTTTCAGACTTGCACGATTCTGTTAATGCAGACTTACCGGTACAAGAAAGACAGAACTGGTAATCACAGCCACACTTCTTGTCCGTATTATCTTGTAGGGTTAACATTATTAAAGACCCTAAGGGCTTTTGGTAGTAGAGCATGCCAGTGTCTCCACTTCATTATGCTACCAGCCTAATTTTGGGGTTAAGAACTGTCTTGAGCCCTTTTCTCTGACTAGATTATTTTTAAAAATAATTTTTAAAAACCTGAAATCCTTAACCAGGTTGGAGCACAAACTTCTACATACAGAACTGAGAAGATGGCTATGGAGATTCTCATTCATCCAGGTCATGGTTGTCCCAAAGGTGCTTTTTTCAAGAGGCAACTGGACTTTTTGATTTTTCTTTGAAGAAATTTTGCTTTTCATCCAAGAAGCTTCTTCAGTCAGATCTTGGATGAGAAGCGAAACATCTTCAAAGAAAAACCAGAAAGTCCAGTTGTCTCTTGAAAAAAATAAGCACCTTTGGGTCACTTGGTAGGTTTTTGGGTTGGTTTTTTTTGTAATTTTTTTTTTGTAATCTTTTTTCCCCTCCTCTCTACTGCATCCTTTGGGTTCAGATTCATTGAAATGAAAATCCTTACTGGAATCTTTTTGCAACTATTACAGTTTCTTCTTTCGGCCATTTCTGAATGCTAGGCTAACATATGGTGGGAAATATGTGCATCACAATCTAAATCAAAGCGTGGATTATCCCTTCTTCTTACATTAATTTTCTCCAGCAAATGACAGGTTTTATTTTTTACAACCAATCATTTATCAAGGACGATTGTTATTCCATTCCTTGAAGAAGTGCAGTCTTGTATAATAGTAAGCTGGTTCCCTGCAGAAGACCTGCACAGTTAGTCACCTCTGTAAATCCTATTTACAGATTAAATAAATGTGATCCTGGCTCACTCCATTCATTTGCATTTTGCATATGTATTCTGACTCTGTTTGCAAAGAAAACACACACAGAGAGATACATCTGTCATTCCTATGGCATAATCTTCTGAGAACAGTTTCAAAACTGGGGGTTGATACTTTTGGCTCAGGATTATGGATGGGGTGAATGAGTTTCTTTGTACACACATCAGAGAGTGATGATACCATGCTTCCCCAAAAATAAGAGGTGGCGCAGTGGTTAAATGCAGCTACTGCAGGCTACTCCAACTGACTGCTAGTTCAGCAGTTCAGCTGTTCAAATCTCACCAGGCTCAAGGTTGACTCAGCCTTCCATCCTTCTGAGGTCGGTAAAATGAGGACCCAGATTACTGGGGGCAATATGCTAAACTCTGTAAACCGCTTAGAGAGGGCTGTAAAGCACTATGAAGCGGTATATAAGTCTAAGTGCTATTGCTATTGCTATAAGACCCTGTCTTATATTTTTTTGAACCCTGAAATAAACGCTTGGCCTTATTGCCATGCACTCAAAAGCCCGATTGGGCTTATTATCAGGGGATTATCTTATTTTGGGGAAAACAGGGTAATATAATTTTATAAAAGTCTGGCATGGTCACTGACACCCCCAAATTACCTTTCAACTGTCCAATTAATGAACCCAAAACAAGGAAACACTCTTAGGAGAATTGAATTCCCATAAGTAAAATTTTATCGGATACACCATTTTGGTACTGAAGAAACGAAATCAGATTGCCCAGTTAAACAATACTTTCTCCTTCTCCCCTCTCCTGGTTGATCACATTGTCCAGTTATGTTATGAGAATGGTCCATCTCTTTCTCAAGCACCTGCAGCAGTGACCTTGCTGGCTCTCATGATCTCTGCATACATTCTCCACAATCCACTCCACCTTCTCTCCCCCCAGTTCATTGGCAAGTTGAAAAGTTTGAAAGAAGCAAAGCGGTTCAATTTTGACACTACCAACACTTGTTAGTTTTTCCTCATACTTCAACTCCTGATCATTTGTGCTTATTTGCTATCAGGTTCCAGAGAAGGACTGGAAAACCTGTCAACATCCAGGTGTTTTTGGGCTCCAACTCTCAGCAGGTGTGTTCAGTGAGCTGGGTGGAAAATGCAGTCCAAATCCACATCTAGTATATTTGCTAGATGTAGTAGTAAATAATACTACAGAGCCATATGGCACAATGATTAGAATGTAGCATTGGAGGCTAACTCTGCCCACAGCCTGGAGATTGATCCTGACCAGCTCAAGGTTGACTCAGCCTTCCATCCTTCTGAGCTCAGTAAAATGAGGACCCATATTGTTGGGGGCAATAGGCTGACTCCGTAAACTGCTTAGAGAGGGCTTTAAAGCACTGTGAAATGGTATATAAATCTAAGTGCTATTGCTATTTTAAATGTAACTCACTGTCTGAATTTTGCCAAACATGTTCAACCGAGCTAAAAAAAACTAGTTGGGTAGCTTGTGGATCACAAAAGTATGGACCAACCATTATGTTAGCAAGTTACTGAACAAAGGCATCAACTTAAGCCATGAAATGATATATTGTTGAGATGCTCAATGTGGTTGGTGGTTTATGGTTCAGTGTGGTTTAGTGTGGTGGTTGTGTTTGACGGTGTGTTCCGGATTTGAAGACTCTCTGTGCTGATTTACTGATAAGTAGATTACTTTATGACTGAATGGAATTGCTATGAAAAGAAGAAGAGTAACTGTGATAGTATAGAATTAAGTGATAGCTGTAATCTTTGTTTGTGAGTTAAAACAAAGATAGGCAAGAAGAAGAAACTTCGCATTGACTGAATACCTGTGTATGACTTGGACTTCCTATTTAACTTTGCTACTATTCAAGTAAAAACTATTTTTGTACATACTAAAGATATTCTGTTTATTGACTGAATAGCATTCATATCAAACTGCAACACCATTACTACAACACATTTCGCTGTGTATGTGCTTAACAGCACAATAACTCCTTAACAATTACATTCTGTAGCGAAAAGTATTTGTGTTTTGTTGAGCTGGGTTTGGGGTTTAGCATGTCATATGAGGCCAACTGCTAAGACATTCACAAAATGAAGTATGTTTTGTGATAGATGTTCTTTGGACATCGAAAGCCTTATTTTGACTGAGGAGGAAGAATATTTTATTGTTTTGTGAATTGTTCCATAAGAGATCTTGAGGAGTATCTACACAGAGCAAGGCAAGCTAATGAAGTAATGGTGATACCTCTATAGTAGTGTTTGTCAGCCTTGGCAACTTTAAGATGGGTGGACTTCAACTCCCAGAATTCCCTAGCCACCACCTTGGCCAAGTAATTTTAGGAACTGAACTCCACCAATCTTAAAATTGACAAGGTTGAGAAACACTAGTCTAGACAAGCAATAATAATTAATAATTAATTTTTTAAAGTATAATCCAATACATCTTGATGATGTGATTATTGCTTAAAATGTCTTTCTTCCTTTGTCCAAGATTATTTATGGAAGATTTGTTTTTCTTTTCAATGTTAGAAGAATATTTGTGGAAACCTCAGATTTCCCCTCTTTGTCCCAATTTCTCTTTTTTTAGTGGTACTGCTTCAGTGGTAATGTTTTATGATTTCCCATCTGCTTTTGTTATGAGAAGGAAAGCTAGGATGGAGCCCAAATAAATAAGAGACATCCATATCGATTTCAATTCCTGTCCTAGAATCAAATGCACCCACCAAACCAGCTTTGTTTACTGGCATTCTTATTATTTTCTTTTTTGTTTTGTTTTGTCCATGATAATGAGCTTCTGTATTTCATTCAAAAATAGGCACAGATTAATGGGATGTTGACAGCAAAATTACCAAGAATGAAAAAGCTACCTAGAAATCTGTATAAGATCCATTCTCCAAATTTCACAAACAATCTCTTGAAAGAACTATTTACATAATAAGATATGACAGGCAAGGTATTATCATGAATAATCAAAGACTGGTGTATTTTGAGGTCCAAGTATAAAACATTACATTCACTAAAAAATCTGCTTCTCCGAGAAAAATCTGTTCTGCCTTGGGGTCTTCACCTGGAATTATTTCTGCCTAACTGGCATGAAGAAAAATATGTTAATTATGTGGACCAACAGGATTGTGCTATGGAATTAGGAGAAGAAGAAAACAAAACATATTGTCAAAATAGTTTGATTTTGTGACAAGGGGTTAATGAATGCTCCTGTGGAAATGAAATTGAAAATAAATGTTCTAATTTGATTAGAACGCTTTAGGGCTTTAAGAAATGTTTTGCCACTCAAAATCTAGGGTCTTGAATAAAGAATACCCCTCAGCCTCTAGGGCATAATTACATTTTCTTGAATTTCACTTAAGAAATTTGTTTACACCAAATAAGGGCATTTCTGATCGACAATTATTCTTTAAACACGTTGTCAGAAATTCATAGCATTGCAATCTTATTCTCCATGGAACCTCTCTTCTTCCCATCTCCCAGGAATGAATGGAAAATTAATCAAGCAGGAATAAACAATAATTGATGAACCATTATATTTTTTGTTCATAAACATCAGAGGTACAAAAATGACAGATTTTTGGATATCATTGAGATCTAACTTTCAGATCTACCAGATTCTAAACAGGAACAGGCATAGATACTTGCATTAGCTGAGAGTGTTATAAAAATAATTAAAGTATCTTTTTGATAATTCTCTTCATATTAACTATTGTCAATCCTTGCACAGAACAGAATACTATCTGGCAAACTTGATGTAATTAAAAAAAATACTGAAATGAAAGTGGAGAACGAAACTGAAACCAACAGTTACAACAGGATTAATTTTTATCTAGACTCTCCCTGTTTTAAAATTAAATTTAAATTCATCTTGTCTTGTGTTTTATATTTCTGCCTTTGTTGCATGACATCTTTTGTGTTCCACAGTTCCAAAGCTGAGGTTGTTCATTCTTTGCAACAGAGCCTTAATCTTTGAGAGAGCATATATTATTTTGTGATGAGTTTCAATGTAACATGTAAAAATGTTAATTTTTATTTTTTTAGGTCAAAAAGTCTACCACTGAAGTCTTTTTATTGCCAGCTGCCTCTAATTCGTGAAAAAGAACATGAATATAACTCGATGTTTTAAAATTCCTCTATTAATAAAAGAATTCAATGAATAACTACAGCTTCTATAGGTTTAGGTTTTTTATTTTACATGCATTGAATGTAAATAATTAAACTAGACTCTTCTAGGCACTGAAAGAAACAATGTTGGGCAAATAACTCACATTGAAAATTAGGTCAAAATTGCTTAAGGGAAAATTGCTCAAGTAATATGGCTCATGCGTTTAAACTCCACAAATTCCTGTAAATTAATAGACATAATCTTATGTGTTTCCCATCCCGATGACCCTCTGAATATTATTAAAGACCTAACTAAGGTTTCTCTTAAAACTATATAAATATTTTTTACCTTTTTCATTACTCCTTTTTGTTGTTGTTTTCCTTTTTATAAAAAAATAGTTTTAATTATAAGTCATCCAGGGGTAATTAAGAGTTGGGTAGTATATCCATTATAGAAATAGAAAATAAGAAAAATGTGTTTTACAATAATATTGTTATTAGTGATAGCAAAGAAAGAGATGATCAAGTTAATGAAGTATGAAAATAATCAGGTTCGCAAGAGGGAACAGGTTCCATAAAGGACTTTTTGGATTTTCCTAGATTTGAACTTTGGAAAGAAGACAAAATAGCAATAGCAATAGCACTTCAACTTATATATCGCTTCACAGTGCTTTACAGCCCTCTCTAAGGAATCATTTGGAAATGGAATCATTTATCAATAAAGTTTGCAATACATTGCAATAAAGCTTGCAATAAAGCTTGCCATGGGTAAAATAAGATCCATAATAAGAGAAACAGGAGATACCTGCATATAGGGGCATCTTTATAAAAGTCCGGTATAGATTAAAAATAGATTAAAAATGAGTTAAAAATATAAAATATTTGTGTTAAAATATGTTAAAAATATAAAATGAGTTATATATATATAAAGGAAAACCTAATTTCCTTTTGGAGGAGCTCTTTACAGCCGGTGCTGCCTATCAGGGCATCTTTAAGGCTCAATAGGGGATCAAAATAGTCTGTAATGATGTAATTGAAGCCCTGATGTCTTTCTATATATGTTGCGTGGATCTGTGTAAAAATGGATGGATTTATGATCTCATGGTTGCAGCTACCCCTGTATATGACCCTGCTCATGAGCAGTCATGTTCTGGTCACCTGCCAATTGGACTACTGCAATGTGTTCTACCTGGGACCACTCTGCCAGTGTATTTAAGCTGGTGCAAAATGCAGCTGTGGGAGCAGTTATGCAGTTAGGAGAATACTTGTAGCTCATGGTTGAAATGAAGACATTTGCAGACATTTCATTACTCAAAGGAGGTAACATCATGCTACCACTGATGGTGTTACCTAGTTTGGATAAAGAAACATTCAGATTCAAATTCAGATTACTAGAGTTGGAAGGGACCTTGTAGGTCATCTAGTCCAACCCCTCGCTCAAGCAGGAGTCCCTACACCATTTCAGACAAATGGCAGTCCAATCATCTACTTTTGAAAGTCACAAGTGTTGGGGCTCTCACAACCTCCGGCGGCAAATTGTTCCACTGGTTGATCGCTCTCACTGTCAGAAAGTTTCTCCTTATTTCCAGGTTGAATCTCTCCATGGTCAGCTTCCATCCATTATTCCTTGTCTGGCCTTCTGGCGCTTTGGAAAACAGCCTGACCCCCTCCTCTCTGTGGCAGCCCCTCAAATATTGGAACATCTGCAAGAAAACAACCAAGCTCAGAGAGCAACAAGGACTCCTTATACAGTAGCTTTGTGTGTTTCTGGTAGTATGCACGTGACATCTCTGCTGAGGAAGCTGCATCGGTTACCAGTTTGTTTCTAGGTCCAATTCAGGGTCCTTGTGTTAGAAACTTCTAAAGATGATATGGGCTTCAGCACTCTTGAGCTTTCAAAGCTTTCAAAGGGCTCTCCTCTTATGCCAACAGCCATGGGGACTCCCAGAGACGGGTAAACTCTTGAGGTGGCTGCATTTTAATTAACATCCCTGCATCTATTATTCTCTTTTTCTATTTTAATTCTGCTTTTATAGGTTTTTTTTCAGAGTACCTGTCTTTATTTTTGCAGCTGCAAAGTGGAATGCTTCCTTTTGTGCTTTATAAATATAATTCAGCATCAACATCCTGACCACACTGGTCCACAGGGGAAAGTTTTTTACTGCGACAAAGTTGTCAAAAAAGTTCTGAAAACAGCAAAGGGCAAAAGGCGGAAACAGCAGAGAGAGACGGCATCCACTTCCCCCTACCCCACAGACACATACCTCTCTGGGTGTCTTGGACTGCAACTCCCAGAATTCCGATGAGCCGCGGCCAAAGGAATTCTGGGAATTGTCCTCAAACACAAACATAGCTCTCCATTTTTGCTTTTATTTATTTATTTGTTTATTTGTGAGATTTATATACCGCCTCACAGTGCAAGCACTCTCTAAGCAGTTTACACCAGTAAGCAATGTATATATTTACATTGCCCCCAACAATCTGGGTCCTCATTTTACCTACCTCGGAAGGATGGAAGGCTGAGTCAACCTTGAGCCGGTGAGATTTGAACCGCTAACCTGCGGATCAGTGTCAGCTAAAGTGGCCTGCAGTACTGCCTCTAACCACTGCGCCACCTCGGCTTTATTTATAGTTTTATAGTTTTTAATGCTCTTTTAATCATTGTTATATGGTTTTAGGTAATGATTGCTTAATTTGTTTTACTGCTTTATTGAATTGTTGCTTGCTGCCTAGACTCACTTTCCAGTGGGTGGGCAGCCACGTAAATTGGAAAAAAAAATAAGTAAAAGGAATGTGCAAAAATCTATTTTATTTGAGAAAACTCCTTACAAAAATGCCTTTCTGCCAGAAATCTCCACACTGGATATGCGAATGAAATCAGGCTTAACTCAAGGAAGCCTTTACCTTTGTAAAAAAAAATGATATGAAATGAAAACCTAATCTAGAAATGGGAGAAACAGAATTTAAAGTAAGAAAATGGACAATCTGAGAGAAACTACAAAGGTTACTCCTTTCTTAGCCTTGATGGCATTTTTAATACTTTGGGTATTTGACTGTATCATTTCAATTAGTCACATTCCTCATTATGGTTTCTAAGCATCTGAAACTGCCTAATTAAAACTTAATTACCACACATGGTAGAAAGTAAGACTTTTCAGTGTTCAGAATCAAAATAATAATAGTAGCAAAGTAAATTTGCATTATATTGCATTATAACTACATTGTCCTTAGGATTGTACCTTATGATTCTTGACGAATGTATCTTGTCTTTTTATGTACACTGAGAGCATATGCACCAAGACAAATTCCTTGCGTGTCCAATCACACTTGGCCAATAAAAAAAAATTCTATTCTATTCTATTCTATTCTATTCTATTCTATTCTATTCTATTCTATTCTATTCTATTCTATTCTATTGTCACAAGCATTCTAATATGTATTGGAACTAAAAAAGCAGATTATATATTTTTTAAAAAACCTGCACCTTGCATATATACATGTGTGTGCGTGCGTGCGCATGTGCACACACACACACACACACACACACACACACACACACACACACACACACACACACATATATATATATATATATATAGGCAAGCAGACTGCCCAGGTTCAATTCCCATTACGGGTATGGCTATCTGATGAGAGCAAAATAGCACACACACACACACACACACACACACAGATATAGATAGATGATAGATAGATAGATAGATAGATAGATAGATAGATAGATAGATAGATAGATAGATAGATAGATAGATAGATAGATAGATAGATATAGATATAGATATAGATATAGATATAGATATAGATACAGATACAGATACAGATACAGATACAGATACAGATATATACACATACACATACACATACACATACACATACACATACACACACACACACACACACACCAATAGTTTTATGCTCCTCGCCCCCTTTCATTTTTATCTAGAAGCTTAACATTCAAAATCCACCCACTCTAAAAATGCTGCAGGTTACTTTTGTGTTCTAATAACATAAAACATTAAGTAGTGTTTTTTTTTAAAGAAGATTATAGTGATGGTGGCATATGATTTTTTTAAAAAAACTTATCATCTGAGTTGGCCAAATCCAGTGTAAACATCTGGCTGACTATGTGACCAACCATAATAGTAATAAAAGCAAAGGTAGTAGGAATAGGCGCCTTGGGTGCAATCCCAAAACACCACTCGAAGACTACCATCATTGACAAATTCACCAACAGTCAATTGCAAAAGGCAGCTTTACTCAGAACAGCTTACATCCTGCGACGATATCCTTAACATCATCCAACATCCATGTCTGCCTATCCCAGATTCTTGAGAAGGACTCGATAGGTGGACAAAAATGCCAAGTCCAGTCTGAACATCATGCTGACCAACCATTATAACAATAGAGAACTCACATCAGTCTTGTTTGGAAATTATGAAACCTGTAGCTTAACACCCATGAAGGTTTCAAGCTTACCTCAGAGACTATTCCACACTACCTCCTTCCCTCTTTTCCTCCTGAAATTGTTTCAGGAATTAAAATTCTTCCTGAATTATTTGTCCTCCTTCAAAAATAAAGTCCTTGTGATTGATCTCCATCTCATCTTTTATAAACAAACATTTGGCATCATAACTTGGTCTGCTGAGCACTCATTCCCCACACTCCACTTTTCTCCCTCTTAAAAAGTAATTGAAGGTCAAGTTACTGGAAATAGTGTGTGATACAATAGTTTTAATATTCAGCCCTGGCATCGAATACATTTAGCAAAACTCAATTTGTTTTTCCCTTCATTTTTTTTACTATCTTTTAAAAAAAGGCATCATTAGGAAAACGATTCTAAAATAGACTGCATTAATCACAATATGTAATTAACTGTAAATGCAAAATAGCCAATTATTGTAAATCTTAAGAATATTTGTTTATAATTTCATTTCCATATAATTTATCTTTTTTAATCTTCAAGAAGTGATTTATGTACAACAGTGTCAGTACATTTACAGGTGGCAAATATACCTGAATTTTGGGGCAGTAGGTTTTTTTTAAAAAAGATGAAGAAGAGCAAGGGCAGAAAAGGTCAACAAAGGCTTGTCTTTTAAGGAGAAGAAAATGTAGCTGAAATGTTTATGGATGATTTTTGTTTTACTAGCCAGGTTACATATACAATGATTCACAGAACAGAATCATAGGGCTGGAAGGGACTTCAGGGGTCATTAGTCCAACTCTCTGCTCAAGGCAGGAGACCTTATGCTATCCTGGTCAAATGGCTGTCCAGTATCTTCTTGAAAACCTCCAGTGTTGGAGCACTCACAACTTCTAAAGGCAAACCATTACACTGAGAAATTTTCTGACAGTGAGAACAATCAACCAATGGAACAGAAGTTGCCTTCAGAAATTGTGGGAGCTTCATCACTGGAGGCTTTCAAGAAGAGACTGGACTGCTATCTGTCAGAAATGGTGTAGGGACTCCTGCTTGGGTGGGGGTGGGGGTTGGACTACATGACCTCCAAGGTCCCTTCCAACTCTGTTAATCTGTTAACTCTGTTAAATCTAGCTCTAGCTCTAGATAGATGTAGATTTAAATAGAGATAGCGATAGAGAAATATTTGTTTGTTTGTTTGTTTGTTTGTTTATTTTTGTCAAGTACGTGCTGGTAATATACATAGATGTAACATTGTTTATGTACATAAGATGGGTACTGATAAGAAGGAACATTAGGACAGGGATGGTAGGCACGCTGGTGCACTTATGCACGCCCCTTATTGACCTCTTAGGAATCGGGTGAGGTCAACAGTGGACAGTCTAAGGGTACAGTTTTGGGGGTTTGGTGACGAAACCACAATGTCAGGTAGTGAGTTCCAGGCATTTACCACTCTGTTGCTAAAGTCATATTTTGTACAGTCTATATATAGAGATATAGATATAGACAGATGTTTCTCTATTAGGGCACAGAGAGAAAATATCTGCTGCAAACTCCATGTGGCTCCAAGGTGGCGCAGTGGTTAAAAGCAGCACTGCGACCTTCAGCTGATTGCTAGTTCAGCAGTTCAGCAGTTCAAATCTCACCAGGCTCAAGGTTGACTCAGCCTTCCATCCTTCCGAGGTGGGTAAAATGAGGACCCAGATTGTTGGGGGCAATATGCTGAACTCTGTAAACCGCTTAGAGAGGGCTGTAAAGCACTATGAAGTGGTATATAAGTCTAAGTGCTATTGCTATGTAGGCATCAATGGCAGCCAGCCAGTAAATGCAAAGCTCCATTCAGTTGCCCTGACTCCATCCTGAAATAACGGGATTAAATGATTGTAAAAAGAAAAAAAAAACCTGCTTCAATATGCAACTGACTGGCCCCTTTTGACTACAGAGAATAACACCAATTGGTAGTGGGTGGCTGCTTATATTATCAATAAATTTGACTAGCAAAGTCAAAATACAGGTTGTTTTTTTTTAAACTTAAGAATTTCAGTAAATGCTATTGCACACTGTTTTTATGGAATTTTTACTGTTGATTTTATTTTATTTTTTAGACCTTGTTTTCTACTGACAACTGTAGACCTACGCGTGGGTGGCTTACAAATTGGCTGAAATAACTTAAATACACAACTTCCGAAGTATCTTCAAGCAGTTAACAATTGGATAACAGGAAATATTACTGTAGAAGATGGCAGTGGGGGATTTGCCATTTCAATAGCTTTTTCCGGACTTTGTACATTCAAATTTGGAGAGAATGCTCAGTTGTAAGATATTGCCAAGGATTTTCTGTTCTCTATCATTGATGTTGAAAGAGGACCTCGATATTGCTATTATCTGCAGAGTGCAATATATTTCAAAAAGTACTTATCAGTTCCTCATAGAATGCATCCACTGTCACTTATGTTTACTGTCTAATATTCCAGCCCTTGTTCCTCTGACAACTAACTGCTGAAAAAGAGCAAAAAAGTTCAGAGAGCTTCCATATTTTCTACTCTCAACAAATGCGAAGTTAGATTAAATTTCCTACCAAGCATATCGGTGAAATAATGCAGAGGCCAAAAGTAGAAGTGAAGGGTTATGTCCATATTACGAAGGTCTTAGAAACATTGATAGATTTTTTTTTCTGTTGCAGACTTTAAAGCTGCATGCACAGAGGTGGGTTCCTCCCAGTTTGCACCGGTTCTATAGAACCGGTAGTAAACTGGTGGTGACATCATGGAGCCGGTTCTGTTGGTGCCAGTCCGTGGATGCCGCCAGCTTTTTTGGGCGAATTTTTTTGGGAAAGAATTTTTTTTGGGGGGGGGGATTTTTTGCTGATTTTTTTTCTTCTGCACATGCGCAGAAGACGAGTTTTCGGCATGCGCCACCATCTTGTTTTCAGCTTTTCCCCCTTGTTTTTGCTTCTGCGCAGAACAGAACAGAACAATGCACATGCAGCCACACAGCGCAGGAGGAAGCGAACTGGCAGCAAGGAAAGTTAGAACCCACCCCTGTGCATGCATATTCACACACAAAAACACACAGCTACAGAGAAAATATTTCTCAGCTTCTAGTTTATTCCATGTTGTTCTTGGCCGTTCTTGCTTCATTAACCATTAAGGTGTTCATTTTTTGCTGTTGTTTTCAAAACAGTGAATTTCTTATGAGATGCGGCTGTGGTGGTAATAGTAATGGTGTTCTTGTTCATCTTTTGCTGGTTAAATCATTCTAGTGTGGGAAGTCCCCACCCCCCAAGAATGAAATATTTTGGGGAATATTAAAAGAGGCAGAATATTATATTTCCCCAAAGGAGAAATGGAGAAAAATCTTAACAAAGGCAGAAAGCAGCCCCAGTCTTCCTGCCATAGGAAAACAGCCTCAAGCAGAAGCTTGAAGAGGCTGGCCTTTATGAATGCAGATTTTGTATCCATTCAGAAAGACTGGAGAACTCTATTCATAAATAAAACGCCTTCAGCCACATCTCCCACAGAAGGATTAACCAATGGAACAGGGGGTTGGACTAGATGACCTACAAGGTCCCTTCCAACTCTAATAATAAATCTAAAAATCATGTGACAGGTTGCCTTCAGAAATTGTGGACACTCCATCACTGGAGGTTTTTAAGAAGAAACTAGACAGCCACTTATCTGAAATAGTATAGGTTCTCCTGCTTGAGCAGGGGGCTGGACTAGAAGACCTCCAAGGTCCCTTCCAGCTCTACTCTATTCTAATCTTTTACTTGGCTTGGAACTGGACCGGATTTTTCTTCCCACATCAGGAAGATAGCAATAGCATTTAGATACCACTTCATAGTGCTTTAAAACCCTCTCTAAGCAGCTTATAGAGTCAGCATATTGCCCCCAATAATCTGGATGCCCATTTTACTGACTTTGGAAGGATGGAAGATCGAGTCAATCTTGAGTCCATCAGGATGGCTGTTTAGCTTCTGCTCAGGAACATCCAAGGATGGGAAGCTAACCATCTCTGGGTAATAGATTCTGTCGTTGAACTACTTTTCTAAGGTTTCATCAGAATCTGCCTTCCCGTGTCTGAAATCTATCATTAAATATCCTCTACTCTAGAATGAAAAGCGAATAAACTTTTTGCTACATGAGGTTCTTCAAGGATAACTCTGAAATATAATGCTGGACAACTCCAAATGTCAAGATTCCCCTGGCCACCCCCCAGGAAAGTTTGGATGCCCAGGTAAACACATGAGTGGGTGGCCAATTGAAGTACAACCCACCCACCACAAACCCTTCTGAAAAAGATCTCCACACTTGGTAACTATTTCAAAAGATGTCTTTGTTGAATGACCTACCTCACAAAGCCTTGCCTTTTATACAGGTAACTGTAATTTGTGCCTATTCAGAGAACTGCATTTTCCTTCAGCAACTTTAAACTTGATTTCAGTATCTGCAGATATTAATTGCATTGCCACACAGACTGATTAATGGGTGGTGGAATAAATTATTATTATGGTATTGCTGTTGAAACCAAAGTATCAGAATAAACGAAGTCTCCAATGCAAACAGAAAACGGGAAAAGAGGTTATATAGAGAGAGGGCTCGCAGATCTGTGAACTTTTCCTCTAGACCTTTATTTTATACAACTGTTTTGTATCAGGGAGGTGATCCATGTTCTCATTTGATATTAACCCTGAGCGCTTTTATTTTCCAAATGACTGCAAGGATTTATTTCGGTTGAGTCTTGATAGATGGCCGGGAGAAAGTTATGTCCCTTTATTGTTTAAACTAGCACTTTACAACAATGCTTTGTTCTTAAGTGACATGACACATGTTTGTCAATTGCTGACAATCCAAAGAAGAAATAAAATAAAATAAAAGCCTGTTCAGGATGTTCAAAGTTAGGAACCTATATCTGTTAATGACTACTTCAGCTTCAACCGCAATAATACATGAGCTCACAATAGATACAAACTTAATGTAAACCGCTCCAGATTTGATTGTAAAAAATTCGACTTCAACAACAGAGTGGTCAATGCCTGGAACACTTTACCTGACTCAGTAGTTTCTTCCCCAAACCCCAAAAACTTCAACCTCAGATTATCTACCATCGACCTCAACCCATTCCTAAGAGGTCGGTAAGGGGCGTGCATAAGCGCACAATCGTGCCTACCGTTCCTGTCCTAATGTACCCATATATTCATACCTCTTTTACTCTTATTCATGCTTGTACTATTACATATATATTCAATCATGTTTTACTGTTTATACTTTGTTTATAATCATATATGCTTGACAAATAAACAAATAAATAAATAAATATATTCCAATAGTAGGTATGGGCTGAAGTTTTGGACTGACCTTGAGCCAGTCATTCTCTCTCAGCCCAAACCACCTTACAATGTTGTTGCTGTGGGGCAAATAGAAGGAAAAGGATGTGTTGGATATGTTCACCGCCTTGAGTTATTTATAAAAATAATAAAGGTGCGATGTAAATAAATAAATATCTTTTTAAAAAATGGGCTGAATTTTTCCCCTCTGATTCCCCAACGAAGCTGAAATGATCAAACGGATCTTAATTTTGTGAAAAGTTTGTACTCTTCTGATGTTTTCCATCTCTTTTTGTGTGTATGTTTTTCAGATTGCTTGGTTCTTTAACAACTTTATGTTTTGTCTTTCTAGTCTATCCAGTTGGTTGCAACACTATTCATCTCTCTTGTTCTCACTCCGCAGGGGTGAAATCCAGCAGGTTCTAACAGGTTCTGGAGAAACGATAGTGGAAATTTTGAGTAGTTTGGAGAACCGGTAGCGGAAATTTTGAGTAGTTTGGAGAACTGGCAAATACCACCTCTGACTGGCTCCAGAGTGGGGTGGGAATGGAGATCTTGCAATATCCTTCCCCCAGGAGTGGGGTGGGAATGGGGATTTTGCAATATCTTCCCCCTGCCACGCCCACCAAGCCACACTACGCCCAAGCCACGCCCACAGAATCGCTAGGGGAAAAAATTGAATTTCACCCCGTCTCACTGTCCTTTGAAATGATTGTGACATCACTGTTACAGATGAAAAATTACAGCAGGGTTATCAAGAAAAAATATATAGGCTGCAGACAGAGTCAATCATTGTCAATTGTAGGGAGGACAATGGAGGTTTCGAAAGAAGAATGGGACTGAAACGGAACCACCATGTGGAGAATATCCTCTCTCTTCCCCCCCCGCCAATAATGTAAGTTTCCAATAAATTAAAGCAGGGATGCCAAGAACTCCCAAATATGCCTTTTCCCCAAAGGCAACTGAACTTGCTTGGTTTTCTCTTTGAAAACATTTCGCTTCTCATTCAAGCAGCTTCTTCAGTTCTAAGACCAAGGACTACATTTGAGAAAGCTAAGGAAAAACAGAATTAAATTAAATTTAAGTACAAGAAATAAAATTCTTCACCAGATGAATTTGCAGAGTGCTATAGACAAAAGTGAGAGGTTCTCCGTGTTGTGAGAATGCAATCACTGCTAATATGTTCAGTGATCAGACGGTTTGTTTGTCTTCTTATGATACGTTGAGACAACGAATGCATTTTGCTTCTCGCTTCTTCATTAGATTTATTAGATTTATTATTAGAGTTGGAAGGGAACTTGTAGGTCATCTAGTCCAACCCCCTGCTCAAGCAAGAGTTCCTACACCATTTGAGACAGATGGCAGTCCAATCTTTCCTTGAAGGTCGCAAGTGTTGGGGCTCTCACGACCTCTGCTGGCAAGCTGTCCCACTGGTTGATCGCTCTCACCGTCAGAAAGTTTCTCCTCACTTCCAGGTTGAATCTCTCCTTGGTCAGCTTCCATGTTCAATACCTTTTGCTTTTGGTCACTTCAAAAAAAGTTTTCTGTAGAGGAAAGGTGGAGGAATTGCAGAAGCCATTGTAGGTCTGAACTACCCAACTAATCTTACAACTAGTGAAACAGAGCCGAGGTGGCGCAGCGGTTAGAGTGGGGTACTGCAGGCCACTTTAGCTGACTGTGATCTGCAGGTCAGCGGTTCAAATCTCACCGGCTCAAGGTTGACTCAGCCTTCCATCCTTCCGAGGTAGGTAAAATGAGGACCCAGATTGTTGGGGGCAATGTAAATATACATTGCTTAATGGTGTAAACTGCTTAGAGAGTGCTTGCACTGTGAGGCGGTATATAAATGTCACAAATAAATAAATAAATAAATAAATAAATAAATAAATAAATAAATAAATAAATAAATAAATAAATAAATAAATAAATAAATAAATAAATAAATAAATAAATAACAGAATAAGACTGAACCATGCTGTGGTGTCCGGTCCTTCTACAAGGAGAAAAGGTTTCAAAAGTCAAAATGGTGTCATAACAGTGGGTGAAGGTTGTTTTTCAAGGACTGGATACCCCATGGCATAGAAGATAACTGTACATGACACTATATATTATAACATACAACTTCTCACAAATTGCTCTGGATTCACAGGTTATTCACAGGTTATTATCCTGAGCCACCCAGGCCAAATCAACGCTGGATGTGCCCTAGAGGTGGGTTCCTGCCGGAGGTGTCCGGTGCGCAGCTCCGGTAGGGAGCTGCCGATTGCGCAATTTGCACGCGACCACTCCGGAGCCCTCTCTGCCGGTCCATCGCGTCCGTCGCCATTTTTTTCTGTGAATTTTTGGCCGATTTAGCTTCTGCGCATGCGCAGAAGCAAAATCGCGCCAAAATCTCACGAGGGGATGCACACATGTGTGAGATTTTGGTGAGATTTTGCTTCCACACATGCGCAGAAGCAAAATTGTGTGAGGGGGTGCACGTGCGTCTGAAGTGCGGAGATGCGCGCGCAGCGCACCGGCACCGGTTAGGAAGCAACCTGCCGCTGATGTGCCCCTATTCTGGATTGTCATACTGCTCATATTGCTTGCAAGTTTGCTGAGCTGCAGGAAAAAAATTGACCATCGTTCTGGTAAGAAGTTGGAAGATGGTCCAAAGTTCCTCAAATCTGGAGATGCTGCCATAGTTGACATGATTCCAGGCAAGCCTATGTGTGTTGAGAGCTTTTCTAACTATCCTCCTCTGGGTCATTTTGCTGTGTGTGACATGAGACAGATGGTTGCTGTTGATGTCATCAAGGCTGTTGATAAAAAAGCAGGTGATATTGGCAAGGTCTCAAGGACTGCCCAGAAGGCTCAGAAGCAGTGTTTCTCAACCTTGGTAGTTTGAAGATGTGTGGACTTCAGCTCCCAGAATTCCACAGCCAGCAACGCTGGCTGGGGAATTCTGGGAGTTGAAGTCCACACATCTTCAAACTGCCAAGGTTGAGAAACACTGCTCAGAAGGCTAAATGAAAATTCTGCACAGTTCCATCCTTCTAGGCTTTGCAAGTTGAGGTAGGGACATGAATATGTCTCTAATGCTGAATCCTTAAGATAAATACACGTAATACTTCTTTAGGGACTGCCTCATTTAGCAACTGTTGATAGTTATGACTGTGATGGAAAAGAATCTTTGTGACCTGTCCTTGCATTTGCAGTTAGTCCCCTACTTACAACCACTCATTTAGTGACCGTTTGAAGCAGGGGTGGGTTCTAACTTACCTCACTGCCGGTTCGCTTCCTCCCATGCTGCGTGGCCGCGCCTCGTGGCCACGCACATGCTTTGCCGAAAAATAACCTCCCCCCAAAAGCCAAAAACAAGATGGCGACGCATGCACAGTGCCGGAAACTCGGCTTCTGTGCATGCGCAGAAGAAAAAAAAAAACCCAGAAAAAAAATTCCCCCAAAAAAAATTCCAAAAAGAGATGGCGACGTCCACGGACCAGCACTGACAGAACCAGTTCTGTGATGTCATTGTGACATCACCAGCGGCTTGCTACTGGTTCAGGCGAACCAGTCCGAACCGGGAGGAACCCACCTCTGGTTTGAAGTTACAAAAGCACTAAAAAGGTGACTTATGACCATTTTTCATACTTACAAAGGTTGCAGCATCCCCATTGTCACATGATCAAAATTTGGATGCTTGGCAACGGGCATATACTTATGATGCTTGTTAAGCCAGTTTTGCCCCATTTTCGGACCATTCTCGCCATAGGTGATAAGGGAATTACTGCTGTTGTTAAATTAGTGATACGGTTGTGAAGTGAATCTGCTTTCCTCATTGACTTTGCTTGTCAAAAGGTTGCAAAAGGGGATAGCAATAGCAATAGCACTTAGACTTATATACCGCTTCATAGTGCTTTACAGCCCTCTCTAAGCGGTTTACAGAGTTCAGCATATTGCCCCCAACAATCTGGGTCCTCATTTTACCGACCTCAGAAGGATGGAAGGCTGAGTCAACCTTGAGCCGGTGAGATTTGAACAGCTGAACTGCTGAACTAGCAATCAGCTGAAGTAGGTTGCAGTGCTGCTTTTAACCACTGCGCCACCTCGGCTCCTAATCATGTGACCCCGGGACACTTCGACCGTCATAAATATGAGTCAGTTGCCAAGCATCTGAATTTTGATCACGTGGCCATGGGGATGCTGCAACGGTCATAAGTGTGAAAAACTGTCATAATTCACTTTTTTTCAATGCCGTTGTAACTCCGGTCACTAAATGAACGGTTGTAAGTCAAGGACTACTTGTGACTGAGGTGTCACTTCCCACTTAGTTGTCTGGAGGTTGAGCCATGGCAAGCAGACTTATTTTCTGGTTGGTTTCGGACATTTTGCTGCCCATCCAAGCAGCTTCTTCGGTCTGAACAAATTGGTTAGAAGCATACGTCTTCAAACTTGGCAACTTTAAGACTTGTGGACTTCAACTCCCAGAATTCTCCAGCCTTAAAGAGTCTTAAGTTGCCAAGACAAGTCTTAAAGTTGCCAAGTTTGAAGACCTCTGGGTTAGAGGAATCTGAGAGGGTCATTAAAATGTGCCAGTTCCTAAAATTCCCACAGACTTATCTGCTGATTTATTTATTTATTATTTATTAGTGAGATTTATATACCGCCTCACAGTGCAAGCACTCTCTAAGAGGTTTACACCAGTAAGCAATGTATATATTTACATTGCCCCCAACAATCTGGGTCCTCATTTTACCTACCTCGGAAGGATGGAAGGCTGAGTCAACCTTGAGCCGGTGAGATTTGAACTGCTGACCTGCGGGTCACAGTCAGCTAAAGTGGCCTGCAGTACTACACTCTAACTAACCACTGCGCCACCATGATTGCCTTCTCCATGTCTCCCACACGCCCACACTTTTCTTTCTCTGTATATATTTTATAAAAACTTTTAAACAAGGAGTATAAAAACTAATACAAAGTAATATCAAAGGAAGAGAAAAGAAAAGAATAAAAGCAAACACCCACACTCTTTTTCCCTATATATATATATTTTATTAAAACGTTTCATCAAGAAGATAAAAACAAAGACAAACTAATATAAAGTAAATGTAGTGCTTCCCTCAGAAAGGCTACTGGCAATCGAGGACTTCTATCCCTTTCCCAGGTGACCAGTCTGACCTGGCCCAGGACACCAGCACACTTTGGAGGGAGTTACAGGAAATATTGTTGCCTCACTCAGGCCCAGTAAGAGGCTTGGCCAGTCCCCCTTTCGTGGCAGCCAGGATGCAGCCTCAAGGACCTGTGGACTTCAACTCCCAGAATTCCTGAGCTAGCCATGCAGCAATGGCTGGCTCAGGAATTCTGGGAGTTGAAATCCACAGGTCCTCAAAGAACCATAGTTTGGCCACCCCTGCTCTAGGCCAATGGTAGCTGTTCTCTCTTCCCTCTCAGTCCTGTTTCTTTTCCTGCTACTCCAAGCTCCCTTCTACTCTCCCTGCTGGGGACCATATCACTCTGGGGGGCGGATTCCCCCCCCCCCCATTATGCCCTCTTCTGATCCCTGTGCTGGGATTATGGCCCCAACCAGCCAGCCCACCAGGGAATGCTGCTAATAGAGTAAGCTACATAAAGAAGGAAACAGAAGAAGAAACAAAGAAAAATCAAAAGGTGCAAGAAAAAAATGCTGAAGAAAAACAGATAGATAGAGATACTGTAGATAGATAGATTATAGATAGATAGATAGATGATAGATAGATAGATAGATAGATAGATAGATAGATGATAGATAGATAGATAGATAGATAGATAGATAGATAGATAGATAGATAGATAGATGATAGATAGATAGATAGATAGATAGATAGATAGATAGATAGATAGATAGATAGATGATAGATAGAAAGATAGATAGATAGATAGATAGATAGATAGATAGATAGATAGATAGATAGATAGATAGATGATAGATAGATGATAAATATACAGTAGATAGATAGATAAAGAGAGAGAGAGAGAGAGAGAGAGATGATAAATATATGATAGATAGATAGATAGATAGATAGATAGATAGATAGATAGATAGATAGATAGATAGATAGATAGATAGATAGATAGATATAGAGAGAGATGATAAATATGCAGTAGATAGATAGATAGAGAGAGAGAGAGAGAGAGAGAGAGAGATGATAAATATAGTAGATAGATAGATAGATAGATAGATAGATAGATAGATAGATAGATAGATAGAAAGAGAGAGAGAGATGATAAATATACAGTAGATAGATAGATAGATAGATAGATAGATAGATAGATAGATAGATAGATAGATAGATAGATAGATAGATAGATAGATAGATAGATAGATAGAAAGAGAGACAGAGAGAGAGAGAGAGAGAGAGATGATAAATATACAGTAGATAGATAGAGAGTGAGAGAGAGAGATGATAGATAGATAGATAGATTAGATAGATAGATAGATAGAGAGAGAGAGAGAAAGAGAGAGAGAGAGATGATAGATAGATGAGATAGATGATAGATAGATAGATAGATAGATAGATAGATAGATAGATAGATAGATAGATAGATAGATAGATGATAGATAGATGAGATAGATAGATAGATAGATAGATAGATAGATAGATAGATAGATAGATAGATAGATAGATAGATAGATAGATAATTATTCTTCTAACACCTCTTGAGTGTTTTTGAAACACCATTTAAAAATAACATTACCAGCAGTTGAAGTCTGGCTCCTGTTTCTCTCTCTGGCATGTGTGATGCATGTTAAAAACAGCAACAACATACCTTCAATGCATAATGGTGGCTCTGATTATTGACATTTTGAACACCCCCCCCACAGTGGGTATTGCAGGGTCTTGACCACTATATTGACTTTAAAAAAAACACCTCATGAAGGACCCCTTGCAGTGCCCAAAAGAAACGAGCAATTGCCAAAGTTTTCCTGCATTTACAGGAAGCCATAGGAGAAATTGCACAAGATAGAATCTTGCAGCTAACGAGGAACACCTGAGAGTGGAGGGAAAATGCACATTTGAGGGTTGATGCCCGTCCTTCATGGCTCCTGCTCTTGAGGCCTGTGTGGGCCAAAAGGTCCTTGGGAGTTACTTGTCATAATGTGAGCTTGGTTTTGGATCTTCTCTCCACATTTCTTTAACTTGACCAAGAGTTTGACAAGCTTACCTTTCTTGAACCAGCGCTGGTTTAGCTCCAAGCCAGATTTCTCCTCACGGCCATGACAGGACAAGGCCAACTAAGCCCAGAAAATATCATGAGGAGAATAATGGACTTTTAGAGCGAAGACTCAACGAGGGGACAGATGGCTTGGCCTGGGCCAGCAGGTAGGAGGAAGCTTCCTTGCAACAAACAAACAAATACAAAAACAAACAAACACAAAAACAAACAAACAAACAAGCCCCCAAAACAAATGGTGCCTATCTATGGTGCCTATCTATGGTGCCTATCTATCTATGGAGGCAATGAGAAAATGGGAACAGCAGTTATTATTGTTATTATTTACAGTTCTAAAGCCCCCAAATCCATAAGGTGGAGAGATATCTCTTAATGCTGTGCTGTACTAGTAGTCCTTGTTTAGTGACTGACTCATTTACCAACTGTTCACAATGATGGCAGGGATGAAAAGTAACTTTGCAACCAGTCCAGAGTTGGGTTGCTCCCGGTTCGGACCGGTTCTATAGAACCGGTAGCGGGAATTTCCCCCCGCTCGCCGAACTGGGAATGATTTCCAGTTGGCCACGCCCCCGAACTGGCTCTCTCGGCGGCACCGTAGGCGCTGCCATCTTGTTTTTTGGTTCTGCGCATGCGCAAAAGCTGTTTTCGGCACTGCGCATGCATGCGCGTGCACGTGCGGCGCGGTAGGAAGCGAACCGGCGGCGAGGTAAGTTAGAACCCACCCCTGAACCAGTCCTCACATTTATGACCTATTAAGGTCTGTTAAAGCAAAGGAAAACTGAGGTGAAATTGCAACGTTTCACATAACAACTGAGTTGCCTGTTCCAAGTGGTGGTCGCTAAATGAGGACTACCTACAGCTTCTTGAAATCCACTCATCTTGTGCTAAAAAAAGCTGAATATTTATTCTAGGAAGCATAGCTCTACTGATAAATCTGGGATTATGTGAAGATAAGTACCAGCAGGGATTGACCACTTAATAATATATTCCTTGATATCCTTTTAAGTGCTTCTTATTCTGAATGAGCTCAGAAAACACCTTTATGCAGCTCAACTATAATTATTTGACTCTGTTCAATATTCAATAATGCCATTTAAAGGGCATCATAGCTATTAGTAGTTTAGATAAAATATATATATTTGAATTTTATTCCAACTGAAGAGAATACATTTATGCATCCACCACAACATAGCACTCATCTACATTTCTGCTTTACATCCCATTATAAAACCCATCACATTTTTCATGAATCTTAATAATTTTTAAAAGAGCATGCTTTATAATTTGCATATCAAATATCATGCATACCACTCCTTGTAAAAGGATATTTCTCCAATTTGTTTATCCAGCAGATACATTTTTATAGAAACTTTCAACTTTTGCAACCTGATCTGAATAATATCTCATGTCGTATTTGAATAGAAATCCTATCCAGGTATTTACAGCATTGAACAATAATGTTTAACTGCCAGCAGCAAGCGTTTAATGCATCATATTTTTTAAAGTTTCATTTATTGAACATACGTAACATAAACTTGTAGAATATGCAACCTTTTTCTTAGTCGGACTTATTTGAACAAAAACATCCTCCCAGAAATCTTCAAAATATGTTCAGATAAAAACATAACATTCACTAGGTTATTTGTGAGGAGTAACTCCTGAAGTGTGTATCATTTTAGAGAAAACCTGAATAATTTTTGCCACTTCAGAGGTTTGCCAACTTCCTCTGAAACAAATCACAGCTCTAAATTAAAACTTGTTACACAGTTTAACACCCATTTTGTCACCTGTTAAAAAAAAAAACCAACCCTTTATCATTCTCTATATTTCTCATAACCCTCACTCAGTCTCTATCAACGCTGACAACTTTAACATAGCTTCCTGGGGAATTCTGGGAGTTGGAGTTCACACATCTTAAAGTTGCCAAGATGGAGAAACACTGCCTTACATTCACTTTGAAAATCCCTGGTTTAATATAAACTAGGCATTCAGCTGTGTTGCTTATAAACTACAGGTAGTCCTTGACTTGCAACCACTTGTTTAGTGACCATTCGAAGTATGTAACAACAGCAGCACTGAAAAAATGACTTATGACCGTTTTTTTAAAAAAAATCTTACTATCATTGCAGTATTTCCTGGGTCACATGATCAAAATGATCAGATGCTTGGCAACTGGTTCATATTTATGACGATTGCAGTGTCCCGGGTCATGTAATCCCCTTTTATGACCTTCTGACAAGCAAAGACAATGGGGAAGCCTGATTCACTTAACAGCCACATTACTAACAACTGTAGTGATTCACTTAACAACTGTGGCAAGAAAATTAATACAACGGGGCAAAATTCAATTAAAATCTGTCTCATTTAGCAACAGAAATTTTGTGCTCAAATTTGGTCATAAATCGAGGTCTACCTATACCTAACCTCCAGATCCCATGCCAGGGGGAACATCCAAAATTTGTGATCCATGTGTCTTGCCATGAAATTGTTTTGCATTTTTGTGTATTTGTGTATTTGTGCATTTTTCAAACCCACATGATCAAACATAGTGTGGCTGTTTAAACCTTTTGATAACAATGTTTTGAGACACACAATAAAGTGCACCAAATGTATCTTTTCATGCTCAAGCCAAATCTTTGTCCATTCAGCCTTTTTGGAAGTTGGCACTGGCTGTCTCTCCTTCATTTTTCCTCCAGTGAGTTCAACAATTTGCTCAATTCTAGAGAGTAAACAATTGCAAGAGTGGGCAATTTCATAATGGTTTCAGTAATTTAGATTCTAAAAAAAAATAAAAATCAATTGCTCATTTCTTGAAACGTCAAAGTGAAAATATAACACATGTTGGCAGTTTTGTCTAAAAGACAGAATGTGTATGTTCTTATGGTTTCTTTAATTTATTACTGTTTCACCTAATTTTGGTTCGTCTAGTTATTTTTCAAATTTCAAAGTTACCTGACTCCACAATGACTCTTCCTAACTGTCTTACTAGGGTAATATTTTGATACACCCATTCTTATGTTAAAACCTTTTAGAAAAAAATCAACATTTATTTTAATTTACAAAATTTCTGAAAGTATTAAAATTTTCACATTTTACAAACAATTGTACAGGTTTCTAACCAAAGAAAGATGACAGGAGTCCTAAACATAACATAAGAGCCGAGGTGGCGCAGCAGTTAGAGTGGGGTACTGCAGGCCACTTTAGCTGACTGTGATCCGCAGGTCAGCGTTTCAAATCTCACTGGCTCAAGGTTGACTCAGCCTTCCATCCTTCCGAGGTAGGTAAAATGAGGACCCAGATTGTTGGGGGCAATATAAATAGACATTGCTTACTGGTGTAAACCGCTTAGAGAGTGCTTGCACTGTGAGGTGGTACATAAATGTCACTAATAAATAAATAAATAAATAAACATAGAAACTAAAACCAAAATGCTCTTAATATGATTGGGACTTATTTCCATGTTTACTGGAAATAGAGATGATAACCAAAATTTTATTTGGAAAAAACAATACCCTTTCTGTTGGAATATTAAAAGGAATAACTTAGTTTTCTGTCACTTTTAGTAATTGCTGTGCAATATTATCATAATTCAAATGAACTAGTCATCGGTAGCACCTCTGAATCATTTAAAAACAGTTTATCTTACACCAACTCTGAAGAACAGAATTTCCATAATGTTTTTAAATAGAAAAAAACATTTTTTATTATGCGCTAGCAAAGTGGTCATTAACAGCTAAGAACAGAAAGTGGATTTTTAGTTTAGTTTCTGGGGATTAATTTCCCTCCCTCCCATTTTTGCCCCTCATAGCATTGACAATTAGAAATTCCAGGAATTATAGATGCCCCCTAATTATAGATGCCCCACATGTTATGCAGGGGGAGGGAAGTGTTTTCTTCATCCAAGAAACAACCACCTGAAAACAAAGGAAGCTACCTGGTTCAAAACCAGATTATATTAACAGATTAACAGAATTGGAAGGGACCTTGCAGGTCATCTAGTCCAACCCCCTGCCCAAGCAGGAGATCCTTACATCTGCCTCTACCTAGGATTGAACTCACAACCTCCTGATTGTGAGGCAAGAGCTCTACCTCTAGGCCACAGCTATATTTTCACCCATTCCACTATTATGCATTCTGTCTGACAGCAACATTCTAAGTGGTTAGAACACCACTTAAAAATGTTCTAACCTATCTACTGCTTGAAACTTTTAAGACATCTTCCAGCCGGTGGGTCTGTGACCTTTTGTGTGTAAAGCATCTTCTCTCCTGCTTATTATTTTTCCTGAGAAGCGTAGTTTATCCCTGCTGCAATTAAGCTCTTTGCAACTAAAGTCTGAGTACGATTGCTATATGCGGCCCAATTAGAACCATATAACAGCATGATCAACTTAGAAGAATTTAAGCAAAATTTTTAAGAAGAATCTTATAGGTTTCCTGCTGTGTGCCAAATGCAGTACTTCCACAGAAAATGGGAGTCATTAAACTTGAATTCAGTCTCTGGATAAAAATCTTTACCTACTGGCTCCTAATGTGTCAGTCATTAGGACACCACAGTCCTAATGACTGACCCATATAATGTTGGCAGACAACTTCAAATCTTGGGAAACAGCTAGTCAACATGGCTTTTGCGGTGATGCCATCTTAATGTTAGGGCCAGATGAAGCTAGATCAATATTAAGGTAAAGGATCTTATCTATAGAAGTCCAAAAGAAACCATGGCTTTTTCACACAATAGACTTAGACTTATATGCCGCTTCATAGTGCTTTACAGCTCTCTCTAAGCGGTTTACAGAGTTCAGCATATTGCCCCCAACAATCTGGGTCCTCATTTTACCCACCTCAGAAGGATGGAAGGCTGAGTCAACCTTGAGCCTAGTGAGATTTGAACAGCTGAACTGCTAGACTAGCAATCAGCTGAAGTAGCCTGCAGTGCTGCACTTTAACCACTGCGCCACCTCGGCTCTTTTATAATTACAATATATTTACAATATATTTGCAATTATATTTACAATATTTACAATATACAAATTGCAAATAACTAAATTTCAGTTTCGAGTACAAAACCCAGGTCGTTTCCAAATGGAAACCATATACATTCTTCTCTTTAATTAAAACAGTCAACTATGCTGACTCCAACCTTGAACTAACTGTCTTTAAAAAATCCTTTCCAGAGTCTATGGTGGGTTTACAAAGCACATAAAGTCATGGTTTATTCAATAAATATTGACTGGGCACCCTATGTGACATGTTTGAGACCCTTTCCATAGAATTTCTCATTTATTCTGACCATGTCATGTGGTGGAATTCACTGGAGAAAGCAATTATCTTGGGAAGAGTTAGAAGTAAGAGGAAATCAGGCCACCAAAGAACATGGTGGACACTATCAAAGCTGACACCAGCCAGAGCATAGAACAACTCAAAGAAGTAGGGCAAGAGCGGAAGATGTAGAGAGACCTGACCCATAGAATTGCCAATTGGAATCGGGTACGACTGAATGGATAACATCATCATCATCATCATCATCATCATCATCATCATCATCATCACATCATCATCATCATCATCAACTGGATTTATAATTTATGCTCACCTATAAACCATGATTAATAACAAACATAATTCCCAAAGAAGGAAACCTCTATATCCTAGAATATATGGACCCTGTCTGTAAGACGCCTGTTAGATTTGACTAGCAGAGTTAGTGCTCTCTCTCTCTCTCTCTCTCTCTCTCTCTCTCTCTCTCTCTCTCTCTCTCTCTCTCTCTCTCTCTCTCTCTCTCTCTCCCCCCTCCCTCCCTCCCTCCCTCCCCCCTCTCTCCTATGCTATCTACTTCCTTTGTGTACCTTCAGTTTCCCTCCTTGCTTTTTAAGGACACTGAATCATCCACAATGAAGGTCTTTTTAGAAAGGCACTTCTCAAGTAATTTAATGTTCCTCTAATTCATGATGCATTCAAAAACTGCATGAGGTTTTTGCATAAGCTTTTGTTGCTCCGACTGTGCCTTCACTGTGCAGAAGTTACTCATTCCTTACCCTTGAGAATCTTTTTTCCCCTTCATTTTGTTCTGAAATGAAAACAAGTAGCCACAAAGTTGATTCGGATAGTATTGATTAAAATTTATTTTCTCCCAGTTGAGTCAAATTGATTTTGCTCACATTGTTAATTCCCTGATATAAAGACTCTCTGTGAGAAGCCTCTTGGAGAAATGGCTATGTGAATGAATCTAAATTAAAATGTAACTGAAAAACTTGTTTTACCCCACTGAACTTAATAAATAAAGTGAGATCATTGATGCTCAGTGCATTATGACAACCTAGTAATACATATAAGGCATTTAGTGATAATCAGGGATGGAAATATCAGATTGCAGTTAAATGTTTGAGACTTGCATCTGGGATTGCATCTGCATATGAAAATTATTTCTCCCAGCATGGTAGCCCCAAACAGGTCAGGAATAAATACAACTCATCTCCACTCCATGTCAAATTGCATCCGATCAGTATCAGAGTATTCTTAGAAGTACAGTTCTTCATCCCAATTATAACATGCCCATCATGCTAATAGGCAGCAAACAAAGTGCTCATTAATGAGGCTTTTCCAACAGAATGATGGAGAATACTATTCATCATGTACTAAAATATTCTTCCTATGATAGGTAAGAAGGAAAAGAATGACTGAAAATCCACTTCCTTAAATAAACAACTAATTACAATGAAAAATTACTATATAACTAAGGTGACTGCATGCTTCAAAAATCACCCACAAGAAGCACTTCAGATCTTGTGTAAATATGAACCTGAAAGGGATATCTGCTTTAAGAAATCCCCTTATTAAGTTAATCCGAGTCTTCAAGGAACAGAACATTATTTCCTGATTCACTCAAAAGGGAGCAAAATGTAACGGGACTTTAATGAATAATGGAAATGTTCTGAATTTGCAAGAGATTTTGCAGGAGATAACCAGGCTGAGCCTGAGGGAACGGTCAAATGCATCATCAGTTATGAGTTCCTTGGTGCCCATAGGAGATCTAAGTCAGCTCACTTTGAATTCATGTGACTCTTACCTACTGCTAATTTGCTTGGGCCATTAATGGATCAGATTCTTGTAGAGAGCTTAAGTTTGCAATAAATATTAATACCCATTTGAACTGCCTGGATCTTATGATTGCCCCGACATCTGACAAATCCGATGATGAGCCGAGGTGGCGCAGCAGTTAGAGTGCAGTACTTCAGGCTACTTTAGCTGACTGTGATCAGCAGTTCAGCGGTTCAAATCTCACCGGCTCAAGGTTGACTCAGCCTTCCATCCTTCCGAGATAGGTAAAATGAGGACCCAGATTGTTGGTGGCAATATAAATATACCGTACATTGCTTAATGGTGTAAACCGCTTAGAGAGTGCTTGCACTTTGAGGCGGTATTTAAGTCTAGCTAATAAATAAATAAATAAATAAAATCCAAAGTAATCTTCTAAACCACATTTAAAGTGTGCATGGACAAATCAGTCACCTGTTCTTATCAAACCATGTTTCACTTGAATATCTTTCCTGACCAGAAAGGGATATGAATTAGTTTAGAAGAATTTGGGTCTGGTTTTTTTTTCCTGCTCAATACGTTCAATCATTCATTCATTCATTCATTCATTCATTCATTCATTCATTCATTCATTCATTCAAAATCCCAAATAATTCTGGACAACCCAAAAAAAAACCCCAAAAGAAATATAAAAACAAAAAAAGATCCCTACAAAATAATTACAAGGAAACAATCCAGTACGCTGACCTCAGAAGGCAAGGGGGCATGGGGGACTACCGGGAAGGCTGCATGGAAGGCCACCAAGCATGGAAGGGCTGCGGGGAAGGGAATAAGCTGCTACCTCCCTTCTCCTCCGCCCCGACATGCTTGCCTGCCTGCCACGTGGCCTTCCGCTTGCCTGCTTTCACAAGCTGGCCCCAGGGACACTGGGAAGGCTGCGTGGAAGGCAGGAAAGCATGTCAGGGCTGCAGGCCATGGGGAATGGAGTAGGGAAGGCAGGCTGGGATGGTGGTGGGGCATGGGCAGCTAGGTAGGCCATGACTTTGCAGGCTCACCTGGCAGGCAGATCAGGGGCCCAGCGCTTCAGGCAGGCAAGCTGCAGAGCAGAGACTGGGCAGGGCAGGGCGAGCGAGCGACGACTGGGGGACCAGTTCGGGGGCGTGGCCAGCCAGCTGTCACTACCGGTTTGCCGAACTACTGGCGGCCGCCACTACTGGTATACCCGAACCGGTCCAAACCGGTAGCATTTCACCCCTGATTTATGATATTTATTTACCAGGTGGACTCTGAACAGTTTATTCTCTTTTAGAATAAGAAGGTGAAAAGCAACATGAAATAATCTAATAAATTACAGTTAATAATCTCACTGCACTAAAAACATCCAAAGTGATGCATTGCACACTTTAGCACATGCAAGGGATAAAGTTGAAGCACATTTCCACAAGGAACATGGCTTCAAACTTCTAAAACCGATATGAAACTGCCATGTTTCTATCAATTACTTATCTAACAAGTAATTGATGGTGCAGTGGTCAGAAGGCAGTATTGCAGGCCAGGAATTCGATCCTGACTGGCTCAAGGTTGACTTAGCTTTCCATCCATTCAGTAAAGCATTGTGAAGCAGAATAAAGTCTAAGTACTATTGCTATTTCTATGTTCCTTTATTTTGTTTGATTTGACTTCTGGCCACTGCAAATACCAGTGAAGCTGGAATACTTCAACTTTTATTTCTTTTACAGACCTGCAAAGGTCATAAATGCAAGGAATGGTTCTACTATTACTTTTTCATCACTATTGTAACTGCAAATAGTTCCTAACCAAAGAAATCATTAAATGAGGACTACCTGTAAGCTGAGTTTTCTGAAGTTGCAAAAAACAGACTTCCACATCGCCATTTTTAAAGAATGTTGTTATATCACAAATGATTTCAGTATTACTGCTGTTTTCCTCTTTAAGAAGATCTCTTCCATTGAATGAAGGCAAAAGCTTAGTGGATAAAGAAATTGATGTCTTAAGTCACATGGAAATGCAACCCTTCCAGGTCCAGAAAGACTAAAAGAGCTAATTATGTTTGCTAGCATTAGGGCAAAGACAGTGATTACTAGGATCAGAATAATTATTTTTTCTTCTTCTTTGTGACCAAGGGAGCCAAGAAGCCAAGAAACCTTGGCAGATGGAGTGAAGTTATTTAGCCTTTCTGTCCTGAGCATTTTTCAGTTCAAAACACCCTTTTCCCAGTTGTGTTTTCACCAATGAAGTGAGAAAAAGGAAGTTACTCAAAACTCATGGTTTGAATCCCAATGAGTCTTCAATCTACTTTCTGGATGTACCCTTTTCTTCTATTCTATTCATGGATGTATACCATCTTTCAAAACAGAACTGTTCCATATAGATTGTTGTAAATGCTTTAAAAATCAACATTGGAAAGACATAAATTATAAAATGAACAGATTCTTAAAATAATAATGCAATAGCATCATCTTGTTTTTGTAAACTGCCCTGGAAGCATTGCTAAAAGGTATTATTTTTATTTTAACATGAAAACAACAACAACTTTGGACAGATTACAGCTAAAAAAAATACAAATTATAATTAGGATATTAAAAGTACTTTAAAACAATCAAAAGAATATTTTTTTAAAAAACCAGTATTTATTAGTAGTATGTTGTGTAAAACCAATCAACGGTGGTTTATTGAATAAAGTATGAGCCATGGCTTAATTTGCTATGAACCAAACTATCAATTTATCTCCCAATAAAGACAAAAAGAGGACTACATATTCAGATCAGGTACCATAACAGAGACCTTATTCTGTGTCAAGCTAGCTAGATCTATATTAAATAATTAACAATGTCAAGTTATAAGTGCCTTGAATTCAAGTTGTTGGAATGTAGTCTAAAACTAACACCTAGACTAATACCTAGATGACATGTTTTGTGTAGCCTTGTTTTCTGTGACAGTTTTTGGTCTTTGTCTCTAAAATTGTGCATAAGAACAGTGCTGAAGTTTGTACTCTGTTGAAGTTTTGCTTACAAGTCTATTCCATTTTTGTATTGAGTGCCTTTACTTCTTCTCCTTCTTGATCTTGAGTGTACTTAGCTAATCCTTTAACCAGCTTTAGTGTAAATTGAAGACAGCTCTGAACAAAACAGACCAAAATGTTTTGTTAACCTATCCATTCTAAACCTGAGCTAACAAAACTATTTGTTTTTTTAATTCTGTTTCATAAAATGACTTGGTTTAATCAATAGGCTAAAACAATGGACAAGTTCCAACAAATTAATGGAGCTTGTTCTTCCTAACCCTACAACAGCCTCATATGGGATGTGAATCCAGTCACAACATCTTGATTCTAGCTACCCTACTAAACTTAGTTTGACACTCCAGGTCCTCAGTAGGATCTTGCTATGGAAGTGCAACATAAATAAAGCAGGAATAATTTTCTGTGTTATTTCTTTTAATTACTGGGACCATAAAAACTACTTTTCCCTGGCATATGCCTAGCAATTCTGAGAAAGTCATAAAATTCAAATAGCATTTAGGAAGAAGATGGCTGCATTACTGTTAGCCTCTTTCCGGATAGATGGAAATTAAAAGAAAGGATATTCTGAATAATTATATACTAAAGGACCCTTCAAAGCTGTTCTCCAAGGGGATTCTTTCTGGTTCAAAAAGACATCAATATATATCTTCAGGCCCTTGTTAGTTCTTCTGAAAAGTGAAGTTTTTACATTGTTTATGTTATACCTTTCTAACTGAGCTATAAATACTGATCAAATTATTAGCTTGGTGGAATCATCCAAGTAAATTGCTTTTTAAAAAAGGAAAGTTGTGTCTGGAAAGGTGAACCCCCTCTCCCCACCCCAATTATTCAATGATCTACTGTTAGTAAACATCCAGATGACCATTAGATGTCAGAATAAATACAGAAAGTCTACCATATTTTTGGAGTATAAGACGCACTTTTTTCCTCTCTAAAAGTGACTGAAAATTTGGGTGCGTTTTATACTCTGAATGTAGCTTTTTCAAAGCTTTTTTTCCAGCCCTAACTAGGTGCTAACAGATCTTCCCAGCTCTTACCTTGCAGGCTTTTTTCATTGTTACTCTCTCCGAAGAATGTTTTTCCAGCCCTAAGTCTTTGCAGGTTTTTTTTTCATTGCTCTACTTGCTCCGAATAAGTTTTTTTCTAGCCCTAACCAGGTGCTAACTATCTTCCCAGCTCTTACCGGCTTGCAGGTTCTTTCATTGTTACTCTCTCACAAGAAGGTTTTTTTAAGTCCTAACCAGAGGATAAAATAATGTGCTGAAGCTGCTCCGAATAAGTTTTTTTCTAGCCCTAACCAGGTGCTAACGATCTTCCCAGCTCTTACCGGCTTGCAGGCTCTTTCATTGTTACTCTCTCCGAAGAAGGTTTTTTTAAGTCCTAACCAGGGGATAAAATAATGTGCTGAAGCTGACCAGACTAAGGATGCTAGCCAGATGAATACCTGGTAGGCAGATTATTTTCCCCTATTTTCCTCCCCAAAAACTAAGGTGCGTCTTATACTCCGGTGCGTCTTATACTCCGAAAAATACAGTATTTTTATTTTAATTTGGTATTGCTTAGTGGTTTCCTGGATTATGTCACTCCAATACCAAATAGGTTTTTGCTGCTGTTGTGCTTAAGTCAATCTACAGTTTTGTATCTTGAACAAAAGGCAAATAGATTTATTTCAGGAAATGATTGAATGAGTATTCCCTGCTTTTAGATCTCGGTGAAATTATTATCAATGTGAACCAATCCAGGCAGGATGAAGGCCCTTTCATGAAAAACTATGGACTCAATGGAAGAGAATAGCTGAAATGGACCTGTGGGATCCTTAGTGCTCACTGTTCTTTGTTGTTTTCTTGCAAATGTTTCATTATCATATCATTATGAGCCGCGGTGGTGCAGTGGTTAGAGTGCAGTATTGCAGGCTACTTCTGGTGACTGCCGGCTGCCTGCAATTTGCCAATTCAAATTTCATCAGGCTCAAGGTTGACTCAGCATTCCATCCTTCCAAGGTCAGTAAAATGAGGACCCAGCAGAGGTGGGTCCTCATTCGGACCGGATCAGCCAAACTGGTAGCGACTCACTGGTGATGTCAATGTCGGTGCCGGTCTGTGCGCGCTGCCATCTTTTTTTTTTTTTTTTGCAAAATTTTCCCTGTTTGGATGGCTTCTCCTCTTCTGCTGCTTGAAAAAGGGCCGTCCTGCCCACCCCAGGTTAATACTGACCTTTATTTCTTCGCCCGAAGCACAGCTGATAAGCTCCTCAGCTGTGTTTCGGGCTGATTCCTGCTACTGAGCATGCGTGGAAGCCAAATTGCATGAGGGGACGCAGGCAAAATGTCGCAATACGAATCGGTAGGGAAGATAAGTGGAACCCACCCATAGGACCCAGATTGTTGGGGGCAATATGCTGACTCTGTAAACCTCTTAGAGAGGGCTGTAAAGCACTGTGAAGTGGTATATAAGTCTAAGTGCTATTGCTATTATCTAACAAGTAACATTTTCAGTGCTAGAAGGGAGTGGGGTTACACACTCCCTTCTAGCACTGAAAGGATTACCTAGTCAAGTAATGAAATGTCTGCAAGGAAACAACCAAGCTTAGAGAGCACCAAGGATCCCATAAACGATGGACTGTAATCTATCATGGTAATGGAGTGTGAATTGGTAGAAAATATGTTTTTTAATTCTCCAGCCTAGGATCTAGAAAGAATGAGTGAATGACATGCCCAGAGTCTGAATTTAAGTGAAGACTCTTGTTTCTTTGATTTCCTGACCATAGTCCAGCACATTAACCACTACAACGTATTGGTACTCTGTGTGCATGTGTGTGTGTTTGTTGTATGTGCACAATACAAAAACTATGATTTTATTCGACAATAGGAAAGCAACCCATCTTTTAATATTAACTAGAATAGCAGTGAAAAGATAAATCCTTTATTGGTAAGAGATTATCTGTCAAGAATTGGGATACGTTTATATGTTCAAACTGACTAATTATGTACAAGAGAATGTATGCATATTGATAATTCTTACCAAACATTACAATACATTAATCATTTTTCAGATGGCAAAATGTAAGATATTATACAGCCATTCATCTCTGAAATAAATATTAGTATTATTATAATATGTAAAATCTGTACAGAAACATCTGCCATTTAACTTCGGAGAAACATATTCCCAGGTAACTGAATATATAATTGTGGACACAGTACCTTACAGATGCAGTTGAGAATGTTTAAGCTACTTTGTATTGCAATTCATAGTGTTTAAAAATGTAGTGTTTGATAAAACAGAATTTGATATATTGAAGCATAGACATTGTGGTAATAATAATTGCAATAAAGTGGTAAAAAAAAATCAGAACATTAAATACAAGCTGAACAGTCAAGACCTTACAGACGACCCTCACTCTGTCAAAGACCTTGGAATACTCATATCAAATGACCTAAGCCCACTGCAACAACATCACCAAAAAGGCTTCAAGAGTTGTTAACCTAATCTTACGTAGCTTCTTCTCCGGTAATATCACACTACTAACCAGAGCATACAAAACATTCGCCAGACCAATCCTCGAATACAGCTCATCTGTCTGGAACCCACACCGCATATCGGACATAAATACATTAGAAAGTGTCCAGAGATACTTTACAAGAAGAGTCCTCCACTCCTCTAACTCACAACAGAATACCATACACAACCAGACTTGAAATCCTGGGCTTAGAAAGCTTAGAACTACGTCGCCTTCAGCACAACCTAAGCATAACTCATAAAATTATCTGCTACAACGTCCTTCCTGTCAGTGACTACTTCAGCTTCAAACAATACACGAGCACATAACAGATACAAATTCAAAGTGAACCGCTCCAAACTTGACTGTAGAAAATATGACTTTAGTAACAGAGTGGTAAATGCCTGGAACTCACTACCTGACATTGTGGTTTCGTCACCAAACCCCCAAAACTTTACCTTTAGACTGTCCACTGTTGACCTCACCCGATTCCTAAGAGGTCAGTAAGGGGCGTGCATAAGTGCACCAGCGTGCCTACCGTCCCTGTCCTAATGTTCCCGCTTATCAGTACCCATCTTATGTATATAAACAATGTTATATCTATGTATATTACCAACATGTACTTGACAAAAATAAATAAATAAATAAATTGATTGTATATACTTATTAGTAAATAGTCCTCGACTTACAATCACAATTCAGCCAGAAATTTCCGTTGTTAAGAAAATTGCTAAATGAACTTTGCCCCATGTTACAACTTTGCTTGCCACTGTTGTTGAGTGAATCGCTGCAGTTGTTAAGTTAATAATACAATTGTTAAGTGAATGTGGCTTCCCCGCTGACTTTGACATATACACAATGCAAAACTCTGAGAAAGCACAGGCAATTTCATGGAAAGACACATGGATCACAAACTTTGAAGTCTTGGATGTTCCCTCTGGGATGGGATCTGGAGGTAAGGTACAGGTTGTCCTCAATTTATGACCAAAATGGAGCCCAAAGTTTCTGTTGTTAAATGAGACAGTTTTTATTTGAATTTTACCCTATTATATGACCTTTCTTGCCACAATTATTAAGCGAATCACTGCAGTTGTTAGTAACAGGGTTGTTAAGTGAATCTGGCTTCCCCATAGACTTTTCTTGTCATAAGGTCACAAAAGAGGATCACATGACCCCAGGATACTGCAACAAATATGAGTCAGTTGCCAAATGTCTGAATTTTGGTCACATGACCATGGAGATGTTGCAACAGTCATAAGTGTGAAAAATGATCATAAGCACTTCCCCCAACTTTGAATGGTCAATAAATGGATGGTTATAAGTCAAGGACTACCTGTACACATCTAACTATTACTGCTGTAGCCAAGGAGGAGTTAAAAGTATAGAAAAAGGATAGGTTTGGGAACAGGTGGAGCTTCTGAAACAATCTGATTATACAGATTGTTAGCATGTGTGACGGCCCTGCTAAGAACATTAGACTAAGACTGGGAGATGCATGGGAAAATCTCCATAAATGGCCATTTCTAAATCCATTTCTTTCAGGAAGAAACCCCTTTTTTCTGTAAACAGAAAGTTGGCAAAGAGAGATCAACTCTGGAGGTCCTTCCCAGATGAGGAATGAAAAATTCATCAGTTGTAGCTGTCTCGCCAACGATGCTCCATTCATGGTAAGAACCAAAAAGGAAGCAACTGGGCAGAATTTCAAAAGTAAATTGCAGGAGGCTTTTGATCTCCTAGAAACAAAGTCTTTATAATCCCTACATCCTGAAAATTTGGGTCACTCCTCCCATCCCACCGGTTTGATAGTCACCACATCTATGCAAAGCCTAACTAGTTGGTCAAATTTTGGTCAAAGGTTTTGCCTTTTTAATTTTTTCACGCTCCTCACCCTGGCCTTGAGAGACGGCAACATGCAAAATATGCTTCCAAGCTACCAGTGTCTCATTAGCTCTGGTGCCAAGTGTCATAAACTCTGCACCAACTGAAGCCGACTCTCGTTTAGCACTGGTGTTGATTGTCTTTTCACCTATATAATTAGAAGCTGCTTTGCTGCATTTTTTTTTTGCAATGTGGGGTGAATCTGGGGCTGAACATGTGATTAAATACAGTGCTGGTTTTTGCTGCTGAATTTATCTCTCTCCGGTACTGACTCCGTTCTGTGTCAGAGCTGTCTCTGCCTCCTTGCGTCTGTGTTGCTGTGTTGTTTTCCAAGAAGCTAAGCTGTGTTTCAGATACGTACAGAAGGTGGGGACTGACAAACGGGAGAGCTGCTTTAGTATGCACATCACGGCTATACTGCAGGGAGCAAGCAGTTATTGCACACATGAGCCAGGATAAACACTTGGTTACTCTCCTTATAAGCACCTCTTCCAACAGGGAGAGGGAATAAAGTGGGAGGAAGAAGCAGCATTTGAAGTAACCTTTTCCAAGGAGCAGGTAGAGCCACTAGTAGTCTCTCTCCCCATTTCTTACTAAAGAGACATGTCTTATTCCTGCTAAGGAGCCGAGGCAGCATCTAAGGGGAGTACAGACTTAAGGGGAGTAGCAACCTATCACAGGTAGGAAGCACTTTTTGACATCTTTCTCAATACTTGTCTTGGCTACTTGTTTCCTTTGCAAGGGCTCACTTTTTCAGACCTCCTGTCATGTTGCTGATGGTATTTCCTATCCTGAATAGAAAGGACCTTGAGGAAACCTTCAGGGTGTTGCTCAGATATGCGCTCGTACTCTTGAGTGCTCTTTAAAGTAGAAGGATGTCCCTTTTCTCACCTGGAAGGAGGGTGTGCGTTCTGAGTGCTAAAATGCAGCTAGTGGAACTGCAGCTGTTCTCTTCTTCTAAATGAGCCCATGTCACAAACAAAGTAGAAATGAGCCGTTTTCAAACAGGAACAGCTGCTATATATATATATATATATTTAGCAAGTAGCATTGTTGCTTTCCCTCCAATTTACTACAATAAATTGTCTGTGTGTTTTGAAGGAAGAAAGCATGCTCTGGTGTATTCAAAATTATGCCGAGAGTTGATGTACTATTATATTTTCATAAGGAGTGAATGAATGAATATTTCATCACGAGTTCCGTAAAGTTGTATGTGGGACAGCTTTGTCTTCTCTTGCAGTTCTTTGTACTTCTTAATGACAAGTATTTCAGGTCATCTGGTTTTGCAATTGTGGAAGGACGAAAGAGAAAAAAAATATAGGATGTATGGAAAGCTGCTGGTGTTTTCTCAGAAATTTTATTTTAGGAATGTGCATAATGACATTAGATTGTTCTTGCTTATCCTGAAGTTTAACAAAAATGTTTCTTTTGGACCGAAGTGAACTGAATGTTTGCTGAAACTTTCATATTGCGTCATATTGCGTTGGATTTTTTACAAGCCAGTGATTTAAAAGTATGTGTGTACAAGCAAAAATAAGGATTTTTGGGTGGAGCAGTCCAAGTGGATATTAAAAAATTGTTAAAACTATTTCTGACATTTTTAAAAAGTGTATTTTTAAACAATTAATTGTATTGCATTTTGATGTAACATAAGCTAAACAACAAACCCAAATAGCCTGTTTTCAATATAACAGAATATACATAAAATTTGACTGTTTCAAAATGCAACACCAAGCCATTGTTGTTACAGTATTTTAATCAACTTTTTAGAAAATAGTTTCTGTTTAGAATGCAGATAATATTTCTTAATATTTTATGTAATGCTCAGACTGGTTTCCTTAAAAGTTGAAGGGATCTGTTGTATTTCAGGTAGGAGTTTAATTGAGTAGAAAAAAAACACACTTTGTGACATAACACTGAATGATTTTTGTCACTGTACAATTCATAGCTTCATTTTGAAATTGTGCTTATATGGAAGTTCCTATGAAATATAGCATCTCTTCGAAGATATACATAGAGCCTCAAATAATCAATCTTATTAACAGGATACGGTTAACACATAACCAGTAATGGCTGGTTAAGCATAGGGTGTCGCTACAATCTTCTTTAAGGGCACCGGCACGAGGTTGGATAAAATATGACTTTCTTTTGTCCTATTATGTTATTTAAACTGATTTTGCAAATAGCAACACTTAAAAATACCTACTAATAAGATACCAATGTACACAATGCAAGCCATTATATATGCTATTACCGTATTTGATGCCCCATAATTTCAAAATGCATGCCTACATTCCATAAGGCATTGAAATGACATATTTGCTACCCTCTGTTAGAAGTGATGCCTTAAAGTTCACCGAACTGTATATAAAGCAGATTTTGTCAATTTGTTTTCAAGGTACTTTCCTCATAATAGAGTGCAATGCATGAAAAACATCAAAAGATATCCAGAAGCTTTAAGGCATGTGATATCTCTAGTGTTTTAAGAGTTTGTTTATGAATGCTTCGTTCAAGGAAAGGAGAAAAGTCAAACAAAATTCCAGTTCTTGCAATACTACACAAACGTCTGAGGAATGAATACAATAATTCCATGGTTCAAATCAAACAGAACCACATACATACATTCATTTTGATTATTGTCGCGAATGTTTTAGACTTTGTAAGGTGTCGCATCTTTTTTTTAACAATTGAAACCTTACATTTCCATGTTGTAGTTCAAAGATGTGCACTCAAGAAAATTTTTGTATTTATATGCCTTTATCCATGTAACTTATTTTATTTTAATTTTTAATTTTTAATTTATCCATGTAACATTGCAGAAATTTCTCAACCTTGCAAACTTTAAGATGTGTGGACTTCAACTTCCAGAATTCCCCAGCCAGCCTTGAAGTCTACACATCTTAACATTGTCAAGGTTGGGAAACAATGATGTAGACATTTTGTAAGATCTGGATACAAGGTTTCATAGCAACACATTCTTAACATGAGTTGAAGCACAATTGAGCAATGACTTTACATTCATTGATATCTTTTGACAATTGGAACTGATATTTTATATCAAACTGGAAAGTATCATCGTGTAGTAGAACTACGTAATACTTTAGCAATCCTTCAATCCCTCTAAATATTTTTTTCCGTGTTTAAACATTTTATTAGATTATAGAATAAAATAAAAAATACAAAATAGAGGGGGGAGGGGGAAAGAGAAGTGTGGGGAGACGGGGGAGGGGAAGAAGAAAAAAGTGTTGACTTCCGACTCCCTCAGTTACAGTAAAATATAGCATTAATATCAAACCACAACATTTTAGTTTTCCATAATAATATAAACTAGCAATTTCTAAAAAAAAAAAAACAAATAATCTAATTGGTAAAACCCAAAATCAAAGTTTCATTTTTTCCCACCTCAAGCACAAAGTCCATGTGGCAAGAAAAGTACCGTATTTTTTGGAGTATAAGACGCACCTTTTTCCTCCCTAAAAGTGGCTGAAAATTTGGGTGCGTCTTATACTTTGAATGTAGCTTTTTTCCCAGCCCTAACTAGGTGCTAACAGATCTTCCCAGCTCTTACCTTGCAGGCTTTTTCATTGTTACTCTCTCCAAAGAATGTTTTTTCAGCCCTAAGTCTTTGCAGGGTTTTTTTTCATTGCTCTACTTGCTCCGAATAAGTTTTTTTCTAGCCCTAACCAGGTGCTAATGATCTTCCCAGCTCTTACTGGCTTGCATGCTCTTTCATTGTTACTCTCTCCAAAGAAGGCTTTTTAAAGTCCTAACCAGGGGATAAAATAATGTGCTGAAGCTGACCAGACTAGCCAGATGAATAGGCAGATTCCCCCCCCCCCTATTTCCCTCCCCAAAAACTAAGGTGCAATTTATACTCCGGTGCGTCTTATACTCCGAAAAATACAGTACTTATATTCTTTTCTTTAATCAAATGGTGAATTTAGCCATCTCTGCCAGCTCCATCAGCTTCTGTAGTCATCCGCCCATGGTGGGAATCGAAATGTCCTTCCATTATTTTTTTCATACAGTAGTCTTGCTGCTGTCAACATGTATAAGATCCAAGTTCCAATTTTTTTCCCTCCAAGTCTTTTTCCATTAAACACAAAAGAAAAGTTTCTGGTTTCATCTTTATCTTCATTTTAAGAATTCTCTGTACTAAAATATGAATCTTACTCCAAAATTCCTTTGCTTTGTCACGTGTCCACCATAAATGATAAAAAGTCCCTTCTTTACTTTTAAACTTCGAACATTCATTTGAAATACCTTTATACATTCTAAATAACTGATCCAGTGTTAAATACCAGCGATACATCACCTTACAGAAATTTTCTTTTAAATTATAGTTTAGTGTAAATTTTAAATCTTTCATCCACATATTTTCCCATTGCTCAAGCATCCAAATTATATCCAGAATCACATTATATCCAAAATTCCTTGCCCAGTGAATCTTGCAATGTTTTACATGTTTACTTTCCAAATTCAACTTCAGTAACGTTTTATAAACCTTAGCAACAATGTCACTACCACACAGTAAGATTTCCAATTCATTTTTAACTAAATCAAACCCATAACTCTTTTTATCTATTTTAAAATAGAAAAAATGCCAGAGCCCACTGTAACAACATTGCCAAAAAGGCACTAAGAGTTGTTAATCTAATCTTGCGTAGCTTCTTCTCTGGCAATATTACACTGCTAACCAGAGCATACAAAACATTCACTAGACCAATTCTGGAATACAGCTCACCTGTCTGGAACCTGCACTGCATATCGGACATTACTACAATCGAGAGAGTCCAGAAATATTTCACAAGAAGAGTCCTCCACTCCTCCGCTCGCAACAGAATACCATATGACTTGAAATTTTGGGCTTAGATAACTTAGAACTACGTCGCCTTCGATCTGATCTAAATGTAGTTCATAAAATCATATACCAAAATGTCCTACCTGTCAATGACTACTTCAGCTTCAACCGCAACAATACATGCACAAACAATAGATTCAAACTCAATGTAAACTGCTCGAAACTCGACTGCAGAAAATACGACTTCAGCAATAGAGTTGCCAATGCCTGGAATGCACTACCTGACTCTGTGGTTTCTTCCCCAAACCCCCAAAACTTTAACCTTAGACTGTCTACAGTAGACCTCTCCCCATTTCTAAGAGGTCTGTAAGGGGCGTGCATAAGCGCACCATTGTGCCTACCGTCCCTGTCTTACTGTCCTATTGTCCTCATTTATCTGTGCTTACTTTGCTTATGTTTATGTTTATACCAATTATGTTTATACCAATACCTCTATCTTGTACATGTTTGACAAACAAATAAATAGAAAATAAATAAATAAATTATGAGATAAACCCAGGAGCAAAAACACACAGCACACAAAGCCTTTAGATAATTAATAGTGGTTTATATACAGCTAAATATATACAAACTTATAGGTGGTTAAATACCTTATCATACAGCTACTGATACATGGAGAAGAGCAAAGCGATACACGACGAGAGACAACATGAGGAGAAGGGACATGACCTCTAATGGCTTCCCTTATATAGGTAGCTTCTTACCCAGCTTCTTAAAGTGGCAGTAACCGTGCTACTTCATTCCCATTGCATCAGCTTCCGGTTGTCTCCGCTTCCAACTTCTCATAAGCTTACAGCTATTAAATCTATATACCCTGACACATACTGTATAAACTTGGAAATATCCCTCTGCCATTGTTTAAATGGATTATCAGTTGTGAGTATTGGTAGTGTCTAGAATAAAAAAAGCATCTTTGGTAATATGTTCATCTTAATTACAGAAATTCTACCCAATAGTGATAAATGTCCCATCTTCGTAAGTCCTGTTTAACATTCCTCCAAAGAGGGACATAATTATTTTGAAACAATTTTATATTTGAATTTGTCAACATAACCTCTAAGTATTTCACCTTTTTCTTGACCCTAAAACCCAACTTTTTAGTCAATATATCACTGTCCTGAGATGACATATTCTTAATCAACATTGTTGTTTTCTGTTTGTTTGTTTATTTTAAAACCTGCTAAAGCCCCAAACTCATTTAATTTCCTCATCAAATATTCTATATTTTTTTTTGGGGGGGGGGCTTGCAAGAATATAACCAGATCATCAGCAAATGTCCTCAATTTATAAACTTCTTTCTTGATACTTATACCCCTTATTTTGTCATCTTGCCAAATATCTCTATTCAAAATAATAATTATTGTTGGATTGTTCGGCTGTATATCAATGGTCCTAACTTGGGATCCGGGGACCACTGATGGATGGTGAAGTTTTTGCAATTAATCCCTTCCTCGGTATAGAGAGCAAGGAAGATGATATTGACACTAATACACAGAAGGTGAGACATAGGCAAAAGGGACTGAAACATGTTTAAGTCCAGAGCTATGAGATAATATTCAGAAGCAGATCAAGCGGAGGCCTCCCTAATTCATTGGAATATAAATGGAGGAATTGGCACAGCACAATCAGATTAGCAACGTTCTGTTATTATTGCCAAACTCAATATAGGAAATCTTATCTTTTCTGTGTAGCTGGTTTTCTTGTCTGGTCTATCTAGGGGAGCTGATAGTTGGGGAAAATAAATAACAATTTAAAAAGCCAATATCTTAGGATAGTGCCCTGTTTTCACTAAAGTTCCCTTGCCTGATAACCTGCAAAAAATTAATGGGAAAATTAAACTCTTGCAACATTTGATTAGCTCCCAAGATGTTGGCTATTTTATAGTTTTTAACTTTTATAAATATTAACTTTTAATTTTAGGATTGACAGATGCCAGCTGTCCTTTAGGACAATGTTGTTGACTGACAACCTTTATTAACTTCAAATGATAAGGCCATAATCCAAATAAAGAAAAAATGTGGTGATTGATTCTTTGCATACTTACTTTGGAGCAATATATGTATAAAATGAAGACTGCTTCATTTGATTTACTCTACCACAGTCTATAACACAGGTCTTCAAACTTGGCAACTTTAAGACTTGTGGACTTCAACTCCCAGAATTCTCCAGCCAGCTGGCTGGAGAATTCTGGGAGTTGAAGTCCACAAGTTTTAAAGTTCCCAAGTTTGGGGAACCCTGGTCTATAACTTTGTGAAACCTACTTTAGTATACTTGAACGCTAGCAGTGATTAAAAATATGATCCACTATAAAAAGATTGGCACTTAGATTGGCACGCAGGCCTTAGGAAGAACCTGAAGATTTAGTTTTGCCATTTTGCCTGGGGAATTTGGTATGAAGCCTCTAAATGACTTTATTGACAATATAATCTAAATGACAATATATTGACAATACAGTCTAAAGGACAATATAGTCATTGCACTTCTGCAAATTATGCTCTTTATAGTTTTCATTGTTTTAGGTGCCTTTCATTGGGTTTTTGTTATATGATTTGGTTATTTTTTGTATTGTATGTGTGTGCTTTAACTTCACAAGCTGCCCAAGGCGATTATGTGAAATAAGTCACTATATAAATTGAGCAAATAAATACCAACTTGTGTATGAACTTTTAATGTCTTTTATTGAGCTCTTCAATGTGATTTGGAAAGAAGTTTCTTGTGTTCTTAAGCAGAATGCAAAGCTAAGATCATTTAATATAGCTTAAATAGCTGAAAACATATTGGTGGATCACCAAGGTATATTGCTCATGTGTTTTATATTCTAATAAACCATGGGAAACTGAAATCAATCAGTTCCTGAGCAATGCCATCCATTATTACAAAAAGACAGACGTGTCCACCTAAACTAATGAGCAAAGTAAATCATAATGTGATATTTAAACTCTGCTATAAATATGAACTGTTGCAGTTCTCTTGAGTGTCCAGTAACTCTTGATGCACATATTTTAATGTAATGAGTGTTTTCCAAAGCAAAAACCTAAGTATAGTTGCTTCCCTAATAATATATGATCATAAATGTTATAGTAATGATGAAGCTATTAGAATTTAATGCGTGTTTGGGGAAGAGATTGAAGTAGGCGATGAATTATAGGCTCATCTATATTCCTGAAGATGTTCCTAATAATGTTTTTCTGCCCTTTTATATATTGACTTAAGTCAACAGGAACCGAAGTTTGTGCAGAATTGCAGCCTGTCTCTGATACATTTTCTTGAGTGTCATTTCAGCAACAGCATCCGAATGGTGGCATTTGCTACCTTAGGAACTGCTCTTTGCCCATTCTTGATTAATTTTAGATATCAGGCCAAGATCACCTGCTATAAGTAGTTTCTGATTATCATAGATTGATTCAGTGAGGTGTCTATAGGCCAGGGGTGGGTTCCACTTACCTTCCTTACCTTTGCATCACAACGGAAGTGTGCATTTTGCGCGCACACGCTTGCTTTGTGTGCGCACCCACATCACGTCGCGCAAAACACCCGGAAATGGCCCTTTGAGCAGGTGCAGAAGCCTTTGTGCATGCGCAGAGGGTTTTTTTGCAAGCCGCGGCGACCGGAGGACCGGTTCATGGGCGTGGACCGCCAGTCATCGCTGCCGGTTCAGCGAGCGGCAGTAAATTTCCGCTACCGGTTCTAAAGAACCAGTCCGAACCGGTAGCCACCCACCACTGCTATAGGCACTTTATTCAATAAATTAATTTTTTACCCAGGTAAATGGAGTAAACATTCCATTCACCTGTTTTAACAAGAATAAAAAGACATGTTCTTCCTCAAATGATGAGAGTGAAATGGAATCTGATCCTTACCAAGAATTCTTGCTACAACAAAGATCCACCCCACAAATTGAGTGGATTTTTTTTTTCTCTAACCACTTGAAACTTAGGAAACTTAAATTTCATTACAGCTAAAGGATAGCATAGAAAAATTCAATATATATTAAAAACTGATGAAATAGGGATAATTATGCAAAATCAAACAGGATATGGTTAACAGTGCCATAGCAGGTACCAAAATCAGAGTTATAAAAATATACAATGGGCAAGCTTATTCTGAAGAAAGATGAAATAGATAAAAGCAAGGTAAAACTAGAACATTTTGTTTATTTTTTAGTTTTTTATAAGATGGGTGGACAGGTATTTATTTATTTATTTATTTATTTATTTATTTATTTATTTATTTATTTATTTATTTATTTATTTATTTGTTTGTTTGTTTATATTTCTATGCCGCCCAACTCCTGAAGGTACAGACTTCAATAGATAGTTAGGACTGTAGAAAAAACAATTGCAACCAGCCTGCCTTCCACTGAGGACCTGTATACTGTACGATCCAGAAAGAGGGTTGAGAAAATATCTACAGACCCCTCACATCCTGTATATAAACTGTTTCAACTGCTCCCCTTAGCACCCTGTTATAGGGCATAACATGGCAAAACAACTAGACACAGAGACAGTCCCCCCACCACCATGCCATCACTCTGCTAATTACCTAATTCCTACAGCACTGTGCCAAATATATTTACCCATGTAGTAGGCTGTATTACAGTAATGGGTTGCAAATCCCATCGCTACCGGTTCGCGTGCATGCTTGCGTGTGCTCGCAATGCTTCTGTACATGCGCAGAAGCTTCTGCACATGCGAAGAAGCATCCAGGGCAGATGGGCGGAGCCTCCTTCCGCCACCACTACCAGTTCATAGATCCGGGCTGCACCGGTAGCAATCCACCGCTGCTGTATTACTATTATCCTTCTCATCTTTCTCCTCTTTCTTACTACCTTCTCTTATTGGTATCTTATGATTTATTACTTGTTTGAATCTTATGATTTATGATCTATGACTTACCACTTTGTTGTTTGTATGTATACTGAGAGCTTATGCACTGGAGACAAATTTCTTGTGAGTCCAATCACACTTAGCCAATAAAGAATAGTTTTATGAAAGAAAGAAAAGAAAAGAAAAGAAAAGAAAAGAAAGAAAGAAAGAAAGAAAGAAAGAAAGAAAGAAAGAAAGAAAGAAAGAAAGAAAGACCTCTTGAATTTTCTCTGCCAAAAATTCTCTCTCTAATTTTCTTCTCTCTCATCTATCTATATCCAAGTTAGAAATGCCTGGATCTTGAGTGATGTGTTCTTTTCCCCAAGAGTGATTGATTATTTATTCATTAAACTAACTTCCACCCTATTGCAATCAAATGATTCCTGGCACCTTACCTAGAATATGACAAGTTAAAACATCGACAGTTGTTTTAAGGGCAATCAAAAATAGCATAAAAATATGGCACCATATATATCTATGGAGAGTCTCAGTCATCCAGGTCATGGTTGCCCCAAAGGTGTTTTTTCAAAAGACAACTGGATTTTATTTATTTTCCCTTGAAGAAGTTTCGCTTCTCATCCAAGAAGCTTCAGTCAGAACTGAAGAAGATTCCTGGATGAGAAGCAAAACTCCTTCAAGGAAAAACAAAGAAACTCCAGTTGCCTTTTGAAAAAGTGCCTTTGGGATATGATACCATATATTGCATTAAGAGAAATTCACCCCCAAATAGTTTGGTTGTCTACATTCTCCTAAAAGACAGCAAGGAGGAAGGTAACCTGTTTTCTGTCAGATGGCTGTTCCAAAGAAACGCAGTGCCTAGTGAGCCACCTGTCCTGCCAGAACATCTTGGAAGTGTGGGATTATATATAGCTACACCCTGAATATTGGTCATGCTGATACTGATTGTAGAAGGAAGTCTTGAAGCATGAAGTTGTAAAGCCAAATACTTAGTTTTCCATTTTAAGTTCAGTTTTCTCATTTGGTGCAGCCTTCTTCCACTCATTAAAATATTTGTTTGGAACCCAGGAAACATTTGAAATAGATGTATTAGAAAGTTACAACCTGCATGACCTTTAAGCAAAATCCTGTTTTATTTATCTATATTCTTTTAGTCATTTTTAATGCTCTCTTTTGTACTTGTTATAGACACTTCCTTTAAAAATGTCTAATTAAAAGAATGCATTAGCTAGCTTGTGACCTTTAGGGTCAAATGTTAGGGAGGTTGATAACCAATAGTAATCTGCCTTTTTTTTGCTTCAATTAATGAGTGGCTTTGCAACTCACAACCTTTGAGATTTGTTTACCACTCTGGATTGCAAAAGAGCCAGTCATTGCCAGAAATTGACTAATGATTTATTAGTTTTTTTAAAAAAAAATCTGCAAAATAAAGAAGTAGAGTTGGAAGTGGTTTGTTTACTTTGTATTATTTCTATGTTATGGGTGTTCAACCCTCTGCACCCTTTTCCCAGTATTATTCACAGTTTTTGTTTAGTCAGCCAGGAAAAGGGTAACACTATCATTTACTCACTTGCTTCCAGTTTGGTTATGGTTATGGTTAGGGGCAGGGGCGGGTTCCTAATTTTTTTACTACCACTCTGTGGGCTTGGCTTATTTTGTGGGTGTGGCTTGCCAGCCATGTGACTGGGTGGGCGTGGGCCTCGGGAGCTTGGCAGCGGCCAGAGAACCGGGGGGCATTGCCCACCTACAACGCAGCCCCCGCAGTGGGAGCAGGAAGACCGTGGCAGCTGTTCTTCTAGGAGGCTCCGTCCGGCCTGAATGCTTCTCCCCATTCGATGATCCTAGGCTCCTGCCGCCCGTTCCCCCTCCCCTCAGCAGCTCGAGAAGCCTCAAACGTGTGAAAATGCCTAGGATCATCACCGCACGTTCATGGCTTCTCGGACTGCTGAAGGGAGGGGAATGGAGATAGCTCCTGCCGCCCGTTCTTTCAGCATCTCACGTGCTCCCTCAGCCATCCTCCCCTGCTTGGACTCACTGTGGGGTAGGAAGGCAACGCATGCGCAGTGCCGGAAGCTCATCTTCTGGGCATGCGCAGAAGAAATTTTTAAAAAAAATTTATTTATTTTTAAATGGTGGTGCCCAGGCATCAGCAACCGACCGCACCGGTACTGTGACGTCACCAGCGGGCCGCTTCCGGTGCTATAGAGTGGATCGCACCGGTAGGAACCCACCACTGGTTAGGGGAAAAAAATCCAGTGTGATACAATAGTAATAAATGCCATCGTGTATAACATACCATGCTATCACAGCATTGTATCTCTATAATTAGCTAAAGAGCAGGGGTTCTTTTTCAATTACACTAATTTCAACATTTGATGAATTGTTAATGGGTTTGTATTCTCACTGTACAGAATATTGATTTGAACTCTGGGCTATAGTGTTGAGCCCAAATATACTGAAACATCTTGACTGATTGGTCTTGAAGCTTTTTGACAGCTGAGGGAATTTGCAATCACAGGCCATAATGGAGATAAAAAGTTGGAGCTCTCAAGGTCCCATTGGCACCAGTGGGGATATCCATATAATTCAAGCATGTTTTCCTAGAAATATCATTGAGTTCACTGTGCTTATCTCTTAAAAAAAAAACACCCACATGTAGAATGTGACCTCAAAGCCAGAGTTAGGAAATACATTTTACCAGATTGTTGTCCAATTCCCACAACCTCTCATCAGCATGACCAATGATGGGAGTGAAGAGAATTACAGTTCAATAATAGTTTGAGAGATACTCATTACCCCGTTCTGCTCAAAAGTCTAACTGTAGAATATAGAACCCATTCATTTCACTTAACACTTGGTTTAATCTTCAATTAAACACGCCCTCAGATAGAATTAAATGTGGCATTTGGTGCGGTAAATACAATTTTGTATCTAAAGGTAGATTTTTCAAGTTTTTACAGCAGTAATTAGTTTCGATGCACTTATAGTACCAGCCTAAGGTAGTCCCAAAGGTGTTTTTTCAAGAGGCAACTGGACTTTCTTGTTTTTCTTTGAAGACATTTTGCTTCTCATCCAAGAAGCTTCTTCAGCTCTGACTGGATGGTGGGGAATGGAAGCGTTTATATTCCTTGCAGGCAGCTGGTCATTTGCATTCTTTCAGAGAGTCGTTGAGGCACTGTGGTTCATAAACGGATGGCACAAAATAGGAGAACAAGCCCATCAGGACAAGATTCAGCAGTCTCTCTGCATTTGAAAGACAAAGGCCACTCTTTTGAAGACAGCAAAGTCCACATTTTGGACAGAGAGGACCACTGATTTGAAAGAGGGGGTCAAAGAGGCCATCTATGTCAAAATTGAACAGCCCTCTCTCACCAGAGGGGGAGGGATACGACACCATCTATCTTCAGTCTACAACACAGTCCTTTCAGCAGTTTCAAGAAGGCTCCACACTTATTTGCACTACTCAAGTGACCCCGAGGACACAGATGAACCTCCAAGTGGCCTCAACAACTCTCTAAAAGAATGCAAATGACCAGCTGTCTGCAAGGAGTATAAATCCTTCAATTCACCACCATCCAGTCAGAGCTGAAGAAGCTTCTAGGATGAGAAGTGAAATGTCTTCAAATAATAACAAGAAAGTCCAGTTGCCTATTGAAAAAAAGTGCATTTGGGACAACTATGACCTGGATGACTGAGAATCACCATAGACCAGAGGTCTTCAAACTATGCAACTTTAAGTCTTGTGGACTTCAACTCTCAGAATTCTCCAGTCAGCTATGCTGGCTGGAGAATTCTGGGAGTTGAAGTCCACAAGTCTTAAAGTTGCCAAGTTTGAAGTCCTCTGCCGTAGGTTTTCTGTTTCAGGATCCTCCTAATGTCGAACTACATAATTCTCAATAACACAATAATTAATGACTGATACAGGAATATATCAAACATGAAGAAGGTAATAGGACCTTTAATTGCATCTGAAATCTGGAAGGCATCAAGGCAATTGAGGTTACACTACTGAAACATTGCAATATTTCCCAGTACTTTGTCAAGTTTATTTTTTGCCACTGTTATAGCTTTGTTTTTAAATGGCAGTTGTATGAAAAATATCAAATCCCACCACATCGGGTGCCCTCCAATTTCCCATTCAGAATTTTATGAGTTCTAAGCAGTACTGCTTGCTTCTTCAGGAACAAGCCAAGAGAGAGTGAAATCTCCAATATTGTCCAACCAAGGATAGATGGACCAATATTCTCTTCAAGATGTTCATGCCTGATTGCTGTTAGTCTTGCCTGGTTCAATTTTCCATTCACACAACCATAAAATTGTAGAATTAGAAGAGACAATATGGATCACCTAATCCAGTGTTTCCCAAACTTTTGACATATGTGTACCCCTTCTATAATTTTCGTAACGCTGAGTACCCCTCATAAAAACATATGCTTTAATAAAAATCAAAATATATTTATTTTTTCTTTCCAGCGATCCATAATCTCTGTTAGGGATAAAAATTGTATTTTATAAAAATAATCAAAATCAGTGGAACTTACTAAAGCACGATAACAGGCGCCCGGAACTAACTATTAAAGAAGTAAGTTGTCTCTGTAACGAAGTGCAGTATATTCACGCCATGTCACGCCTCACAAGACTGTCTAACCATTAGATAACACTGCAATTCTCCAGCGTTTAAACAGCTCCGAGGCTCAACGTCAACTGTTAATGTTCCCGCAGTTTAAAAATGGCCGAACCCGAGCTGCACGAAGGATGCGCAGAAGTTCCCGCCATAATGAGTTGCGATACGATGTACAATGGCCCCAGTTCTCATGTAAAAACTGCGATACGCGCTTATTTCTTTCCTTGTTCTGTGGGCGCAGCTAAGCACGGTGCAGTGGATATTCCCACATGATCCCCACCAAACTCCGGTGCAACGCGTACCCCCACCAAACTCTTCCCGTACCCCTGGGGGTACGCGTACCACACTTTGGGAAACACTGACCTAATCCAATTCTCTGCCACGTGTGGAAAAATGACAATAGAGCAGTATATTAAGCGTCTGTTTTTGAATTTAGAATTTTTTTCTATAAGGTCTGAAAGAACTGAGGAAATAACTATTTTTATGGTTGTTTTGAACAATCTAGGAGAGGTGGCTACCCAGTTTTTTTTTATAAAACACCCAGAGATGGCGAATCCACAATCTCCATTGTAAAACAGGAAGCTATTTTGCTTATATTTAAATGAAATCTAGCTAGCTACAACTTATTTGTGCCTCCTTAGTTTTTTTTTACTGCTACTTGCTTTACAAATATGGATGAGCTACTGTTCAGTCTATCCCTACGCTCCAAATGTAGCACAAACCTTAAATCCTTTAGTATTTTTGAGATTGATGTTAAAAACTCAGGGGTGATTTATGTGCAGCAAATCAACCATAAAAGTAGTTATTTCCACAGTTCTTTCAGACCTAATAGAAAAAAAATTCTAAATGCAAAAACAGCAATACACTTTTCAGGCACTTGATGTACTGCTATATTGTCAGTGAAACACCTCAAAAAGTTGCTCAGAGCTTTTTGGAATTGAATGGCATATGAAGTTCAGTAATAGATAAATGAAGCCCCTTGCAAGGACTTTCCATACAAAATTGGTTGACTCTATAAATAGAAAGATTCCAAATACTGTGGCCATGCATATGTTTATATTAAATGGGGTGTATTTTGAGTTCAGGGGCCCAGAGAAATGAACATATAACACTTAAACAAACCTTTTGTAATGTACAGCAATGACTTAATTTTTTGTGTCAAAAACAAAAACTGCAATGCAATTAATTAAAACAATCTAAGGTAAATCAGAATCCGATCAATAGTAGAAGGCATATTAATTCAAATTGGAAAAAAAAAACCAACCTTTGTTAGTTCTTAGATACCCAAAATAATTTAATTAAATTAAATTAAAAGTTCTTATAGGCCACCCAATCCCATAGGACTCAGGGCGGCGTACAGCACGGATAAGAACAATACAATATAATGAAAAACAATTTAAAAACATTACACAAGTTAAAACAAAACCATTCGTCCATGGGGAAAATTGATCTTCTTCACCCCGCCTGCCGGAAGAGCCATGTCTTTATGGCTTTGCGGAAGGCCAGTAGGGTAGGGATAGTCCGGATCTCTGGTGGGAGTTGGTTCCAGAGAGATGGGGCTCCCACAGAGAAGGCCCTCACCCGAGGTCCCGCCAACCGACATTGTTTGGCTGATGGGACCTGGAGGAGACCAACTCTGTGGGACCTCACTGGTCGAAGGGAGGTATGTGGTAGGATGCAGTCCTGAAGGTAACCTGGCCCTAAGCCATGTAGGGCTTTAAAGGTCAAAACCAACACCTTAAATTGCGTCCGGAGACTAATGGGCAACCAATGCAGCTGGCAGAGAATAGGTGTCACGTGGGAGTATCTCGGGACACCCACCACAGCTCACGCAGCTGCATTTTGCACCAATTGCAGTCTCTGGATGCTCTTTGAGGGTAGCCCCATGTAGAGGGCATTACAGTAGTCCAGCCGTGAGGTGACAAGGGCATGAGTGACCGTGAGTAAACCCTCCCTCTCCAAGTAGGGTCGCAATTGGTGCACAAGACGAATTAAGCATAAAAAAAATTCAACTAGTGCTCGAAGGATAGATTAAACATTTTTAAGTGATTTCAAAGTTCAGGTGAAAAGTTACTGGGATTTTAGATAAAAGTTATCTAAAAGTGTTGAAAAGGAAGAGAAGTTCCAATGGTTTTTTTTTTCCTGATACAAGAATTCAAATATAGAACTGTCTGATTTGGCAGAACAGATGGAAACCTTGAGAGGCCTTGAGAAACTGCCAATCATCCAGAACTTATCTTTGTTTCTTTAGCTTCTGCATCTCTAGAGATATAGAAACCCTGATCTGATTGATCTACTTAGCTACCAATATGACTACCAAATTTCTCTATTCTGGAGTCTTATTATCAGTTATTTTTCACTTGCAAATTAAAATTGACATGATATTGATTGATCAAAACCTTACTAAGTTCTCTGAACAGATATTTCTTAATTGGCTTCCTCACAATTGGATTATATTTTTAGTACTCAAATTCAGAATGTGCCCGTTTCAAGTGTTCACCTTTGTTGCACACATGCATAGACAGGCAGGCACACACACATACACACACACACACACACTGAACTGTTTCTTGAAGCTTAAATCTCAGAAGCTTTGCTCTTATTTTTCCAGGTTGTGCCAATTTTACTTGGTTTTTCCTACTTACTGGCAGAAAAGCCTCTCTAACAAATTTACAAATTTATCCAGCAGTATGTAATATTTCCAGGACACTGATAATCTCCTTATTGAATACGTTGATACAAAACTTGATTATATGTACTCTGCTGCTGTTAAACATTCTTCTTTGTTGTACAATAGTGACTTTTATTTGAAATGTTTTATATAATTTTGAAGTCTTTCTTTTGGCCTAATACTCTTCTACTTTAATTTGTATTATTTTCCATCCTTCTGCTGATATTTCTGTGTTATACTAGTCAAAATTTTCATGCTGATTTGATTTAATTAGAACAGATATCCATTTTCAAAAGTTACTGAAGCTAGATGCAGTTTAGAATCAAAGTTTGATTGTTCTATCTCACGGGTGTCAAACTTGTGCTGTTTTGTTGCTGTCACGTGACGTTTCATGATGTTTTTTCCTTCTGCGGAGCTGGGGTAGGTGTGGCCTGCGCGTAATGCGTCTGGCACGCGGGCCGCCAGTTTGACACCCCTGTAATCTATTTCTTCTTCTGTGATGGAATGTACAGCTAGATGTTGTGGCCTGCCGGCCGCCAGCCCCTCCAACAGCTGAATCAGATGAGGCAGCGGCGTGGGAGCCAGGGCCACCATCAAGGCAACCTGAGAGCTCCAAGGGGGAAGAGGGAATGGAGCTGGCAGAGAGAGAGACAGAGGCATAGCCTGGGCCGTCTGTCAGCCCTCAGATGGAGAGTCAATAGCCCCCAGGTCTGGAGGTGGCTGATGAGGAAGAGGAGGAACAGCTGGGTCCAGTGCCTGACGCGTGGATGCGCAGAAGGCAGAGGAGAGGAGAGCAGTGGAAACCTATGGGCCGGTCCTTAGGACGGAAGAGCCACCATTGCTAGTGAAGCCCCACCCTAGCTCTGGGGATAAAAGGCAGGGGGTGGAGATGAATAGGTGTGGCAGGCAACTATTCATCTCCATGCTGGACAGACTTATTAGCCTGCTGTGTGTGTGAGAGATACTTTTTTTCATGGCTGCTGGTGCTCCTAATAAAGGAATCATTGATTTAACTAAAGAGGGTTTGTCATGTTTGGGAACCGGGTCAGAACACTGGAGAAGAAGTGAGGAGGAACCTGTAGAAGAAGAACAAGCAAAACTGGGGGAATGGAGTTAAGCATGTCATAAGCTTAGAATCGTTATGTTACCACAAACGATCCGAATCGAGCCCCACTCTTCCATTCACCCTTATCTAGTACCAATTTAGTGTTGTTAGTTGACTTGATTCTTGCATATAGACTTGAGCAATAGATCTTCTGAACTGCAACTTAATGTTTGGTCCTGATCATTTGTGCCTGACAGAGTCTCAGCAACTGCATCACGGAGGAGGCAACACATTCCAGAGAAGGGCCCAAAATAAGAGATTGCAGAGTCTTGGATGGGGGAGGGAGGATGGGGGAGGGAGGATTGCACTGGATGGGGGAGGGAGGAAAAGATTATAGGGTATGTCTACTCTAAACCAGGGGTGAAATCCTCCCGGTTCGGCCGGGCCAGTCGTTTGGCGTATAGCCGATGGAACTGGCGGCGGTCGCGGCGCGGAGCTTCTCCCGCCCGCTTCCCCGGCCCGGCTGAACGCCGCCATTCGGGTTATTTTATAATAACCCAAATGGCGGCGTTCAGCCAGGCCGGGGAAGCGGGCGGGAGAAGCTCCGCGCCGCGACCGCCGCCAGTTCCATCGGCTATACGCCGAACGACTGGCCCGGCCGAACCGGGAGGATTTCACCCCTGCTCTAAACCCCCTTCCAATTCAAGACTGCACAATCTCTTTTTGGGGACCGATCTCTGGAATGTGCAGACTTCCTCTCTGGGAAGTCACCATGCAATTACTGAGATCCCCCCTCGCTTCTTCTCCAGTTGCATTTTCCATCATATCTTCCTCTTAAAATAACACTAAAAACAACACAGAAATTATACAAAGTTGTTTCCTTTTAATTCTTAACGTTTATTTAATCATTTTAAAATAGGTTCTATATTTGTCCATGGTCTGGTGGGGGTGCTGTAAACAAAGGGAAGTTTCATGGTTTTAATTGGAGAATCTGCAGGTGTAAAATGCAAGTTTTTCACTTCTTAATTCTCATTATAGGTCAGCACTATTTTTATTTTGAAGCTGTAGTAACAGAAGCTTGCAAGTGTGGATGTACTTCCTCCCCTTCTTCCCTTTATCTTCGTTTGAACTAAGGAGGACATTATCCAAGATGTTTACTCATATTATATTCTTGGCCTGGAGTCTTGGCCCTTTTTATATGTCTATTCCCTTGGTAGTGGCGCTTCCTTCTGTCTGTCAAGGCCATTTCCTCTTCCCTCTACATCTAATCTCTGCCCCTCCTTAAAAATGCTACATACAGTACTTGATATCTCCTGCATGCCAAAAAAAATGTACTCTATCACCCATTTATGCTCAGCTGGGACATTCTACTTCAAAGAACTAAAAGGGCTCCCTTTAGAAAACATATGCCTTTTGGTTGGTATTTGGTACTAAACATGGATAATAATGGTGGAAGGAGTGCTGTAAGAAAAGGAGTGGCAAAGCCTGGGGGTGGAGTCAAAAGAGGAATCAGCCTGGAATTGCTACGTTCTCACAAGTAATCTAAATCCAACCACTCTTGAATTCCATTAACCCTTATCTAGAACCAAAATAGTACTGACTTTCAGTTGACTAGATTCCTGTGCATAGGCATGAACAATAAATCAGTTTAATTGGAACTTAAGGTGTGGCCCTGATATTTCCCAGCTGACAAGTGTCCTAAGAAAATACGCTTATTTATATATTTTATTTATTATTATTTTTGCCACCCATCTCATTTTGAAATGACTCTGTGTAGCTGTTCATCTTTGCAGACTTGGAGATATTGCTAGTGTAAGGCTGTACACCCTAAGTGAGCTCACTGGCCCTTTTTTTCCTCAATTTAATTCTCCAAAACTAAAAACAGAAAGAGAAAGTTGAAAATAGTAGCCTTGCTTATAGTTAACAGTGAGACTTTTATTTCTGGCTGGATGAAAAGACTTGGTCTGTACTACCCTGTGTGAATGGATACTCCCTGAAAATCAGTTGCACTAATTAGCAGTTTTCCAATGAAACAGAGGGAGTTAGGTCAGCTTTTAATGACCTTGTGCACCATGCTAAAGTATAGATGACATCCTATGTAATTATCTTTGTTATTGGGGGGGAATAAAACCCATGCAGTGATTTTGGCCATGTAACCTTCTTTGTTGTAGCACAGCATTGATCAACCACCTATCCCTCAAAACATGGACATCCTATAGCAGCGGTTCTCAACCTGTGGGTCACGACCCCTTTGGGGGTCGAACGACCCTTTCACAGGGGTCGCCTAAGACCATCGGAAAATACATATTTCCGATGGTCTTAGGAACCGAGACACCACTCCTCTATCCATTTCCAGGAGGGTCCATCCACATGCAAATAGACTACTGCAAAAAAAAAAATCTGTACCATGGGAACTTCTGAGCATGCGCAGAAGCTGAAATTCCAGCACTGCACATGCGTCGCCATCTTGTTTTTTGCTTTTTAACAAAATTTCAGCACTGCGCATGCGTGCGCATGCAAAGTGCATGCGCGCCCATGAGGCGCGCCCATGCAGCACAGGAGGAAGTGAACCGGCAGCGAAGTAAGTTAGAACCCACTCCTGAGTTTCCTAATAATTTTATTATTTTATGGTTGGGGGTCACCACAACATGAGGAACTGTATTAAAGGGTCGCAGCATTAGGAAGGTTGAGAACCACTGTCCTATAGCATTCAGAACTAGATGGCTCTCAGCTATGATCACCTAAGGGAACATCATACATTTAAAACAAGTTTATTATTTTTTGATACTGTCGTCCAGAAGCTTCAGTGAAATTCAGTGGGTCCATTCCCTCATTAGCACTCCTGTGCACATAAAGGGGCTGCCCTACAGAAGTCTGCAAGTGATTGCACAATAGGGGATAAACAAAAAACAACAGTAACAACCAAAAAAGTGCTGAAATTTACCCAGGCACGGACTGTAGAATCCTAAGCCAATAAATAGAGATGTACAAATAAATAACTCGCCAGGTGGATCCTCTCCACAATTTTGCCTTAGTGTCACTGAACAGAGTGAGTCTGATTGTTCTTTTTTGTTTTTTTTTTGTTTGATTTTCTTGCTTTTTTCCCTAATCACTACTTGAAAGCAGAAAACAAATCTTCACAGGTTATCCAAGAGCCTCTTCTTAAGACACCCCTCAACATCATTCCACCATTCTCAAACTTTCCTCCTTTTATTTTCCCACAACCTTTTAAAACAGAGGTCTTCAAATGGGCAATTTTAAGACTTGTGGACTTCAACTCCCAGAATTCTCCAGCTGGCTGGAGAATTCTGGGAGTTGAAGTCCACAAGTCTTAAAGTTGCCAAGTTTGGGGGCCCTGTTTTAAAAGAACCCCTGCCTGCGTCTCTTTTTTCATGGTCACTAAGAGAATAATGAAATCAAAAGTTGGAGACAAAAAATCTGTATCACTAACACTTATTTTGAGATTTCATTTAATTTGCATTTTACTCTTTGTTTTATATTTTGAATTGAATTACTAATTTCCCCTGGCAAAAATCATTACAATTCATCGTGGTTTTTGCTATTCCCCAAGGAAATTATTTAAATGCTTTGATTCTGTGTGCTTTATGTGTATCAATAGAGACTCTTTAAATTGGAAGAGATTGTTAATCTGGCACTGTGTTTAATTTACCAAAACACACTTTTGGGCCATTGTTTAAAGTTTCCTTAATGAATATGTATTAAGAAATGAATGACCCATGCTCCTAAGCGTACCTATCAACCATATATGTCTATCCAGCAGTAAACCTGTAGGAAGTTAGCACCCACCCCCTCCTAGAAAAATGAAATATCCTAGGAAACATTGAAAAAGGAAAGAATATGTTTCCCTGAATGAGGAAAGGAGAAACATGTTTTAAATACAAAGCAGCTTCCTGCAGCTCCCTGCCCCCCTCCTTCAGCTCCAGGGTGATGGGATTAAGATCTTCCCCTTTAGGACATCAGAGGATTAGCCCTCTACCACCTGGAAAATTACCAGCACTCAAACAAACTTGGGAGACAGCTTAAAAGGCTAGCTAAGACCCCCGCCCCTAGGGGGGGTCTGACTACCAATCGGAGTGCATTACATACACAGGAACAGGAAACTAAGAGGTGGGGCCCAACAGAGGTCATAAAACCAAGGGACTCAGCATCTTCCCTTCCCTTTTTTCTCTTCACCCACATCTGGAAGCATGTGATCTACCTTTTTTGTACAAGGGGCTCATGCCATGTGCTCCTGTCCACCATTAAACTTACTTTCCAAGCAACTTCCATGAATCCAGTGTCTTTTTCCCCACTTGGAACTGAACCCAGAAGGATATTCCTTATAACAACCCAACTACATTTAATAGATTTTTTTTTTTGTACAATTGCCAGATCCTTGAAATTACCAGGAACTTGATTCAGAGGATATGTCAATTTTTAAATCTGGGGCATGAAGTCAAAACCCACTTATTTTCATCAGTATTCAGTGGTTTTCCTTTTTATTCTCCTTTACACATTGCTATCTTACTGCCACAGCTATTTCTTTGACTGGATTATGTGGTTGGGTGGATTTCAGTTTGGTTTTATTTGGATTGCATTTTGAATGGGTTTTAATTTAGGTTTGTAAACTGTCTTGAAGCTCCATAGTAGAGATAAGAAATAAGGGATGGGAGAAACTATTTCATTGTCAGATATGCTCTCTCATATTCATTCTGGATCACTTCCATATTTATATTTTTTTTAATGCAAAATGTTTTATGTTTCTGTGACATACTTTAAACTATTTTCTCTCAGTTTTGACCTAGTTCCCACTGCATTTTAATAGTTTTTCTGAATATTAGTTGTTGGGGAAACAACAGTGTATCCTGATTAATACATCAGTTTAGCCACTGGAGGAAGCAGACACTTTTCTTATACCTGCAGCTATACAGGTAGTCTTCAATTTATAACCACAATTGAGCCCAACATTTTCGTTGCCAAGTGAGACTTTTGTTAAGGGAGTTTTATTCCATTTTATGACCTTTCTTGCCACATTTGTTAAGTGAATCACTGCAGTTGTTCCATTGATTTTTTTTTAATTAGGTTCTAGAGCAGTGTTGGCAAACCTTTTTGGCACCGAGTGCTGAAATGGGAGTGCGCGCGTGCGTGGGGGGGGAGCACCAGAGACTGGAAGAGCAGCTCCCTGGCGTGCATGCTCGTGCCAGGAAGCTGAACTTTCAGTTTATGGCGTGTGCATGTGTGCGAAGACTAGCTGGCCGGTGCTCCCGCATGAGCAAAAACCAGCTGAAACCCGGAAGAGCGACAGGCGATGGCTGGCGTGCCTGGAGAGATGGCTCTGTGTGCTACTTTCGGCACACATGTCATAGGTTCACCATCACGGGATTAGACTGATAGATCTTTATAGAAGTGAATCACTGCAGTTGTTTAGCTAGCAACACGGTTATTCAGTGAATCTGGCTTCCCCATTGACTTCGCTAGTCAGAAAGTTGCAAAAGGTGATCACACAACCCTGGGACATTGCAACAGTCATAAATATGAGTCAGTTGCCAAGCATCTGAATTTTGATCACATGACCATGGGGATGCTGCAATGGTCATAAGTGTGAAAAAGTTCATAAGTCACTTTTTTCAGTTCCATTGTAACTTCAGTGGTCACTAAATGAACTGTTGGAAGGCAAGGCTATGGCTGTAGAGATGCCAAGATGGCAAATTGAGCAAACAGAGAAGAGAAATAAGAAAATCAGAATTATGTTGATCTACTTTCCCAGCTTCCTCCTATGTTTAAGAATCTCTAACAAAGAGATGTTTAAGAAGTTTAACAAAGAGAAGGATTAAGGGTAACATGATAGCAGTCTTTCAATATTTGAGTGGCTGTTACAGAGAAGAGGGATCAACCTATTCTGGGTGCAGGACAAGAAATAACCAATGGGAACTTATCAAAGAGAGATTCAACCTAGAATTAAAGAAAAAAATTCTGTCAATGAGAATAATCAGTGGAATGCCTTACTCCTGAAGTTGTGGGTGATCCATCATGGAGGTTTTTAAGAGGAGATTGGACAGCCATTTATCTGGAATGGTATAGGGCAGGGGTCCCCAAACTTGGCAACTTTAAGACTTGTGGACTTCAACTATGCTGGCTGGAGAATTCTGGGAGTTGAAGTCCACAAGTCTTAAAGTTGCCAAGTTTGAAGACCTCTGGTATAGGGTCTCCTGCTTGAGTGGGGGTTGGATTAGAAGACCTCCACAGTCCACTCCAACTCTATTATTTTGTATTCTGTAATTTTTAAGCTGCTAGGAGTTATAACCCAATACATTTGGATGGTGCCAACATGATATTGGTTGTCCTGAGATGTTTTAGGCCTAAATATTATAAATCAGGGGTGTCAAACTCGATTTAATTAAGAGCCGCATCAGGGTTGTGTTTGACCTTGGGTGGCCAGGTGTGTGTGGCCAGGATGGGTGTGGCTGGGATGGGCGTGGCCACCTCAACGTCACTCATTGAGGCTCTGTTTTCGGCTGTGACAGCCTCCTGCAGCCCTCTGCCAGCAAAAATGGAGCTCTGGGAGGCCGCATGCGGCCCTCCCGAGCTCTGTTTTCGCTGGCAGAGGCACCATGGGCCGGTCTTTCATTGTTTCCAAGGCAGCCCCATGGGCCAGATCCGGCCCACAGGCCTTGAGTTTGACACCTCTGTTATAAATCATAATAGTTATAAATCATAACTATTTGCTTGTTAAGTAAGCCCGTATCTGACCATTTATGTTACATTAAGCTCTAGACCAGGGGTGGCCAAACTATGGTTCTTTGAGGAGCCGAGGTGGCGCAGTGGTTAAAAGCAGCACTGCAACCTACTTCAGCTGACTGCTAGTTCAGCAGTTCAGCTGTTCAAATCTCACCGGCTCAAGGTTGACTCAGCCTTCCATCCTTCCGAGGTGGGTAAAATGAGGACCCAGATTGTTGGGGGCAATATGCTGAACTCTGTAAACCGCTTAGAGAGGGCTGTAAAGCACTATGAAGCTGTATATAAGTCTAAGTGCTATTGCTATTGTGGACTTCAACTCCCAGAATTCCTGAGCTAGCCATGCATGCTAGGAATTCTGGGAGAGGAAGTCCACAGGTCCTCAAAGAACCATAGTTTGGCCACCCTTGCTCTAGACTTAGAAAAACAATGGGCTAAGCCAAATAGACCACATCATACTTTAATGAACCAAATTAACCCAATCACGCATTTTATCCATCTCCACTTTCTTGAAACCCCATACTTCTCCTTTTCAAAATTTCCTCTGTCTGTACACGTGTAGTAGTTGCTTTAAAAAAACCCCAAAACCATCACAAACCAAATAGCAGTGAAGGATGCTGCTATCTGCAGAAATACTTTACTCAGAATAATTGCCCATTAAAATCAATCAATTGCTAAGGTTGCCCATCTGTGAGGCAAGCAGCTGGCTTCATGGTCTATATAGGATGCATAAATGTTTGCAGAATGTTAAATACCTTCTCAAGACTTTAAAAACACAACCCTTCCTAGGATCCTCTATTATATAATTTCATAATCACCCATCAGATAACATCAGGGCCAACTTTTCTTTGCATTGCTGGATTTCGCTGAATCGTTTTAATACAGAACTATCCTCGGGTTAGGTCCATTTAATTATCACAGGGAAAATGTTAAATCTTTAATTCCCTTCATTTGTTTCTGCTGCTGCTTGTTCTGAGAGGCCAATTGTGAAAGCCTGCCAAGGCTGGTCTGAACAACTAAATTGTTGCTTCCTGATGAGGTGGTTAATGCAGGAACTCCAGCAAAGCCCTATTGAAGAGCCGGCCTCTTGGCTCAGTAGTCAAGACAGCACAAAACTGTAATCTGCCTCTATATCCCATTAAACAAGATGCTAGTGAGCACAGTGGAGTTAAGAACATGAGGTTTATATTTCCATCTGTTAAGGAGGCTGTTGCATCTTTACTGAGATTCTGAACTCTTCTAGGAAGAAAATGGAGTCAGAAATAAAAGTAGAAAAATTGCTTTATGAACCTCAACAAGTGGCTTAAAATGGGGATTATTTTCCCAAGTAGAACAGGTATTGAAACTGAATGGAATGATTCAGTGGGGAGTTGCTGCTGGTTCAAACCGGTTCTTCAGAACTGGTAGCGGAAATTTGCCACTGCTCGCCGAACTGACAGCGATGGCTGGAGGCTCCCGAACAGGTCCTCTGGTTGCTGCGGCTGGAAAAAAAACCCTCTGTGCATGCTCAAAGGCTTCTGCGCATGTGCAGCCATTTCCATGAGCGAAACAAGTGCACGTGCGCAAAATGCGCACTTCTGTCGCGATGCGAACCGGTAGGGAAGGTAAGTGGAACCCACCCCTGGAATGATTCCTGAAATTCTGCCTAATTCAGCAACACTAAAATTAAAACAATGTCTGAAATCCTCAGGAAACTGTATATTGTGAAACAGTTTCTTTAAAAAAAAAATTACAGTGATGATGAATGCCCCATTGGGAGACTTGAAAGAAGAGGTTAGGGATCGATCATAATGGATAAAATCTATGAATGTGGTTTCTAGAAGTCAAAAACAATTTGATGGCACATCATCAATTTTTCTAAACTGCATGTTGATAGAACCAATCTAAATCTACATTTATGCAGACTAGTTCTAGACTGACTCGACTCTTTTCCCAGCCATTAAGATGGACAAAAATAGGAAACAAAATAAAATAGAAAATAAATTAACTTAAAATGGAACTATTTATTTATCCAGAGCAGGGGTCCCCAAACTTGGCAACTTTAAGACTTTTGGACTTCAACTCCCAGAATTCTTTTTCTTCTGCGCATGCACAGAAGCCGAGTTTCTGGCACTGCGCATGCGTCACCATCTTGTTTTTGGCTTTTTTGGGGGGGGATTTTTTGCCACTGTGCATGCGCGCATGTGCAAAGCATGTGTGAAGCATGTGCGAAGCGCGTGCATGGCCGTGCAGCACAGCCACGGGGCATGGGAGGAAGCGAACCAGCAGTGAGGTAAGTTAGAACCCACCCCTGCTTCAAGGGTTTTTGATATAATGTTAAATGAGGACGATTAGAATAGAAGAGTTAGTGGGATATTTCTTTCTAATGATCTTTTAAAAAAACCGTTCTCTTTTTGGCAGGGACATTTCTGCTTGCAAACGTTGGGGGCATTTTAAATAATATTAACAGTTGAGAAAAATCTGTCTTTTTTTTAAAGGCAGAATTTTCCCCCATGGTCTTTGAAACAAAATCTTTCCCTCTCCTCCATACAACCAATTAATTAATGTTCATATTAGATAATAATTCAAAGAAAAAAGACCATTGGATATGGGAATCTCTCAAGGACCTGACTACAACTCTTATTATTGAAATACTTTCCTTAAAGCTTAAGAGGGGAAGTGTTAGATATAGCATAACCTGTTTAAGCCTCCTCTGAATGTTATATATTTTTTTATTACTCAGCTTGCTCTCTCAAAAAAATTTTTTTTAATCCTCTACCATTTTTTTGAATAAATTCAAAAACTCAAAGGAAAATCTCTGTCAAGCTCCAAAATGCAGCAGACCTGCCCTGATACTTTCATAAGCCACAGAATTATTTCTGCAAACCATTGTGTACCCAAAGAGTGCTGCTGCTGTTGCATTCCTACAACAATGCCCCATTGTCTCCTTGAAGGCTTGCCACAGATCATTTGGTATCAGAATTACAAAATAACAGAGTTAGGAGGGACCTTGAAGGTCTTCTAGTTCAGGGGTCACCAACCTTTCGGACCTCAGGGACCACTAAATTCATAATTTTAAATCCTGCGGACCACTAATACGACCTAATGACTGACTGGGTGGGCGTGGCTAGGTGGTCATGTGACTGGGTGGGCCACTCACGTCAAGGGGCACCTCGCCAGCCTCTACTCACCCTTCCCAGCCACTCCTCGCCTGCCCGCCCAGGCTCCTTAGGGCCCCAACAGGAAGCAGTTGTTGGAGCTAAGCAGCCACCACAAGAAAGAGTTGGCAAAACAGCTGTCTCAGTTCAAATTGGATCTGACCGAGAAGGAGGCTCAGCAGAAGCACCCCACTGAGGTCTATGAGCATAGGCTTTCTAAGCAGAGTGAAGACCTGCGGGAGTGCAAGGCCAGGTACCGGCTCCTGGAGGCTCAGCAGGCTGAGATGGTCAGCCAGTTCCAGGCCATGATACAGTCCCACTGGAACAAGGCCCTCCGGCTCTTTGCCACCAGCGGTGCTTCCCTCCAGCCTTCGCCTAAAGCCCCGAACCAGGAGGCTGAAGCAGAGCCCAAGTCGGAATTTCTGCCCCCCTCCGACCCACACAAAAAGACCCTGAAGGGGGAGACTCTCTGCAGCAACACAAGCGTTCATTGCATGTATCTGGTCCAGGGGCCGTAGTTTGAGGACCCCTGATTTAATGCAATATAAAAATGTAAATTTTTCTGTGGACCACCAAAATTTTCTTGTGGACCACCAGTGGTCCACGGACCACCAGTTGGTGACCGCCAGTTGGTGACCACCAGTTGGTGACCGCTGTTCTAGTTCAACCCCCTGTTCAAGCAGGAGACCTTAGGCCTTCCCAGACAAATGGACCAGTCTCTTCTTGAAAACCTCCAGTGATGGAGCACCCACAGCTTCTGGAAGCAAGCCATTCCACTGATTATTTGTTCTCCCTGTCAAGAAAGTTTTCCTTAGTTCTCGGTTGGATTTCTCTATAGTGTGCTTCTCGTCCTGCCCTCTGGTGCTTTGGAAAGTAGATGACTCCCTCTTCTCTGTGACAGTCCCTCAAGCGCTGAGAGACTGCTATTATTTGTATCTCTGGCTTCTTACTGATGCTTTTTGGGTGCTTCTTCCTCACTGGGCTGAATTTGCACTTTTGGAAAGTGAAATCTCCTCTCAGCATGTGAGAGCAATTGCTGTATTTGAAAAGGAGGGCCTGCTTTCATGAACAGCAATTCAGTTCAGCAGGGAAGAAATGATTAGGGGGGGAAAGGTGGAAGAAAGACAAGAACATGAATGAGAATCTCACAGTAATGAAGAGACATGAGAAAAATAAATTGATGCAGAGGAGTAACAGTTGGGGAGACAAGTTGCAAATCACCTCTGGTTAAAGGTATGATAGTTTAGACACCCCAAATAAATTCCTGACAATATCAAAACAAAATATGCAGAAAAAATAAATAAACATGTACCATAAAGCTAGATCCCATTTCGTTGATGCACTTTCAAAATTAGAGGTTGTATTCAAACTTGCTTAGCTTAATCATGATTAATTACATGCTAAAATATGAGTGCCTGTTTCTAATCCATAATCTCTAGATTCACAAAACACTTCTGGCCAACAATAAAATAAGAAGAATACAGATATAAATGTCCCTGTCTGTCTGTCTTGCCCTCTTGACTAGTTGTTCTGCCCAAATAATATTTGCTTTTTGATAAAGATTGAGAATAGTGGTAGGCACTGAATGGATGGAAATCTGGATTGATTCGTATATTTTAGTAGGAGTTTTTTAAAATGAACACACCTGTTCTTAATCCCAATAGAAAGGACTTGAAAATGAATTCAGGAGAAAATAAAATGAAAACATCCATTCATATCAGTCTGATTTTCAGAGAGTTCCAACATTAGGGTAGGGTCTAAAAGAAAGGTATGTTCACAGCCCAACACATCCTTAGCAACACCAAAGTCAGGGACATCCTCTGTAATGAATGAAACAAAGGGAAAAAATCTTTCTTCTTACAATCCCATCTGTCAGTTCCATCTTCTTGGGTTAGCCATTAGCTACTCTTGGGCAGGAAGAAGGTTAATGAACTTCATTGTCAGTCTTTTTTGAACTACAGTGTACAGTATATAAGGTTTTGTGTGCACACATGCATTTGAGTTAGAGGGAGAAAGAGAGATTATAATTTTATATTTTAAATTATAATATAAAATATTAATGTAATCAATTTTATTTATCAACTAACCTAGAAAAAAGGAGAAATTTCCTGACCATGAGAACAATTAATCAATGGAATGGCTTGCCTTCAGAAGTTGTGGGTGCTCCATCACTGGAGGTTTTCAAGAAGAGACTGGACAGCCACTTGTCCAGAATGGTCTCCTGCTTGAGCAAGGGGTTGGACTAGAATCAAGATCATGCGAAGTGTTAATACCACTTTATAATGCCTTGGTAAGGCCACCCTTGGAATACTGCATTCAGTTTTGGTCGCCACGATGTAAAAAAGATGTTGAGACTCTAGAAAGAGTGCAGAGAAGAGCAACAAAGATGATTAGGGGACTGGAGGCTAAAACATATGAAGAACGGTTGCAGGAACTGGGTATGTCTAGTCTGATGAAAAGAAGGACTAGGCGTGGCATGATAGCAGTGTTCCAATATCTCAGGGGTTGCCACAAAGAAGAGGGAGTCAAACTATTCTCCAAAGCACCTGAGGGTAGAACAAGAAACAATGGGTGGAAACTAAACAAGGAGAGAAGCAACTTAGAACTAAGGAGAAATTTCCTGACAGTTTTAGAACAATTAATCAGTGGAACAGCTTGCCTCCAGAGGTTGTGAATGCTCTAACACTGGAAGTTTTTAAGAAGATGTTGGATAACCATTTGTCTGAAGTGGTGTAGGGTTTCCTGCCTAAACGGGGTTGGACTAGAAGACCTCCAAGGTCCCTTCCAACTCTGTTGTTGTTGTTGTTGTTGTTGTTGTTGTTGTTGTTGTTGTTGTTGTTATTATTATTATTATTATTATTATTATTATTATTATTATTATTATTATTATTATTATTATTATTATTATTATTATTATTATTATTATTATTATTATTATTATTATTATTATTATTATACATTCACGGTCCCTTCCAACTTTGGATTGCTCCTG